>JABMCL010002547.1:557500-560000 GCA_018857735.1 Alviniconcha marisindica
TCCTGTACTTATTTGTTGAGCTTATGATTACGATGAATGAATAAAATTTTGTTTAAACCAAGAACAGCAACAGCAACAACAAGAACAGCAACAGCAACAACAAGAACAGCATCAGAAACAAACAAAAACAGCAACAGCAACAGCAAGAACAGCAATAGCAACAAAGAAGAACAACAACAGTAACAACAGAACAGCGACAGCAACAGCAACAACAAGAACAGCTGCAGTAACAACAACAACAAGGACAGCAACAGCACACAACAGACGTAAAACAAAGGGTTTCTGCCCATTACATCAATTTTTATTTTTATTTTTTTAATGATACTGATAAACTAGACGGACGGGTTGCCGTTACCAGCATGGTCGAGCCTCATACGCTACATGTTCTTTTTAACAAGTGCAGTATCGAAGGGACTAACTCTTCGAACATTTGTGTTTGGTGTTAGTTATCTGGCTCTCGTTTCATAATAATACAATTTATGTTGGGGGCTGTTTTTGTAGATCTGACTTGAGTATAGTTTTATGATGATGAGAAGCAGTTCAAAATGTGTTCCCTGCGACATAGACTGTGCTCAAAAGTGTTGTGTGTTTTGATCCTGTGTTCAGAAGTGTCCTTTGATCAGTACTGCGTTTAGCAGTATTGTTGGGGTTTTTTCAGCAGCACGTGTTGCGTGTCTTGATCCTGTGTGCAAGTCCTGAGGTGACTCGCTGTGATTGGCTGAACGACTAATAAAATGCGCCAAATGCTTACTGTCTTCCTCGCGTCTCAGTGTTCTTTTGCGGCAGCAAATATTTACTGCTGCAAAGTTGACTTTTGTCTCTTAGAAACTAACTCCAGTTTTTGTTTGTTTGTTTTTTTAATTTAATTTTTTTATTATGTATTTAAAACAAATTCAGCTACATTAAACAGTAAAGTTAACTGTCACTGTAAATTGCACGTTAGTTGTGGCAAGGCTTGTGACTGCGGTTCTGTAAACGTGCACTTAGCAGCAACAAATATTTTACAGCAGCAACTGTCGAATTGTGGCAGCGCTCGCCAGCTATACCATCATTGCTTCCAGGAGTTGGTTTAAACACCACTTGTCTGAGTGGGCGGAGCTGTCTGGTTAAAAGCAAGAGGTCAGATACAGGTTATGTCAGTTTTTTACTCAGTTTGTCTAAGTGGGCGGAGCTGTCTGACTGACAGCGAGGGGTCAGACACACGTTGCGTTTTCATCCATCTCAAGTCTCTATTTGCTGCCCGTTCTAAGCTGTGTAAATTAAGCTTTGTATAATCAGTATGCTCGTGTATACGCCGGGTACCCGTATATGTATCAGTGTGTGTGTGTGTGTGTGTGTGTGTGTGTGTGTGTGTGTGTGTGTGTGTGTGTGTGTGTGTTCGCGCGCGCGTATGTATGTGTTCAGAATAGTCTGTACGGACACGATTTTGCTCTTTATAAATACTTTAATAATTATTTATTATTATGATTAACTCGGCCGCTTGCCTAGGTGGGCGGAGCTGTGTGATTGTCAGAGAGAGGTAGACACACGTTGTATTGTTTACTCCGCTTGTCTAAGTGGGCGGAGCTATCTAGCCGACTGACAGCGAGGTCAAAGGTTGAGCCGAAATAAAAGACCGTACTCTCCTTTCTCTTAAAAAAGGTTGTGGTTTGTGGACACTGTCTTGTGACTTTGTCCATCACTTCCTACTAGTGAAACATTAAAATGGCTCTCATCGCTGCCCACTCTTAATGCAGGAATCATTCTGGTGGTGACAGTGTAGCGGTAGGTATATAATCTCCCTCTCCCCCCACGTCCATACCCCCTCCCCCCCCCCCCTTCTCCCCGTCCCTAATAAGCCTTATGGTTTCTGTGGACGTTAAGCACCATCTTTACTTACTTCTCTGTGCCTCCCTCGTCATCGGAGTACACAAACTAAAAGCAGCCAAAGCCGTGACTTGCAGGAGTTCAGCGAAGAAGCGGCGCACGAGCCACCATACCACAAGCAGCTACTCCATCACTGGTTCGTTCGCGGAAGTTGAGCGCAACGCACGCTGCGCGCCCAGTGAACGCAGCTCACGTGGTAGTGGGCAGGAAGAGGAGACTGCGTCGGTGTTGAGGGTGCGAAACCTCGCAGCTGCATACATGTACATGACACGCGCACAGACAGCGAATCGCGCGAGTCGATACTGGCGAGAAATTACTGAGCAGGAAAGTTGTGTGGGATTCACCTGTTCTCCGTGGACAGTCGTTGTTCTTGTTATCACCTGCGGAAGGAACATGTGTAGGAGATAGCAGGCTGTTGTTCCCAGTTTCCTCCGTAGTGCACTGTAGTTACTTTTATTTTTTAGGTGTCAAGTGTTGGCCATTTTTTTCTCGTGTTGCTGGTTTTCAGTTGTGTTCAGTGTTGTGGTGAGGTAAAAGGTAGACGTGTAGTGTGAACGGCGTGGGATAAGCGTGTGTGTGTGTGTGTGTGTGTGTGTGTGTGTGTGTGTGTCAGTGTGTGTGTGTGTGTGTGTGT
>JABMCL010002547.1:567500-570000 GCA_018857735.1 Alviniconcha marisindica
CTCTCTCTCTCTCTCTCTCTCTCCACCTCTCTTTCTGTGTTTCTCTGTGTCTCTCTTTCTCTGTGTCTCTCTCTCTTTTTCTCTCTGTCTCTCTTTCTCTCTTTCTCTGTGTGTGTCTCTGTCTCTCTCGTTCTTCCCAGCCCCCCTCTCCCTCTCTCTGTGTCTGTCTGTCACTCGTTGATATGGGCCTATGGCCTAATCAATAAAATTTCAGACTTCTCTCTCTCTCTCTCTCTCTCTCCTCTCTCTCTCTCTCTCTCTCTCTCTCTCTCTCTTTCTCTTATCTACATGCTTCATTTGGTTATTGAATCAATATTTATACAAAGAAGTGCTTTTATTTGTTGCTTCGCGAATTTGATCTCCGCAGTGCGCAGCCATGTTGATTCGTTCTTTATCAGTTGACAGCAGACGAAGCAGCAGATCTCCCTTTGCAGAATGGCCGTCACAGATGACCTCCCCTTGTACACTCACCCTCACAAATGACCTCCCTTTGCACACTCAGCCTCACAGATGACCTCCCCTTGCACGCTCAGCGTCACAAATGACCTCCCTTTGCACGCTCTGCGTCACAAATGACCTCCCCTTGCACACAGCGTCACTGCTGGCCTGAGGACGCGATGGCGGCGCCGCCTGGTGGATCGAGCAGCCGCTAATGGACGACAACAATAAATAGTTTGTAACAGTCTCAGTTTTAACCCTTTCCCTGCCATTATGACGTCGCCTGACGTCCACGGCAGAGTGTTTCCCACTTACCATAATGGCGCGATAAGACGTCCTGCTCGGATTCCGGCTGTTCGCACATGTTCAGGAGAAGCCACGTTCTTGAAAATAATAAGTTTTTAGGGTGGCTTTGCCTGCCTGCGACGTTCCTTTTGGAAGGAGCTGCAGCAGCAGCAGCAGCAGCAGCACAAAATCCTGGGCAGGGAAGAGGTTAATAATACATTTTCCCTGAGTAAAAAAAGCTATCAGCAGCTACAAGCGACATTCACTGATGCCATGGGATGTTTATTGACTGTAAGGCCTATGAACTATCCCTGTCCTCTCTCTCTCTGCGTGTACCTGTCTGCGGCCCCACAGATTCTTATGATTTATTGAATGCGCCTAATAGCACTCGTGGGGTGGAGTGGTGGGGGGATACTTACTCGCCCGGTAGAAATACATGTATGTATGGCTGAAACCCGCTTATTCGACCAGGGAGACGGTATGGCCTGGTGGTTTGACGTTACTGAGGCCGGTAGGCAGAAGGACCTCTGTTCAGTTCCTCTGAATCTCCCTTCTCTTCAAAAGTTGTGGCTGTGGACACTGTCTTGCGACTTTGTCCCTCTCAGTGAAACATTAAATGGCTCTCGTCGTTGGGCATCTTAATGTCGGAGTCTTTCTGACGGAGACGGTGTAGTGTTAGGGAAACCAGGCCAGTTGGATGTCGTCTTAACCCCATTTTAGCGCGGTGCTCACCTATCACCTATACCTATCACCTACAGCCTGTTACCTATCACATATAGCCTATCACCTGCAGCCTGTCACCTGTCACCTATAGCCTCTCACATGTAGCCTGCTATCACCTATCACCTGTAGCCTGCTGTCACCTATCACCTATAGCCTGCTAACACCTATCACCTACAGCCTGCTGTCACCTATCACCTGTAGCCTGCTGTCACCTATCACCTGTAGCCTGATATCACCTATTGCCTACTATCTCCTATCAGCTGTAGCCTGTTGTCACCTATCACCTATCAGCTGTAGCCTGTTATCACCTGTCACCTATCACCTGTAGCCTACTATCACAAATCATCTATAGCCTACTATCACCTAGCACCTAGCACCTGTAGCCTGTTATCACCAATCACCTATCACATATAGCCTACAATCACCGATCACCTATAGCCTACTGTCACCTACAGCCTGTTTTTACCTACCACCTATCACCTATAGCCTACTATCATCTATAGCCCACTATCACCTATCACCTGTAGCCTGTCATCTATCACCTATAGCCTGCTATCACTTGTTGCCTAGCCTCACCTGTTGCCTAGCCTATCACCTATCACCGATGCTCTGTTGCCTGTCACCTATCACCTAAAGCTATTACCTATAGCCTACAATTAGCATTGCTTTCTTTTTCGAGTTCTCGTCACGCTGATCTCTCACCTACACCTGCCGCACGAACAGTCAGCATTGCCATGGCAATGGCCTTTTTAGGTTTCTAACCGCCAAGCCTCGAGCACCACAAAACCACGCGCATAGCCTAGCACACTCCCTCTCTGCCTTCTCTGGCCTCTGAAAACACGTACATAGCCTAGCACACTCCCTCTCTGCCTTCTCTGGCCTCTGAAAACACGTACATAGCCTAGCACACTTCCTGCCTTCTCTGCACAGGCCTCTGAAAACACGTACATAGCCTAGCACACTCCCTCTCTGCCTTCTCTGGCCTCTGAAAACACGTACATAGCCTAGCACACTTCCTGCCTTCTCTGCACAGGCCTCTGAAAACACGTACATA
>JABMCL010002547.1:577500-585000 GCA_018857735.1 Alviniconcha marisindica
GAACACATGCCATACATCGTTCAGTTACATATTATGAGCATACGGTGACATATTAGAGCAAATGAAAGGGAGCAGAACATCTGATCAGTTCATATGACTAGTATCGGAAAAGAAAACAGAAGTAAATCAAAGCTTATCTTATAAAGAAAGTAAGGGAGAAGGGGGTTGGGAAGGGGGGGGGGGGGCGGAAGGCAGTTGGAAGGACTGGGCGGAGTTGTATGGGTGTATAAAAAGGTCTCAAATGACCATCATTGCAATGGCAATCACTCGAAAACCTCAGTCTCTTTTCTGTCTGAAAGAGACAGAGAACTGGAACTCGGGCTCTAAAACTTTATTTTACAAGGATTGTAGTTTAGCTTCAGTCAAACCCGTCTAACAACTAGTCCTTGCGAAGATACTGATGAGTAAATATAAAATTACAGGCATAATTTATATACATACAGGCATGATGAGTGAGTGAAATTTGATACATGAGATTTTCCACACAAAACATAGCGTGTTCACAGCACCAGATGTACACATGCATACATCACTCAGTTATACATTGTGAGCATACAACCTGTAAATAAGGCAGCAGAACATCTGAACAATTCAACACCGGTATTGGGGAGAAAAAAACGAAGAAGAAGAAAAGAAGAAAGAAGCAGAAGCTGTCAATGCTTATCTTATAAAGAACAGTAGGGGGGTACAAGTCAAAAAACAATCAAAAAAGAGAGAGAGAGAGAGAGAGAGAGACTAAAAATCACGAAACGAGACGAGAGAGAGAGCACAGAAACACACACACACACACACACACACACACACACACACACACACACACACACACACACATTCACACACACACACACACACACACCACACACACACACACCACACACACACTACACACGCACCACCACACACACACACACACATACACACACACACACACACACACACACACACACACACACACACTACACCACACACACACACACACACACACACCACAACACACAACACACACACACACACAGAGTTATGAGTTTGACGCGTTATGCGTGTGGTGTGTTGTGTGCCGGTTTGACACACACTGTAGTTTTCGCCCGGGTTGAACGATATTGCGTAACATGTGTGTGTGTTGTGTGTGTGTGTGTGTGTGTGTGTGTGTGTGTGTGTGTGTTTGTGTGTGTGTCTCTCTCTCTCTCTCTCTCACTCTCTCACTCTCTCTTTCTGTGTATGTGCGTGTGTGTGTGTGTGCGTGTGTTCTGGCTCATCCTTGTTGATCCGTCACGATCTTTTTCCCCTAGTGTCGGGTCTTTGCGCTTTGCCATTGCTTTCCGTGACTAATGTTACCGGTTAATCGTTACTTGTAATCTACCGCGCCGCTCTCCCCCCCCCCCCCCCCCTTCCCCACCTGATCATGCTCCGCCCCCCTCACGCCCCCCCAGCCCTCAAAAAAAAAAAAAAAGCAAGAAAGAAAGAAAAAACGCTCCCGGTCCGCGTACAGGCTTTTCGATTCTGTTACCGTTAGCCAAGTCATTTCCGCGACACAAAGCTTGATGCATCGTTCTTTTCAATCGCCTTGATTCGTCATCAGTCTCCAAGGATTGAATTTAGGAACGTGTGTCTGTTCCTGCTAACTGTTCTTGTATCGCCGTGAAAGATTGGCTTCTACATCCAGCGAATATATTGCTGCTGAATGTGTGTGTATGTGTGTCGTGTGTGTGTGTGTGTGTGTGTGTGTGTGTGTGTTGTGTGTGTGGTTGTGTGTGTGTGGGGCGTGCGTGTGTGTTTGTGTGTGTGTGTGTGTGGGGCGTGTGTGTGTGTGTGTGTGTGTGTGTGTGTGTGTGTGTGTGTGAGAGAGAGAGAGAGAGAGAGAGAGAGAGAGAGAGAGAGAGAGATTGACAGAGAGAGAGAGAGAGAGAGAGAGAGAGAGAGAGAGAGAGAGAGAGAGAGAGAGAGGGGGTGGATGGGCACTCAGCGGAAGACTTGTTGGAACATTTTGTTGCAGGGAGTTGCCGTAAGACAGGAGAGCACGTGATCACGACATTCCCACAATGCAGCGGATGGGATATTATGTTACCCGTAGACGCGTAGTAGACGACAGAACAAGCGGCCGCAAGACCCGGCACCACGCGAAAGAGCCTTTGCTGAGAGAAGAAACCACAGATTCCAAACTGCGCTGCTAAAGCACTGAGGAGAAGTAATTTCAGCTCGCTTTCCGAGCTTGATCACTCGGTCGACTTCCTAAAATGGCAGCAGTTTAGTGCGAAAGTGAATGAAAAGCCTTTTCTAATGATGAGCATATGGTTGAATGCCAGGCCCTGTGCGGGAAGGCAGTTTGTGGCGTGTCCAAGCGGTGTACGTGCTTGTTGCGAGCCGGAAGCAGGAGTCAGCCACTGGCTGCGAGAGGGAGGGAGTGGCAAGCACAGTGTGGCAGCCCCGTAAATAATAATAAATATTAATTAATAATAATAATAATATTAATAATAATAATAACTATAATAATAATAATAATAACAATCATCATCATCATCATCATCATCATCATCATAGCAACAACAGTATGTACAGAAAAAAAATTGTGATTGTGGAATCACCACGTCATTCTGACAGTGGGCATTTTTGGTTTTTTCTTCCACCTAGAGTTTAGCCTGCTTTCTGTAGTATGTTCAGATTATTTTTTTTGATTATGGATGTCCGATGCTTCCCTATTCCCCACAATTCCCATGTTACTAAAAACCTATACTGCTTGTTTCGAGAGAGAGAGAGAAGAGAGAGAGAGGAGAGAGAGAGAGAGAGAGGGGAGAGAGAGAAAAAAAACACCACACAAACACACAACCACACCACACACACACAAACACACACACACACACACACAACACACACACAACACACACACACACACACACCAACACCACACAACACACACACAACACAACATGGGCCACAACACTTTAAAAAACATTGAAAAGGGAAGTGAGCGGGTGCGTCTTGAGGGCAAATTTTAAAAAGAGAAAACTCAGTGTGGCGGAATTTTTGAGGTAATTGTTTAAAACCCGAGGGGCCACGTAAAACACACACGCACAAAACACACACACAAAAAACACACACACACCCACACACACCACACACACACACACACACACACACACCCCCCAACACACACATGACACTCACACCAAACCCCCACACACACACACAACCCCCAACCACCACAACACACACCCCACACAAACACACACACACACACACACACAAACACACCCACCCAACACACACACAACAACACACACAAAAAATCAAAAAAAACCCCAAAACCCCAAAAAAAAAAAACAAAAACCCCCAAACAAAAACAAAAACATCCAGCACCCAATTGAAACAAACAACAGGGGAAAGACAAAAACACAAGGGACCCATCCCCACCACAAAAGGAGGGGGATAGGGGGGGGGGGGGGCCCCCGGCTGGGGGCGGGGGTGGGGGGGGGCCTTGGGGGCCCGTCTGCTGTGCCTCCTGCTTTCTCTCTGTGTCTTTTGTCTCTGTCTGTTTCTTCGTCTTCTTCTGTCTGTTTCGTTCGTCGTCTTCTCCCCTCTCCCACACACAACACACACACACACACTTTACAAAAACCACACACAACACAAAAACACACACACAACACACACACACACACACAACACACCACACACACCACACACACACAACAAACCCAACCCCACACACAAAACCCCCCCCACACAAAACAAACGCACGCCCCCCCAAAAACACCACACACCCCCACACACACACACACACACACACACAGGGGAACAAAAAAGGGTGAGTTTTTCCGGGGAAAACTGGTCAGGTTTCAATTGACATTTTTTTTTTTTTTTTTTGAAAGATTTGAGGGCCCACAGGGGTATAGCAGAAAAAAAAACCCCCAAAACCACAAAACCCCCCCCAAACACACACACCCCAAAAAAACACACACACACAACCACCCCCACACACACACCCCCACACACACACCACACACACACACACACAAAACCCCCCCCAAAAAAAAAACAACAAAACAACAACAACAAAACAAAAAAGAACCCAAACTTTAAACAAACAACCCCCAACCACAAAAATTAAACCCCCCCAAAAAAAACCCACAACAAAAGCACACACCACACACCACACACACACACACACAAACACCACACACAAACCGCACCACCACCACCACCACCAACAAAACAAAAACAACAACAACAACAAACAAAACCAAAAACCCAAAAAAAACAAAAAAACCCCCCAACCCAAAAAAAACCAAAAAAATAAAAACAAAAAAAAACAAAACAAACACACAACCAAAAACAAAAAAGAAAACAACCCCACACACACACACACACACACACACACACACACACACACACACACACCTTTACAAAACCCCCCCCCCAAAAAAACCCAAAAATAGCACCAAAAACCCCCCGCAAAAATGGAAAATGGGGGCCAAAAGCTGGCCTGAGCAGCGATTTTTGGCCCCGAACATGGGAAAAGGGGAAGGGGGGAGGCAGGGGAGAAACCCTCTGCCTGTCCGGAAAGAGGCAGACGAGAGAGCAGCTGCTGGATACGTGGGGTAGCTGAAGCACGCAGCGCGCTTGTATGGTTCCCCCGCTGCTCGCTCTTCACTGATGAAAATAAGAAACGTACGGCCCCGGTCTCGAGAGCGTGCGATGAACAAGAGAGAGAGAGAGAGAGGAGAGAGAGAGGGAGGGAGGGGGGGCTTTTTTTTACAAGGATTGTAAGAGAGAGAGAGAGAGAGAGGGGGAGAGAGAGAGAGAGAGAGAGAGAGAGAATTTATTTTACAAGGATTGGAGAGAGAGAGAGAGAGAGAAGGAGGGGAGAGAGAGAGAGGGGGAGAGAGAGAGAGAGGGGCTTTTTAGGGGTGGTGGGGGGGTGTATTTTTTGGCTGGTGCGTGCTGTTGTGCGTGTGGGCGTGTGTGTGCGGGGCGTGCGGGGCGGGGGTGTGGGTGGTGTGTGTGGTGTGTGCGTGCGTGGTGGTGTGGGGGTCGCGCGGGGGTGTATGGGGCGTGTGTGTGGAACCACCACGTATTGTAAAGGATTTTTTGTTTTGTTCCATTAAGTTAGCAGTTCAGAAAAAAATTGGTGGATGGGGATTTTTCCCGATATTGCCACAAAACCAAAGGCCGGATTAAAAAAAAAAACAAAAAACAAAAAAAAAAAAAGACAAAAAGCACCGTGTAGTTTATTTTGTTTACACCGGGAAATGGAATTTGTGGGTCTGAATTCTGCCACTGTGCCGAGACGACTGACGCTGGATCACGATAACCTCTTCTGGTGAACCGACTCCCCCTTTAATTTTTAAACCCGAAACGGGTTTTTTTTTTGAATTTCCGGGAGATTTTTTTGCTCTCTTTCTTTCTTTCTTTCCTTTCTTCTTTCTTCTTCTTTCTCTCTCTCTGTGCCTGTCTGTATTTTTCTTGAGATGATGCTATTGGTTTGTCACTGTACAGAGAGAGAGAGAGAGAGGAAGGGGAGAGAGAGAGAGAAGGGGAGAGAGGGGAGAGAGAGAGATTGACTGACTGATTAATTTATTTCCCAAAGGTGAAGATATTAGCACAAAGGCCGACTCACATTATCTGCCAGTTGCTTACAGTACTACTAAAACCAAGACATTCACCGTAAATATTATACAGAAGGCTGTAGAAAACTACAGCATCAGTAAAAATAAAAAGAACAATTATAAAATAATAATAATATAACAACAACAACAATATAAAAACCAGCGATTGCAATGGAAATGAAAAAAATAGCAGTGAAAAACAATGGAGCAAAAAACGTCTAAAAACACAGTTAAACACACACACCCACACACACACACCCACACACACAACACACACAACACACAAAAACAACAACAACAACAAAAACCAAAAGAAATTTACAGAGAGAGCAAGGAAGGGGCGGGATAAAAATAAGCTTAGAAAAACGACAATATCCAACAAGGAAAAAGAAATGGATGAGCGATGAGAGAGAGAGAGAGGGAGAGAGAGACGGAGACGGAGAGAGATGACGAGAGAGAGAGAGAGGAGGGAGGAAGGGAGGGAGGGAGAGGAGGGCGAGAGAGAGAGAGAGAGAGAGAGAAGAGAGATGAGAGAGAGATGATGAGGAGGAGAGAGAGAGAGAGAGATGGAGGGACGGAGAGAGAGAGAGAGAGAGAAGAGAGAGAGAGGACGAGAGACGAGAGAGAGAGAAGAGAGAGAGAGAGAGAGACGGACAGACAGACAGAAGAGGATGGAGAGACGGAGAGAGAGAGAAAGAGAGAGATGAGAGAGAGAGACGACGAGAGAGAGAAGAGAGATGAGACGAGGCGAGAGAGAGAGAGAGAGAGACAGAGACAGACAGACAGACGACAGACAGAGAGAGAGGAAAACGGGGGAGTAGAGAGAGAGAGAGAGAGAGAGAGACGAGAAGAGAGAGAGAGAGAGAGAGGGAGGAGGGAGGGAGGGAGGAGGGGGGGTGGGGGAGGAGAGAGAGAGAGAGAGAGAGAGAGAGAGGAGAGATGGGAGCAGAGAGAGAGAAGAGAGAGACAGACAGACAGACAGACAGACAGAGGGACGGAGAGAGAGAGAGACGAGAGAGAGAGAGAGAGAGAGGAGAGAGAGAGGAGAGAGAGGATGAGAGAGAGAGAGAGGGGAGATGCGAGAGAGAGAGAGAGAGAGAGAGAGAGACAGGACAGACAGGACAGACAGACGCAGACAGACAGGACAGACAGACAGATGGAGACAGGGATGAGGAGAGAGAGAGAGAGAGAGAAGGAGAGAGAAGAGAGAGAGAGAGAGAAGAGAGAGAGGAGATGAGAGAGAGAGAGAGAGACAGACAGACAGCGACAGAGGGAGGGACGGAGAGAGAGAGAGAGAGAGAGAGAGAAGAGAGAGATAGAGAGAGGAGAGAGAGAGAGAGAGACAGACAGCCAGCCAGAAAGACAGGACAGACAGACAGACAGACAGGACAGACAGACAGACAGACAGCAGACAGGCAGGCAGACAGGGACGGAGCGAGAGCTGGAGGACGGAGAGAGAGAGAGAGAGACGAGAGAGAGAGAGAGAAAAGAGGAGAGAGGAAGAGAGAGAGAGAGAGAGAGATGTAGGGACGACGAGGAGAGAGAGAGAGAGAGATGGAGAGAGAGACGAAGAGAGAGAGAGAGAAGAGAGAGAGAGAGAGACAGACAGGAGAGACAGACAGACAGACAGACAGACAGGACAGACAGACAGACAGACAGACAGACAGACCAGATGGAGGGACGGAGGAGACAGATGGAGCGGGGACGGGGAGAGGAGAGAGAGAGAGAGAGAGAGAGAGAGCGATGAGAGAGAGAGAGAGAGAGAGAGAGAAGAGGGAGGAGAGGAGGGAGGAGAGAGAGGAGGGGGGGGGGGGGGGGGGGAGGGGGGGGGGAGGGGGGGGGGGGGGGAGGGGGGGGGGGGGGGGGGGATTCAGGACGAATGTCCCACAAACACCCC
>JABMCL010002547.1:592500-595000 GCA_018857735.1 Alviniconcha marisindica
TGTGGAGAGCAAAGTCACCAGTTACGTCCACAGACCACAATGGTTGAAGAGAGAGGAGAGCCATTTGAACGTGACATTCATTGTGGAGAGCAAAGTCACCAGCTTTCGTCCACAGACCACAAGGGTTGAAGAGAGAGGAGAGCCATTTGAATGTGTCATTCATTGTGAGGAGCAAAGTCACCAGCCGCTGCATGTCCAAAGGCCACAATGGTTGAAGAGAGAGGAGAGCCATTTGAACGTGACATTCATTGCGGAGAGCAAAGTCACCAGCTACGTCCGCGGACCACAAGGGTTGAAGAGAGAGGCGAGCCATTTGAATGTGTCATTCATTGTGGAGAGCAAAGTCACCAGCTACGTCCGCGGACCACAAGGGTTGAAGAGAGAGGCGAGCTATTTGAATGTGTCATTCATTGTGGAGAGCAAAGTCACCAGCTACGTCCGCGGACCACAAGGGTTGAAGAGAGAGGCGAGCCGTTTGATTGTCTCATTGATTGTGAGGGGCAAAGTCACCAGTTACGTCCACGGACCACAAGGGTTGAAGAGAGAGGCGAACCGTTTGAATGTGTCATTCATTGTGAGGGGCAAAGTCACCAGACGGTGCACAGAAGCCACAATGGTTGAAGAGAGAAGAGAGCTCAAGCAGGGGAATCGAACCCACGCCGTCTGCGTGCCCGCCTGACACCTTACCGCTGGGATAACCGGCTCTCAAAAAAACGTTTTTACTTTTGTGTTTGCAACCCTCTCCTTCACAGCCCATCTCTCACTCTCTCTCTCTCTCTTGATAGGTCCAAATGGACTTAACGCTACTCTCCTTGAGTATTGAAGTTTCTCTCTCTCTCTCTCTCTCTGTCTGTCTCTCTCTCGACAGGTCCAAATGGACCTAACGCTACTATCCTTGGGTATTAAAGTTCTCTCTCTCTCTCTCTCTCTCTCTCTCTCTCTCTCTCTCTCTCCCTCCCCCCGTTTATATGTTGTCTTTGTATTCTGCAATGGGTTTCGATAAAAAATGGACATTGGCGGACTTGATATATGCTGATGGCAGCTACCTAGGGAGCGATGAGCTGCTCATGAATACCATCACCAGCGAGGACTGGTCGAGGGCCCTTAGACCAGACTGAAGGCCAAGCTAATCAGAGAACTAAGTCGGAATCCAATAATATTGCGTGACGGCATGTAGTGCACTGAGTCTCTGCCGAGACATGCACACGAGGGCTTCCCTGGACACGTCTGAAATTGATCGTAGAGAAAGAATGCTGCCGTGGGCAAACGGCCGAGCGTTTGCGTGAATATATCTAGCGGTGAATCGTACCGGCCGAGCGTTTGCGTGAATATATCTAATGGTGACCTTGTCGGCCAAGTGTTTGCGTGAATATCTAGCGGTGAATCGTACCGGCCGAGCGTTTGCGTGAATATATCTAATCGTGACCTTGTCGGCCAAGTGCTTGCGTGAATATCTAGCGGTGAATCGTACCGGCCGAGCGTTTTGGTGAATAGATCTAGCGGTGATCGTACCAGCCGAACGTTTGCGTGAGGATGTAGCGGTGACTGTGGCGGCCGAGCGTTTTGGTGAATGTATATAATGGTGACAAGTGCTTGCGTGAATATCTAGCGGTGAATCGTACCGGCCGAGCGTTTTGGTGAATAGATCTAGCGGTGATCGTACCAGCCGAACGTTTGCGTGAGGATCTAGCGGTGACTGTGGCGGCCGAGCGTTTTGGTGAATATATATAATGGTGACGTGGCGGCCGAGCGTTTGCGTGAATATATCTAGCGGTGACCATACCGTCTGATCGTTTTGGTGAATAGAGCTAGCGGCCGAATGTTTGCGTGAATATCTAGCGGTGAATCGTACTGGCCGAGCGTTTGCGTTAATATATCTAGCGGTGACCATACCGTCTGATCGTTTTGGTGAATAGAGCTAGCGGCCGAATGTTTGCGTGAATATCTAGCGGTGAATCGTACTGGCCGAGCGTTTGCGTGAATATATCTAGCGGTGACCATACCGTCTGATCGTTTTGGTGAATAGATCTAGCGGTGACCGTACCGGCCGAATGTTTGCGTGAATATCTAGCAGTGAATCGTATCGACCGAGAGTGTGCGTGAGCATGCGGACACCAGTATCTCACATGGGGAGTCAGCCGGTGTGGCCCAGCGGTAAGGCGTTAGGCTGGTAAGCAGAGGGTCCTCGGTTCGAATCCGCTTCGGCTCTCCTTTCTCTTCAAAAAAATGTGATCTGTGGACACGGTCTTGTGACTTCGTCCCTCACAATCAATGAAACATTAGAATGGCTCTCATCACTGCCCATCTTAATGCAGGAGTCATTCTGATGGTGACATTGTAGCGATAGGTATATAATCTCCGTACCGATCCCCCCCCCCCCCCCCCCCCCCCCCCCCCCCCATTCGCCCCGTCCCTAATAAGCCTTACGGTTTCTGTGGACGTTAAACACCATGTTTACTTTACTTCTCACATGGCGGCCAGTCATCGTCAGACAGCACAG
>JABMCL010002547.1:605000-607500 GCA_018857735.1 Alviniconcha marisindica
ATCATATTTCCAAGATAAAGCATCAGGTACTGAATACTAACCCTACTCCACACCGACCTTGAGCAAGAGTCCCCCATATTTTAAAGACCAGGGATCATAACTATCTAACCCGCTCAACAACTCCGACCTTTCAAGGCCATATCAGGTACGGATATAACCCTCTCCAACACCGACCTTTTCGTAGCCCCCCCCCGCCCCCCTCCTCCCCGCCCCGTATTTCAAAGACCAAAGATCGGGTACAGGATACTAACCCTGCTCCAACACCGACACTTTCAGTTAGCCCCCCCCCCACCCCCCCCCCGCCGCCCCGCCCCCGTATTTCCAAAGACCAAGGATCAGGCACAGGATACTAACCCTGCTCCAACACCGACACTTTCAGTTGAGATCCCCCCCCCCCATCCCCACCCAACCCCCCCACCCGAGTCAGTCTCCCCCCCATCCCCCTACACAACCCCCACACCCGAGTCAGTCTTCCCGGCCTTTTGCCCAGTAGCTGACTGGCACGGCGGCGGTAGAGGTAGGGTGGACTGGCAGCAGCAAGACACCGTGGCGACCGAGCATGGCTATGTGTGATCCGGTTTGGCCCAGCGGTAAGGCGTTAGGCTGGTAAGCAGAGGGACCTCGGTTCGGTGAGTCTGCTTCGGCTTCTCCTTTCTCTTCCAAAGTTGCGGTCTGTGGACACTTGCCTTGTGACTTTGTCCCTCACAATAATTAATGAAACATTAAAATGGCTCTCATCGCTGCCCATCTGAATGCAGGAGTCATGATTCTGCTGGTGACGGCGTAGCGGTAGGTATATGATCTCCCTCTCCCCCCCACCTCCGTACCCCCCTTCTCCCCCCCCCTCCTTCCTCCCCCCCTTCTCCCCGTCGCTAATAAGTCTCATGGTAGTTTCTGTGGGCGTTAAGCACCGTGTTTACCGACTTACTGGCGTGGCTATGTCTGTGCTCAGCGAACGTCGAGCTGCCCTTGCCCATGCAGGCCCCACGGACGGCAGCCAATACCGCAATATCGCATGCTCGCGTGGGCACGCTGGCCGATAATGCGCCCGCAGGGAAGAAAACGAAGAGCCACTTGCAACCCTACCCTCTTCCTTCCCCCCCCCCCACCCCCTCCCTCTCCATTCCCTCCCTCCCTCCCTCCCTCCTACCCCAGCTCCCCTGTGGCGTATATAGCACCGCACCAGTGGCTGGAACACTGCACGCGCTATGATAATGCAGCCCTGGGGAAGAAGCGCGTGGAATTTGCATGAGCTGTACGTACGCGGCTTAGCGACTGCACGTGACACAGGTGTAACACCGTGCTCGGGTCGTCGGGTCCCTCGCCGCTGGGTTCCGCGGACGCAGAAATATTTGCCTTTGCGGCTGCGAGTCCTGGGAAGCTGCCCAGAGGATTTATTTAGGTGTGTGTGTGGGGGTGGGTGCGTGCGTGCGTGGTGTGTGTGTGTGTGTGTGTGTGTGTGTGTGTGTGTGTGTGTGTGTGTGTGTGTGTGTGTGCTCTCTCTCTCTGTCTGTCTCTGTCTGTCTCTGTCTGCTCCTGTCTCTGTCTTTTGTCTCTCTGTCTCAGTCTGTCTCCCTCAGTGTCTCTCTTTGTGTGTGTGTGTGTGTGTGTGTGTGTGTGTGTGTGTGTGTGTGTGTGTGTCTCTGTCTCTCTGTCTCAGTCTGTCTGTCTCTGTCTCTGTCTGTCTCTGTTTCTCCCAGTGTCTCTCTTTGTCTCTCTGTCTCAGTCTGTCTCTGTCTCTGTCTGTCTGTCTCTGTCTCCCGCAGTGTCTCTCTTTGTGTGTGTGTGTGTGTGTGTGTGTGTGTGTGTGTGT
Source organism: Alviniconcha marisindica (assembly GCA_018857735.1). Lineage (NCBI taxonomy): Eukaryota > Metazoa > Mollusca > Gastropoda > Provannidae > Alviniconcha > Alviniconcha marisindica. Next base: position 606,814 of record JABMCL010002547.1, read on the forward strand.
GTGTGTGTGTGTGTGTGTGTGTGTGTGTCTCTGTCTGTCTGTCTGTCTGTCTGTCTCTCTCTCTCCTATCACCTTGCTGTGAATTGATTTCCACAAGATCTCTTTCTTGTCAAACCTGGAGTAAGTTATAACTGACGGAAGCTTCACTGGTCATGATTTGCCATCATTGCCATGGATTCGGCCATTTCTGATTTCTGCGTTCTCGGCGGTTCTTTCGACATCATTGTGAAAGAGAACGCGGCCCAGCGCGCCTGCGCAGAATCAGCAAACAAGGGAACTAATCAGCGCTCAAAAGACGGCAGACAAACACAACAACAAAGACCTGAGTCGCTTACGGTAACTCTCACAGATGAGTAACTAGAAAGTTAAAGGCATACGTATATAAATGATCCGTCCCTAATAAGCCGTACGGTTTCTGTGGACGTTAAGCACCATGTTTACTTACTTATATAAATGATGCCTGTAACTTTATATCCACTCATCAGTAGCTTCGCAAGGACTAGTTGTTAGACAGGTTTTTGACTAAACCTAAGCTACAATCCTTGTAAAACAAAGTTTTCGAGTTCTAGCTCTCACCCGGCATGCGAGTAAATACAAGGTACATAAACTCCACGAGAGGTACAGCCTCAGTGTAATGTAATGATGCGGTAGAGTTTAATATGTACCTTGTGTTTTTTCCCCCTCGCA
>JABMCL010002547.1:612500-635000 GCA_018857735.1 Alviniconcha marisindica
TAACTGACCATGTCGCTTACGCCAGCTCAAATCAAACCAAAATCGTTTGAATCGAGACGGAACTTTTTTTTTTTTTAACTCGGGGTGGATGCGTCTCCTGTTTACGTGCGTTCTTGGGCGCTAGGTTGCTTCGGAGTGCGCTGACCGCGTCGGTGGACAGCTGCGCGGAGATAAAGAGTGCCCCTTCAGTGGCGTAACTAAATCTGGCAGTTTGGAGGAAGGTGCCGGAAAGCGATGCTCGGAGTCAAACTCCAAGCACTGGTTTACGACATCCTTCCTTCAACCACTGCCGTGTTTAGTTACGCCATAGGGTCCAGAAAATTGTCAGCTAACGAGCAGTTTTTTGTTGGTGCTCAAACAGTAGTAAGTGTGTTACGAATAACTCAAGTAAAACAAGGCATGTCATTTATAGCCGCCAACAGAGTTTACACCACTACAAATAAAACCACAATCGTTTGTATCGAGACGGAACTCTTTTTCTTTTTACCCGGGGTGGATGTGTCTCATGTTTGCGTGGGTGCTTGGGCGCTATGCTGCTTCCACAGTCATAATTATTAGTACCCAAACCTTTCGGAGGGCACTGACCACGTCGCTGGACAGCTTCGCGGAGATAAAGAGTGCCCCTTCAGTGGCGTAACCAAATCCGGCAGAGTTTGGAGGAAGGTGTCGGAAAGCGATGCTCGGAGTGTGTGACGAGGGCTGTATTATTGTTGATGATGATGAAGTGATGCTTAATGTCCTCAGATGTCAGTTGACATATTAGGGACAAGCTGAGACCAATGCCGAAGCATGGTTCAATATAGCTTTACGTCCACGGAAACCAGAAGGCTCGTCAGGACGGACAGCCCAGGACGGCCACCTCGACTCTCACACAGCTCCTGAACTATGTATTATTGTTATCATTGATCGCTTTTGTATAGCGCTATTCTCCGCTCTCGAGCAGACTCACTGCGCTCGCATGTGATTCTACATGAGTGAATAGCTTTTTATAGCGCGTTTTTTGAATATCCATCGGTGTAATTACAGCGCTGGCATGGCTGGTGCCACGAGAAACTGCTGCCATCTCGGCGCATTCTGTGTACACCATACAATCATGCACCATGCCACTTCATGCAAAGCCACATACGTAAGGTGTATGCGTGTTTAGCTGTAACCTGCCACCTGCGCTTTTGGCAGAATGACCGGGGTCTTTTACGTGCTACTGCGGTAACACGGGGGTGGAACGGATACCGAAATAAGAGTCAGCACAGAAAGTTGACCCTGGAGGAGAAAATTCTCCCGCCGCTCCTGCAGGGATTCGAACCCGCGACCTTTCGATCACGAGTCCGGCGCTCTAACCACTGAGCCATCCCCGGGCCACAGCTTTCACACGAAGGGCGTTGTCGAGGGCAAGATGAAAGCCTGCTGAAGCCGGCCGCAGCCCTGGGACTGCTTTGCCGTTGCTGGTCCTCATAAGCCGATGTCTGACACGGCGAAGGGCCCGGCTGATCCTGCCTCGACCCTTGCTCTGCGTAGTTTTGTCTTCTAGGCAGGCGAGAAGTTAAACGGACTGGGCATCGAGACCCTCGGATGACAAAACGAATAGCAGTTGGTGGGACTTTGAGTGATTTGGGCGTCGCACGGAAAGTTCCCGAAACAAGACGCAAAGGAGTTAATTAGCGCTCGAAATACGTAACGCGAGTACAACAACAAACCCTGAACGGTTGGAAAAGGGAGTTAAAAAAAACACACGTGATTCATAATTATCCCTCGCTAAGATTCAGATTCAGATTCAATTTTCCCCCAACTTTTACAACGAGAAAGTGCCTCGAAAATATGTAAGCATACAAACCTAAGCAAACGACAACACTAACATACATCAAATAAGGTCGTTCTTTACATACCGCGTTTACACGTGGAGCGGTGTAAATATGGCGGGACATACTGCTGTCATTAGGTGAATCGTGACATACTGCTGGCATTAGGTGAATCGTGACATACTGCTGGCATTAGGTGAATCGTGGCATATTGCTGGGATTAGGTCAATTGTGACATACTGCTGGCATTAGGTGAATCGTGACATACTGCTGGCATTAGGTGAATCGTGACCTACTGCTGGCATTAGGTGAATCGTGACCTACTGCTGGCATTAGGTGAATCGCGACATACTGCTGGCATTAGGTGAATCGCGACCTACTGCTGGCATTAGGTGAACCGTGACATACTGCTGGCATTAGGTAAATCGTGGCATATTGCTGGGATTAGGTCAATTGTGACATACTGCTGGCATTAGGTAAATTGTGGCATATTGCTGGGATTAGGTCAATCGTGACCTACTGCTGGCATTAGGTGAATCGTGACCTACTGCTGGCATTAGGTGAATCGTGACATACTGCTGGCATTAGGTGAATCGTGACATACTGCTGGCATTAGGTGAATCGTGACCTACTGCTGGCATTAGGTGAATCGTGACATACTGCTGGCATTACTGCTGGCAGAATAATCAAAATGTTGATTGTGGCTGCTCCTAGAGGAAGAACAATCAACAAGAACAACCTTAGCCCCCGCCAAAGAGCAAGAGTAAAGAGGAGAACCTTAACGAGGTCAACACTCAGGCCACGGTGTCTGTCCGTAATAATCAAAATGTTGATTGTGGCTGCTCCTAGAGGAAGAACAATCAACAAGAACAACCTTAGCCCCCGCCAAAGAGCAAGAGTGAAGAGGAGAACCTTAACGAGGTCAACACTCAGGCCACGGTGTCTGTCCGTAATAATCAAAATGTTGATTGTGGCTGCTCCTAGTGGAAGAACAATCAACAAGAACAACCTTAGCCCCCGCCAAAGAGCAAGAGTGAGAGGAGAACCTTAACGAGGTCAACACTCAGCCACGATGTCTGTCCGTAATAATCAAATGTTGATTGTGGCTGCTCCTAGAGGAAGAACAATCAACAAGAACAACCTTAGCCCCCGCCAAAGAGCAAGAGTGAAGAGGAGAACCTTAACGAGGTCAACACTCAGGCCACGATGTCTGTCCGTAATAATAATAATAATAACGTACATTTATCGCGCGCTCATCAACGCCCTGAGCGCTCACAGAGAACTTATTAACCTCAATATGATATTCTGTACACATGTAGAGCACAGTCATATCATTTTTTTAATTTTTTTTTACATAAAGTATTATTCGAAAACAGACAGACACACAGACAGACAGACAGACAGACAGACACACACACACCGCAATGAATTCCAATGTTTATGACACTGATCAGTATCATACATCATACATGCGCGCGCGCGCACACGCACACACACACACACACACACACACACCACACACACACACACACACACACACACACACACACACACATTCACTGACCATGACTGTAGCAGAAACTGGGTATTGATATCAGTTGGGGCGAAAATACTGTGAGAAGAGGAAGGTTTTCAGCTTGGCTTTAAAGGATGACAGGGTTGTCCGTGGCGAAACTAGATCAGAACAGAGGGGTCATGGTGGGATAACATACTCACAAGCGCACGAATCGGATCACACTAAGTTCCGTAAAAACAATAAGACTGAAGGGCAGGTCGGTCAGTGCATGATAACTTGGACGAGGTCTACCCTCAGGCCAGAATGTCTCCCTTGTGAAACGAGACTGGAAGGGAGAAATCGACGTGGGGTGGCGTTCACAACACCACTAATTAAACGAGCCTGAGTCCACCAAAACAACACAGACCAGTCAATGTGGGATAACTTTAACACAGTCTACTCTCAGACCAGAATGTCTCCCTTGTGAAACGAGACTAGGAAGGGAGAAATCGACGTGGGATAACATTCACAAGTGCACCAATCAAATCAGCCTGAGACCAGAACAGACAACTCATGGAGGGATAACATTCACAAGTGCACCAGTCAAATCAGCCTGACCCCAGAACGGACTCGTCGAGGGATAACGTTCACAAGTGCACCAATGAAGTCAGCCTGACCACAAGTGCACCAATGAAATCAGCCTGAGACCAGAACAGAGGACTCATCGAGGGATAACATTCACAAGTGCACCGATGAAATCAGCCTGAGACCAGAACAGAGGACTGAACGAGGGATAACATTCACAAGCGCACCAATCAAATCAGCCTGAGACCAGAACAGAGGACTCGTCGAGGGATAACGTTCACAAGTGCACCAATCAAATCAGCCTGAGACCAGAACCTTGGACTCGTCGAGGGATAACGTTCACAAGTGCACCAATCAAATCAGTCTGAGCCCTCCCAGTAAGCTGACAAGACTTGAACAGAGGACTGAGCATAGGATAACGTTCACAAGCGCAGCAATCAAATTAGCCTGAGACCAGAACCGAGGACTCGTCGAGGGATAACATTCACAAGTGCACCAATCAAATCAGCCAGACCGCAGAACCGAGGACTGAGCATAGGATAACATTCACAAGCGCAGCAATCAAATCAGCCTGAGACCAGAACCAAGGAACTCGTCGAGGGATAACATTCACAGGTGCACCAGTCAAATCAGCCAGACCGCAGAACCGAGGACTGAGCGAGGGATAACGTTCACAAGTGCACCAATCAAATCAGCCTGAGACCAGAACCGAGGACTCGTCGAGGGATAACGTTCACAAGTGCACCAGTCAAATCAGCCAGACCGCAGAACCGAGGACTGAGCGAGGGATAACATTCACACGTGCACCAATCAAATCAGCCAGACCGCAGAACCGAGGACTGAGCATAGGATAACATTCACAAGTGCACCAGTCAAATCAGCCAGACCGCAGAACCGAGGACTGAGCATAGGATAACATTCACAAGTGCACCAATCAAATCAGCCTGAGACCAGAACCGAGGACTCGTCGAGGGATAACGTTGACAAGTGCAGCAATCAAGTCAGTCTGAGCCCTCCCAGTAAGCTGACAAGACTTGAACAGAGGACTGAGCGAGGGATAACATTCACAAGTGCACCAATCAAATCAGCCAGACCGCAGAACCGAGGACTAAGCGAGGGATAACATTCACAAGTGCACCAATCAAATCAGCCAGACCGCAGAACCGAGGACTGAGCATAGGATAACATTCACAAGTGCAGCAATCAAATCAGCCCGAGACCAGAACCGAGGACTCGTCGAGGGATAACATTCACAAGTGCACCGATGAAATCAGCCTGAGACCAGAACCGAGGACTCGTCGAGGGATAACGTTGACAAGTGCAGCAATCAAGTCAGTCTGAGCCCTCCCAGTAAGCTGACAAGACTTGAACAGAGGACTGAGCGAGGGATAACATTCACAAGTGCACCAATCAAATCAGCCAGACCGCAGAACCGAGGACTAAGCGAGGGATAACATTCACAAGAGCACCAATCAAATCAGCCAGACCGCAGAACCGAGGACTGAGCATAGGATAACATTCACAAGTGCAGCAATCAAATCAGCCCGAGACCAGAACCGAGGACTCGTCGAGGGATAACATTCACAAGTGCACCGATGAAATCAGCCTGAGACCAGAACCGAGGACTCGTCGAGGGATAACGTTGACAAGTGCAGCAATCAAGTCAGTCTGAGCCCTCCCAGTAAGCTGACAAGACTTGAACAGAGGACTGAGCGAGGGATAACATTCACAAGTGCACCAATCAAATCAGCCAGACCGCAGAACCGAGGACTAAGCGAGGGATAACATTCACAAGTGCACCAATCAAATCAGCCAGACCGCAGAACCGAGGACTGAGCATAGGATAACATTCACAAGTGCAGCAATCAAATCAGCCCGAGACCAGAACCGAGGACTCGTCGAGGGATAACGTTGACAAGTGCAGCAATCAAGTCAGTCTGAGCCCTCCCAGTAAGCTGACAGGGCCAGAACAGAAGACTGAGCGAGGGATAACATTCACAAGTGCACCAATCAAATCAGCCAGACCGCAGAACCGAGGACTCGTCGAGGGATAACATTCACAAGCGCAGCAATCAAATCAGCCTGAGACCAGAACCGAGGAACTCGTCGAGGGATAACGTTGACAAGTGCAGCAATCAAGTCAGTCTGAGCCCTCCCAGTAAGCTGACAGGGCCAGAACAGAAGGGTCACCGGGCCGCGACGCATTGGGAAGTGCGAGGAGGGACGCGAGACACAATACGTGTATAATACATACATGTATAATACCACAAATCATACATTGACGTCTCCGCGCGAGAAGAAGGAACGCTGGTGGGGTCGGAGCGGAGGAAAGGCTTGGAGGGATTTGGGGGGGGGGGGGGGGGGGTGGGGGGGGGGGGGGGGGAAGGGGGGAGGGGCGTTGACACTGTGCTGATGTCATGCCAGATCAAAGTCGCGAGTCGGAGGAGAAGAACCGCTACGCGTATTGACCGACGTAACTACAGGCGGTGCAGAAGCCGAGACAACTACTAGGGGACTGGAACTCAAAAGGCGAGACAGAAAAGAACGCGGGACAACTGCACGCGGTCTGTGATACAGTATCGGCAGAACGTAGAAGCACAAGATAACACACACACACACACGAGAGAGAGAGAGAGAGAGAGAGAGAGAGAGAGAGAGAGAGAGAGAGAGAGAGAGAGAGACGGACGGACGGGAGGGGGCGGGCGGGGAGAGAGAAGAAGGAGAGAGAGAGAGGAGAGAGAGAAAGAGAGAGAGAGAGAGAGAGAGAGAGCAGAAAAGCATCCCCCGAAAACAGAAACCCTCAAAACCAAAAATACCAACAAGAAACAATAAGGCATCAGATCAGGGGGGGGGGGGGGGGGGGGGGGGAAGAGAGAGAGAGAAAAAAAGCAAAAAAAGAAAAAAGAAGCGAAAAAACTAACAGAAAAAAGAAAAAGAAATGTGACACCCGCAAATACGAATTGGATGACACTTTTCATGGGCTTGAAGGGAGAAAACAGGACAAAAGAAAGGAGAGAAAAAGTGGAGATTGAAGCCAGTAGACGGAAAAACACGGCAAATAAATACGCGCGCACATGGATGGTATGCTTTATGTGAACATATCCGTTGCCGAGAAAAGACAGAGGCGGAAAAATAGCAATAAAGGCGTTATGATGAACAGGAAAAAGGCCTGAATTAATCATACTTTGTATGGAACAAAATAACAGTAAATAAAATAAAAAAAGTGGCACACATCACAGGCATATCGTTGCATTGATGCAGTTGAGAGAGAGAGAGAGAGAGAGAGAGAGAGAGAGAGAGAGAGAGAGAGAGAGAGAGAGAGAGACTTGGTGTTTTACGCCCAGTCGGGGGGGGGGGGGGGGAGAGAGAGAGAGAGAGAGAGAGAGAGAGAGAGAGAGAGAGAGAGGTGAAAAAGGAACTGTGAACTATTGCAGTCGTGAAATATGTGCTAGGGGGGGAAACACAAAAGGAGAACTGATGAAGAAGAAGAAGAAGAAGAAGGAGGTGGAAAAGGGAACGTGACCCCCCCCCCCCCCACTAACCGTCCCTCATCCCCCCCCCCCCAAAAAAAAAAAAAAGGGGGGGGGGGGGGAGAGGGGGGCGGGGGAACAAGAAGAAGAAAGAAAGAAAAAAAAGCAAACGGTAAAATGTCACCAGAATTCGCCAAGAATTTTGATCAAGTTCCGCTGGAAATAGAAAGAGAGTTATGTTAAAACGCAGGGTCTTCCGAATGGTAATGGCAAGTTAATGAGAAACCTTGCACGAACCCACAGCGGGACGGGAGAGATTCCTGCAAATTGCTGCATTTCCTCGCCTGATCAAAGAAACAGTCTGCTGTCAGGCGAAAGTCACTTTCCTTATAAGTACATGTATGCTGTTCGTATCAAGCTGGTTTCCACCCACCGTCTACTTCTTGGGCCCGTGTCATTTTGGTTGTGGGGGGGGGGGGGGGGGGGGGGGGGGGGGGGGAGGCTGTATATGATATGTTAGTAAACGTAAATGGTGTATATTATGTACATGTATGTGAAGAAGCGCGTTGAACTCGCTCAGCGGAGAATAGCGCTGTAGAAAATGTATGTATGTATGTATTATTATTATTATTATTATTATTTAGTGAGGGAAGGGGGAGGGACTAGCCTAATTTTGATAACCGCGTGGTTAGCTAACCCTTTCCCTGCCCTTATGTCGTCATACGACGTTCATGACGAAGTGTTTCCCATCTGCCAGAAAGACGTCATAGAACGTCCTGCTGGAATTCTGACGTCATGCACGCTCAGCTCAGAAGGAGCCACGTTCCAGAAAGAAAAAAACCCTCTTCGGTTGCATAGTTTAACTTGTCTGCGAGACTCTTTTGGGGAGGAGCTGGACCAGCGGCACAAAATCTTCGGCAGGCAAAGGGTTAAGTCAAAGGCTGTCCCTGCGAATAGTCTCTGGTTAAAAATCAAGCGATCGATCTCAGCTCGTGTACATACCTTTCCTACCAGCTTTAGGTCGCCGACTGAAGCGGCCTAATTCTACGGCGTCACAGTACCGTACGTGACCGACTGAAGGTTGTGCAGGTCCAGGTTCTTGCTGCGTTATTTCGTCCCCCTTTCTCTGTTGGTACTCGTCCCCCTTTCTCTGTTGGTACTCGAACCCCTTTCTCTGCTGGTACTCGAACCCCTTTTTCTGTTGGTACTCGTCCCCCTTTCTCTGTTGGTACTCGAACCCCTTTCTCTGCTGGTATGCCCTCGAACCCCTTTTTCTGTTGGTACTCGTCCCACTTTCTCTTGGTACTTATTCCCTTTCTCTGTTGGTGATTATTCCCTTTCTCTGGTGGTACTCGTCCCACTTTCTCTTGGTACTTATTCCTTTTCTCTGTTGGTGATTATTCCCTTTCTCTGGTGGTACTCGTCCCACTTTCTCTGTTGGTACTCGTCCCACTTTCTCTGTTGGTACTCGTCCCACTTTCTCTGTTGGTACTCGTCCCACTTTCTCTTGGTACTTATTCCCTTTCTCTGTTGGTGATTATTCCCTTTCTCTGGTGGTACACGTCCCTCTTTCTCTGTTGGTGCTCGTCCCACTTTCTCTGTTGGTACTCGTCCCACTTTCTCTTGGTACTTATTCCCTTTCTCTGTTGGTGATTATTCCCTTTCTCTGGTGGTACACGTCCCTCTTTCTCTGTTGGTACTCGTCCCACTTTCTCTCTTGGTACTCGTCCCACTTTCTCTGTTGGTGATTATTCCCTTTCTCTGGTGGTACACGTCCCTCTTTCGTCTCTCTGTTGGTACTCGTCCCCATTTCTCTGCCTTTCTCTTCCCGCTTTATCTTGGTGCTTATTCCCTTTCTCTGTTGGTACTCGTCCCCCTTTCTCTGTTGGTACTCGTCCCTTTCTGTGTCTCGTCCCTTTCTCTGTTGGTGCTCGTCCCTTTCTCTGTTGGTGCTCGTCCCTTTCTGTTGGTGCTCGTCCCCGTTTCTCTGTTGGTGTTCATTCCCCTTTCTGTCCCTTTCTCTGTCCCTTTCTTTGTTGGTACTCGTCCCTTTCTCTGTCTTTTCTTTGTTGATACTCGTCCCTTTCTCTGTCCCTTTCTTTGTTGGTACTCGTCCCTTTCTCTGTCCCTTTCTTTGTTGGTACTCGTCCCTTTCTCTGTCCCTTTACTCGTCCCTTTGGTACTCGTCCCTTTCTCTGTCCCTTTCTTTTCTGTCCCTTTCTCTGTTTGGTACTCGTCCCTTTCTCTGTCCCTTTCTTTGTTAGTACTCGTCCCTTTCTCTGTCCCTTTCTTTGTTGGTACTCGTCCCTTTCTCTGTCCCTTTCTCTGTTGGTACTCGTCCCTTTCTCTGTCCCTTTCTGTCCCTTTCTCTGTCCCTTTCTCTGTTGGTACTCGTCCCTTTCTCTGTCCCTTTCTCTGTTGGTACTCGTCCCTTTCTCTGTCCCTTTCTCTGTTGGTACTCGTCCCTTTCTCTGTCCCTTTTTCTGTTGGTACTCGTCCCTTTCTCTGTCCCTTTCTCTGTTGGTACTCCCCCCCCCCCTCCACACACACACCCTCCCTCCACACGCACGTATATTAGTGCATGCGATAAATATTATGTAGTCACGGGCTGGGTTTTTTGAAATGTCAAGGGAGGGAATAATCGTTGGGCAGACATGAGGTGTTCCTGGCGTACGCAGAGTCGAAGAGCTCCGGCCTAGGCAAAGCGTCTAGTGACATTTCCACAGCCAGGGTCTGGCAACAATGAGTTTCTATCACCGACGAATTCGACCGGAAATTAAATGTTTTCTGTAGATGCCTGAAAAGAAAATGCTGCATGTTCAATATTAACCGGCCCCATCCTCGAGTGAGGGTGGGGGTGGGTGGGGGGGGGGGGGGGGTGAGGGGGGGGGGGGTGAAGGGAGATGGGAGAATGTTCTTCGATTTAAACGTCCTGTCAACCCCCGTAGTGTCACCTGAGAGAGAGAGAGAGAGAGAGAGAGAGAGAGAGAGAGAGAGAGAGAGAGAGAGAGAGAGAGAGAGTGATGTGGGTGTGTGAGAGGTGTGTTGTGTGTGTGGAGTTGTAGAGAGAGAGAGAGAGAGAGAGAGAGAGAGAGAGAGAGAGAGAGAGGAGAGAGAGAGAGAGAGAGGGTGTGTGTGTGTGTGTGTGTGTGTGTGTGTGTGTGTGGTGTGTGTGAGGAGAGAGAGAGAGAGAGAGAGAGAGAGAGAGAGAGAGAGAGAGAGAGAGAGAGAGAGAGAGAGAGAGACACGCGGGGCAGGGGGAGACCTGAGAACTCGAACTGAACTCGAAAACTGTAATACCCAAGAAACATCTGAAACAGAATGACTGCTAGCGTTCTAAAACAAGATCCAAACACAAAAAGCTTCAAAAGAACGCTTATTTATTATAACATGGACACACAGTGTGCAAATTTTCGGGGAAATCCACTTCGTCAAGCCACAAAATGACACTTAACAACTTAAACGGTTAAAAACGATGAAAGAGAGAATATCTTTGGGGTGACTTTGTCGTTTTAGGCTTGGAAGAAGGGCAGTTAGGTAAACCTTTTAGGGGTGGGGGTGGGGTGGGGGGGGGGATGGAGATAATGGAAGAGGAAGAGAGAGTCAGTTGAGGGACTGAGAGAGAGAGAGAGAGAGGAGAGAAGAGAGGAGAGAGAGAGAGAGAGAGGTGTGTGTGTGTTGTGTTGTTGTGTGTGAGAGAGAGAGAGGGAAGAGAGAGGAAAGAGACAGTTGAAACGGAGAGAAACATGACAAGACAAGAAGACACTTGACAGACAGACAGGTTACAGACATGACATGGAAGAAGATCAGTGACAGTACAAGACAGAGGACAGACAGAGCAGAAGACAGACGACAGGAGTAGCTGTGTTAGTATGAGAGAGAGGGAGAGAGAGAGAGAGAGAGACGAGAGAGAGAGAGAGAGAGAGAGAGAGAGAGAGAAGAGAAGAGAGAGAGAGAGAGAGAGACGAGAGAGACAGACAGACAGACAGACAGACAGACAGACAGAGTCCCCCCTTTCTCTGTTGAGAGAGAGAGAGAGAGAGAGAGAGAGAGAGAGAGAGAGAGAGAGAGAGAGAGAGAGAGAGAGACAGACAGACAGACAGACAGACAGACAGACAACAACAGACACACACACCCACCGAGAAGAGAGAGAGAGAGAGAGAGAGAGAGAGAGAGAGAGAGAGAGAGAGAGAGAGAGAGAGAGACTATGGGTGGTGTTTTGATAGGGAGCGAACGTTGACCGTGCGTTGTGGTAAGGTGGGTGGGAACTTGAAAGGGAGGTTTGAGAGAGACAGGCCGGGGATGGTGGCCGGATAGACAGAGAGAAACGGAGATAAACATGTATATATACGGAGGTGAGATAGAGAGTGAGAGAGTCTGCTGTTGCAATGAATGAATACATCCCTAATGTCACTGTTTATCGGGCCCAGCAACTTTGTTCCTCCTTTTGCTCGCATTCACGAACCCTGTCCGACTTCGCTTCTGTTAGCTGTAGCTTTACTCCAGTTACCCAACGGAAAGATAACAGTTAAGAGTCGGCGTAATTATGTATCGGCATGGGCATCTTGTATGAATTGTAAATAGAAAGACGGTGAGCCCTATTGTTGCGTGGTAGTGTGTTCTCTGACGTCAGCGTGGGCCGAGAGTTGTTTGGCGTAGTTAGTTACTATGACGACAACACCTTGTCAATAGCGAAGGTCAGTCATGACGTTTTCACATCTGGGATACCGCGGACGCCGAAACTGAGGTCCAGTGTGCTGAGGGTCTAGAGTTGTGGAATGTCTGTCTGTCTGCCTCTGTCTGTCTGTCTGTCTGTCTGTCTGTCTTGTCTGTCTGTCTCTGTCTCTTTCTCTCTGTGTCTCTGTCTGTCTGTCTTCTGTCTATCTCTTCTCTCTCTCTCTCTCTCTCTCTCTCTGTCTCTGTCTCTGATATAACCGCAATTATTGACTGGGCGTAAAACACTAAGTTTCTCTCTCTCTCTCTCTCTCTCTCCTCCTCTTTGCCTGTCATGTCTGTCTTCTCTCTCTGTCCCCTCTCCGCCCCCCCCCCCCCCCCCCCCCCCTTTAGCCCGAGCAGGTCAGATTTATCTCGCCCATTCGCCCCCCCCCCCCCCCCCCCCACCATTTCACATCCGCGCCTGCTCAGTTCTTTCAACTCGATTTTTACCCCGATTCTCTGAAAACGTGGCAACCACACACATAACGACGTGAGCAGTATACCAGATTTTGCTTCTGATTTGACAACGCCTGTTTCGCTCAGATTATTATGACGTGGTGGTTGACTAATTACGACTAATTACGACGTTTAATTGTCAAGTGTTGCCCTCTTTAGTTTGCTGCTGCCCTGACCTGCTGTAATGCAGCCATTGCTGCTGGCCCTGACCAGGGGAGTGCAGCCATTGCTACTGGCCCTGTCCTGGTGTAATCCAACCACTGCTGCTGGCCTTGACCTGGTATAATCCAATCATTGCTGCTGGCCTTGACCTCGTGTAATCTAATTATTGCTTCTCTCCTTGATCTGGTGTAATGTAGCTATTGCTGCTGGCCTTGAACTGGTGTAATCCAATCATTGCTGCTGGCCCTGACCTCGTGTAATCCAGCCGTTGCTGCTGGCCCTGACCTGGTGTAATCCAACCACTGCTGCTGGCCCTGACCTGGTGTAATCCAACCACTGCTGCTGGCCCTGACCTGGTGTAGCCCTGATATAACCCTTTGTGGTTGACTGGGCTCAAAGCACCAACTAACTAACTAACTAACTAACTAACTGCTGACCCTGACCTGGTGTAATCTAATTATTTCTTCTCTCCTTGACCTGGTGTAACCCAGCCGTTGCTGCTGGCCCTGACCTGGTATAATCCAGCCATTTGCTGCTAGCCCTGACCTCGTGTAATCCAGCCATTGCTGTTGGCCCTGACCTCGTTAAACCAGCCATTGCTGTTGGCCCTGTCTTCGTTAATCCAGCCATTGCTGTTGGCCCTGACCTCGGGTAACCCAGCAATTGCTGGTGGCCCTGACCTCGTTAACCCCGCCATTGCTGTTGGCCCTGACCTGGTGTAATCCAGCCATTGCTGTTGGCCCTGACCTCGTTAACCCAGTCATTGCTGCTGGCCCTGACCTGGTGTAATCCAGCCGTTGCTGCTAGCCCTGACCTGGTGTAATCCAACCGTTGCTGCTGGCCCTGACCTGGTGTAATCCAGCCGTTTCTGCTGGCCCTGACCTGGTGTAATCCAGCCGTTGCTGCTGGCCCTGACCTGGTGTAATCCAGCCGTTGCTGCTGGCCCTGACCTGGTGTAATCCAGCCATTGCTGCTGACCCTGACCTCGTGTAATGTAATTATTGCTTCTCTCCTTGACCTCGTGCAACCCAGCCATTGCTGCTGGCCCTGACCTGGAGTAATCCTGCCATTGATACTGGCCCTGACCTCGCGTAACCCAGCCATTGCTCTCCTCATCCTCCTCCTCAGCATGAACTGTTAACTGCTCATTGTCCTCAGACCTGCGGCACCAGCCTCGCTGGTGAGACAAAGGGAGAATAGACACCGCTAGGATTTGGCAGCCAGAGAGGTGGGAGGAAGTGGCCGAGACTCCGACTACAGCGATATGTCTGACGGCAGAGGGTTTGGGGGGAGGGATTGACGTACATGTAGCCAGCCGCTCGCGTGACTCGCAAATGGTCCCCGGGGCCGGGCCGGGGGGGGGACCGGGCGGGACGTCAATCACCGAAATTGCAAAACCCTGGTCCCCTCATTGGTTCCTGCAGGCCCTGTTACGGGGACACTCGTGTGGTTGCACCCATGACGGTGCAGACGCTTTAACGTTACAGGCCCCCCCTCACGGGGAAACTCGTGGGTTGCGCATAAATGACGGTGAAAGACGTTTTAAACCTTTACAGGCTTCACTCACAAAAAAAAACTCGTTTGGTTTTGGGTTTGGCATTTTTGAGGGGGTGTAGACGCTTTAACTTTACGGCCCTCGTTACGGGACACTCTTTTGGGGGTTTTGCATCATGAGGGGGTGCAGACGTTTTAAAAGGGTTCGGGGCCTCACTCACAGAAACTCGGGGTTGGGTTGGGGGCTGCGGGAAATTCCCTGCATCTTTCCGGTCAGACGCTTTAAAAACTTTTACAGGCTTTCACTCAAGACACTCGTGGGGTTTTTGGCCTCATGACGATGCGGGACCCCCTTTAAGTTACAGAGTTTTAACCCGTTACGGGCTTCACCTCACGGGGACACTCGGGCTTGCATCATGCCCGGGCAAAACGTTTTTAAGGGGTTACAGGCTCTCACAAAAAAAATTTTCCGGTGTGGTTGCATCATGACGGGGGCAGACGCTTTAACGTTACAGGCTCTAAACTCACGGGACATTTCTTTTGGTTGGTTTTGGGCTGCATCATGCCCGGTTTGCAAAAGTTTTAAAAACGTTACAGGCCTCACAAAAAACTCGTGGGGTTTTGGCACATGAGGGTGCAGACGTTTTAACGTTAAAAGGCTCTCACTCACAGACACTCGTGTGGGTTGCTGCATCTGACGGTGCAGAGCTTTAACGTTACAGGCTTCACAGAAACTCGTGTGGTTGCATATGAGGGTTTGGCAGACGCTTTAACGTTAAGGCTCTCACAGAAACTCGTGGGGTTTTTGCATCATGACGGGGGCGGGAGGGGTTTTAAAAACTTTTACGGGCTCTAACTTACAAAAACTCGTGGGGGGTTTGCATCATGACGGTGCAGACGCTTTAACGTTACAGGCTCCTCACTCCCAGAAACTTGTTTTGGTTTTGGGCATCATGACGGGGGGCAGACGTTTTTAACGTTACAGGCTCTTTCACAGAAACTCTTTTTTGGGGTTTTGCTGCATCATGAGGGTTTCAGACGCTTTAAAAGTTAAAAGGCTCTCCCCTCACGGGGACACTCGTGTGGTTGCATCAGGGACGATGCAGACTTTTTAAAAACGTTACAACGCTTTAAAGGGTTACAGACTCTCACTCACAAAAAAATCATGGGGTTTTTCCCCTCTTTCAGGGTCCCAGAAACTTTAACTTTTTACAAAATCTCACTAACAAAAACTCAACGGTTGCTAGCCCGTCGCAGAAACCTTAACTTTACAGACTCTCACTCACCAGAAACTCATGTGGTTGCCTCATCAGGGTGCAGAAATTTTAAATTTTGCAGACCTCATCACAGAAACTCACTTTTGGGCTGCACCCAATGACGGTTGCGGGAAACTTTAATTTTGCAGACTCTCACTAAAACAGAAACTCATGCGGTTGCCTCATCAGGGTGCAGAAACTTTAACGTTACAGACTCTCATGTGGTTGTACTAAGTGCTTCCTTCATAGGCAGAAACAGTAACGTTGTACATTTAATGGTACTAATTCATTCTGTGACGGGCAGAAACTATAACGTCGTACACTCTCCCTCGTACTAAGTTGTTCTGTCACGGGCAGAAACTATAACGTTGTACACTCTCACTTGTACTTGTACAAAGTCGTTCTGTCACGTGCAGAAACTGTAACGTTGTACACTTACTCGTACAAAGTCGTTCTGTTACGGGAAGAAACTGTAACGTTGTAGACTTACTCGTACAAAGTCGTTATGTCACGTGCAGAATCTATATCGTTGTACGCTTACTCGTACTAAGTTGTTCTGTCACGGGCAGAAACTGTAACGTTGTACGCTTACTCGTACAAAGTTGTACTGTCACGGACAGAAACTGTAACGTTGTACACTTACTCGTACAAAGTTGTACTGTCACGGGCAGAAACTATAACGTTGTACACTTACTCGTACAAAGTCGTTATGTCACGTGCAGAAACTATAACGTTGTAGACTTACTCGTACTAAGTTGTTCTGTCACGCGCAGAAACTGTAACGTTGTAGACTTACTTGTACTAAGTTGTTCTATCACGTGCAGAAACTATAACGTTGTAGACTTACTCGTACTAAGTTGTTCTGTCACGCGCAGAAACTGTAACGTTGTACACTTACTCGTACTAAGTTGTTCTGTCACGTGCAGAAACTATAACGTTGTACACTTACTCGTACTAAGTTGTTCTATCTCGTGCAGAAACTATAACGTTGTAGACTTACTCGTACTAAGTTGTTCTATCTCGTGCAGAAACTATAACGTTGTAGACTTACTCGTACTAAGTTGTTCAAACACGTGCAAAAAACTTAACGTTGTAGACTTATTTGTACTAAGTTGTTCAAACACGTGCAGAAACTATAACGTTGTAGACTTACTCGTACTAAGTTGTTCTATCACGTGCAGAAACTATAACGTTGTAGACTTACTCGTACTAAGTTGTTCTGTCACGGACAGAAACTATAACGTTGTAGACTTACTCGTACAAAGTCGTTATGTTACGTGCAGAATCTATATCGTTGTAGACTTACTCGTACTAAGTTGTACTGTCACAGGCAGACACTGTAACGTTGTACACGTACTCGTACTAAGTTGTTCTGTCACGGGCAGAAACTGTAACGTTGTACACTTACTCGTACAAAGTCGTTATGTCACGTGCAGAAACTATAACGTTGTAGACTTACTCGTACTAAGTTGTTCTGTCACGGGCAGAAACTGTAACGTTGTACACTTACTCGTACAAAGTTGTACTGTCACGGGCAGAAACTGTAACGTTGTACACTGTCGCTCGTATCTGATGGATAGTAATACACCAGAATAAACCGGATGGTTGGTGAGCTTTGTGTACACGTGAATAAATATGATGGTTGGTGAGCTTTGTGTACACGTGAATAAATATAATGGTATTGTGAGCTTTCACTGATAGGTGAATAAACCTGATGGTACTGCGATAGGTGAATACACCTGATGGTACTGCGATAGGTGAATAAACCTGATGGTACTGCGATAGGTGAATAAACCTGACGGTACTGCGATAGGTGAATAAACCTGACGGTACTGTCGGTGATAGGTGAATAAACCTGAGGGTTTACTGCGATAGGGTGAATAAACCTAAACGGTACTGCGATGGGGAAAATAAACCTAAAGGTACTTTTTCGGTGATAGGGAATAAACCGATGGAAACTGCGAAAAGGGAAAAAAAAACCTGAGGGTTTAACTGCGATGGGGTGAATAAACCTGACGGTACTGCGATAGGTGAATAAACCTGATGGTACTGCGATAGGTGAATAAACCTGACGGTACTGCGATAGGTGAATAAACCTGACGGTACTGCGATAGGTGAATAAACCTGATGGTACCGTGAGCATTCACGGATAGGAGAATAGATCTCATGGTACTGTCGGTGATAGGTGAATAAATCTGATGGTACTGTGATAGGTGAATACATCGGATGGTACTGTGATAGGTGAATAAATCTGATGGTACTGTGATAGGTGAATACATCGGATGGTACTGTGATAGGTGAATACATCGGATGGTACTGTGATAAGTGAATAAATCGGATGGTACTGAGATAGGTGAATACATCGGATGGCACTGAGATAGGTGAATACATCGGATGGTACTGAGATAGGTGAATACATCGGATGGTACTGTGATAGGTGAATAAATCGGATGGTACTGTGATAAATGAATAAATCGGATGGTGCTGTGAGCATTCAATGATAGGTGGATAAATCTCATGGTGCTGTGAGCTTTCACAGATAGATGAATAAATCTCATGGTACTGTGAGCTTTCACTGATACTTGGATAAATCTGATGATACGTACCTGTCCCCCCATTTTCCCCCCCATTAAACCCTCCCCCCCCCCCCCCCCCCCCCCCCACCCCTCCACCCTCCACCACTTCTCCACCCTCCTCCACCACCTGTAGGCCTACTCAGTCCGGGATGCACACTCGAAGCACCGGTTTACGACATCCTTCCTTCAAGGAAGGTGCCGGAAAGCGATGCTCGGAGTGCGAGTGTCCGGGATGCTGACCACTGCGCCACCGGGGAAGACCCCGTTGATGCAGGTTTTACCCCCCTGTGTCCGGGCAGCCTGGCGCTAAAGTTTGACTGGGGGGCTGTTGGTTTCCAGGACAATATTTTTATAGGGCTGCCCGCTGGCGCTGATTTGGGGCAAAGGGGGGGGGTGGGGGGGGTGGGGGGGGGGGGGGTGAGAGGGGTGGGGGGGGGGGGGGGGGTTTGGGGGGGGAGGGCTGCATGGTCAAGCCTTCAGGCTTTATTTAGCGCGGGGGAAAAAACGGGGGGGGGGTGGTGCGGGATGGGGGAGGTTTAAAACACCATCTCCTTACCCACACGCCTGTCTGCCTAACCGACCCGCAGACTTCAAACGGCAGCACCCGGCGAAGAGGTCGGCTGCCTAATGAAGAAGAATCCCGCAACGTGTGTTGTACCTGGCATAATACAACTGGCTCAATAGAACGCTGTTTATTCGGTCCAACACATAAATGGTTCAAAAGGACGCTGTTTATTCGGTCCAACACATAACTGGTTCAAAAGGACGCTGTTTATTTGGTCAAAAATCCAAAACATAAAGGTTCAAAAAGGACGCTGTTTTTTCGGGCCAAAAACATAAATGGTTTTAAAAAGAACGCTGTTTTTCGGTCCAACACATAAATGGTTTAATAGAAAGCGTTTTTTGGTCCAAACACATAAATGGTTTAAAAGAAAATTTATTTTTTAGGGGCAAAACAGATGCGAATTTTGGGGGGGAATTTCCCCTTTTTTCAGGCTACAAAACGACACTTGAAACAACAGTTCAACGGGTGAAAAACCCATGAAAAAAAGAGACGGAGAGCAATTAAGACACTTATGGTTTTGAGGAGGGGAACCCCCCTGGGGGATTTTGTTTCCTTGTATTTACACGCACGCCAGGTGAGAGTTACCGTAGGCGACTGAAGGGCTTTGTTGTTTGTTGTGTTTTTGGACGGCTTTCGAGCTGTAATTAACTCCCTTTTGTGTTGGTAGGACACTTATCTGTTCTCGGTTGAGCTATGTTGTTATCAGTCGTTTCTCAGCAAGCTTCAAGTCGGTCGGCGTCACTGTTCCCCCGTGTTGTCGTAAGCCATTGCGCTTTCCGGCATCCGTCCTTCGGGGAGCACTGTGTTACCCCCCCCTCCCCTCCCTATGTGTAGTAGTCGCCCAGTACACTCTAACATCGCTTTCCGGCATCCGTCCTTCGGGGCCTATCACCCCCCCCCCCTATGGTAGTAGTCACCCGGTACACTCAACATCGTTTTTCCGGGCATCCGTCCTATGTTACTCTCCCCTCCACCCCCCACCCCTGTGGTAGTCCCCAAAGTACATTCCTAACTGCGCTTTCCGGCATCCGTCCTTTCTGTTACTACCCTACGTGTGGTAGTCATCCCATAACTCATTACCATCGCTTTCCGGCATCCGTCTTTCATGTAAACCCCCCAACACACACACACACACACACACACACACACGCACACACAGTGTGGTAGTCATCCCACTACACTCCAAACTGCACTTTCCGGCATCCGTCCTTCGTGGAGGACTATGTTACTCCACCCCTGTGTGGTAGTCACCCTAGTACACTCCTAGCATCGCTTTCCAGCATCCATCCTTCTATGTACACACCCCCTCCCTCCTGTGGTAGTCAGCCTAGTACACCCCAAACTGCGCTTTCCGGCATCCGTCCTTCCTGGAACGACTATGTCTTGAACCGTACATGGAGTTTGTCTCAGCCTTGTGGCCATCTTTACCAACAGAGATCCCTTTATCTCTTTATTATTATTTTGATCGTTTTTTGGCGCTTTTATTCTCCGCTCTCAGCAGACTCACTGCTTCTTTCCTTGCCATTCTAATGAGTGGCTGTGGTTTTTTATAGCGCTTTTTAAATATTCCCCGAAGTGGTTATTTTCGGGCGGCGTTTTTTAGTTGTTTTTTACATGACTGGTGCCCTAAAACTCTGCCTCTGGGAAAATCTTGTCCATATCACTAAGGTCTTTTTGGTTATTTTCTTTTTTTTTGGGGGTGTTGATTGTTTGTTTGTATGTGTGTGCTGGCGTGCGTGGTGTGTGTGTTTTGTTTTTGTTGTGTGTGTGTGTGTGTGTGTGTGTTTTGTGTTTTTGGGGGTTTGGTTTTTTTTTAAAAAAAGAAGTACGTGTTGGCTTCAGGCACTGGCTACGGGGTGTTGGTTTTTAGTCAACTAAGGTGATGAAAAAAAATGAACGAACAACATAAAGCACACCCCACAAGACAAACAACAAAAACAGTAAATGCTGACAGCCAACGTTTGGGAGTGGGGGGTTAATAGGCCCAAAGGAAAAAAATTCTGATTTTAAAAGTTGCTCCTTCACCAAGATTTAAAGGGAAAATCAAAAATTTCCCCAAAATAGTGGCGTTCCCCTCCCCCCCCCCTTTTTTCCCCCCTTGGGGGGGGGGGGAAAAGAGAGAGAGGGGGAAGAGAGAGGGGGGGGTGTGTGTGTTTTGTGTGTGTGTGTGTGTGTGTTTTTGTGTGTGTGTGTGTGTGTGTTTTTGTGTGTGTGAGAGAGAGAGAGAGAGGAGAGAGAAGAGAGAGGGGGGGGGGGGAAAGGGTGTGTGTGTGTGGTGTGTGTTTTGGGTGTGTGGTGTGTGTGAAGAGAGAGAGAGAGAGAGAGAGAGAGAGAGAGAGAGAGAGAGGGGAGGGGTGTGGTATGGTTAGTTTGTTGGGGGGGGTGTGGTGAGAAGCGCCCTGCGTGTCTGCTCTTGTTCTCGGTTTCAGCTGAGGAACCAGGGTGACAGGGCTCGTGCAGGGGGGCGGCGAGAGGGGGAAAGGTTTAAACCCCCCCCCCCCCCCCCCCCCCACCACCCCCCCTCCCCCCCCCCCCCGGTTCTTCTGTACTCGTCTGGTTGCTCTTTGCAACAGAACAGTCTCGCTTACGAAAGTTTTTAACGAGGCTCCACGTACGACTGACCGAGTATGCGTCCGGTCCGAGTCTTTTCCCGGGCCCCTGATCACGGTCCCGGAAAAATTACGGATGTGCCGGGGGTTTTTGTGTGTGTGTGTGTGTGTGTGTGTGTGTGGGTTTTTGGCGCGCGCGCGGGGGCGTGCTGCGTGTGGGGGGTTTGCGTGCGGGGGGGGGGGGGTGAGGGGGGGGGGGGTTTTGTGTGTGTGCCGCGGGTGGCGTGCTGCGTGCGTGCGTGCGTGCGTGCGGGGTGCGTGCTGCGTGCGTGCGTGCGTGCGGGCGTGCGTGGTGGTGGTGGTTTTTGTGTGTGTGTGGTGTGTGAAAATCGAACTCGAACTCGAAAACTTTATTTTCAAGGGTTGTAGTTTTTGGTTCATTTGAAAAACCTGCAAAAATTTAAGTATGTAAAAATATAAATTAACCCTTATTTTTATAATAAAAAGAGAAGGGGAGAGAGAGAGAGAGAGAGGAAAAGGAAAAAAAAATTGCGTGTCGGTGTGGTTTTGTGTGTATTTGTTTGTGTGTTTGTTGTGTGTGTGTGTGTGGGGTGTTGGTTTTTGTGCGTGTTTGTTTGGTTTTTGTTTTTTTTTGTGTTGTGTGTGTGTGTGTGTGTGTGGGTTTTTGTGTGTGTGTGTGTTTTTTGGGGGTTTTTTGGTGTGGGTTTTTTTTTGTTTTTTGTGTGTTTGTGTGTGTGTGTGTGTGTGTGTGTGGTTTGTGTGTGTTTGTGGTTGTTCACGCCATATAGTCGTCGTCTGTACAGCGCCTCAGATGACCTTCAAAACATGAAATGATTATGTTTGCCGGGTCATTGGAACTTAATCCATTAACTCAACATGAGTCTGTTCTGTCGGTTTCATACCCCTGTCCACCCGAGCGTTTGACACCCCAGTCCACGTCAAGAAGTGTACGAACCTCCTCCCCCCCCCAACACCCCCAACCCCGTGGTCTACTGCCTGTACTCGTCTGGTTGCTCTTAGCAACAACAGTCTGGCTTATAAATGTTTGTAAACGAGCTCCACGTCAGTACATGACTGACCGAGTATGCGTCACAGGTCCGAGTCTCTCCGGCCACTGATCATTGCGGTCCGGAAAAATGAGTTACGGATGTGTGTGTGTGTGTGTGTGTGTGGTTGTTTTGTGTGTGTGTGTGTGTGTTGGGGTGTGTGTGTGTTTGTGTTGTGTTGTGGGGGGGGGGTGGGGGGGGGGGGTGTGTGTGGGTGGGGGGTGGGGGTCGGGGGGGGGGGGGGGGTGTGAGAGAGAGAGAGAGAGAAAAGAGGAGAGAGGGGGGCCCCCAAAAAAAAAAAAAAAAAAAAAAA
>JABMCL010002547.1:645000-647500 GCA_018857735.1 Alviniconcha marisindica
AAACATGTTTTGTGCAACGTGTAGAACGGATCAGAATAAAAACCTGAAGTTAAGGATTTTGCTTCGGAATTCCTCGTTGATATTCAATTTTGGTTTGTTTGCTTTGTTTCTCCGATCGTTTCTGTTTTTATTGTGTTCAGTGTTTTTGTTGTTGTTTTGTCTTCTACATCCTCTTCTTCTCTAACGCGTTGTGAGCGCATTATGTGAATGTGAAAAGTCGTTTTTGCGCACTCTGTAAATCGACACCGCATTACATGGACTTTATATCGAATGTAGAAAACGAGTTCTTATCTCGATGACACACGCGCCATGTGGTACGGTGGCGTGATGAGACACCAGTCATCAAATTTCGCTTTGTGCGACAGGCAAATGAGGACCTGTGATCCGGATTTTGCTCTCCCAGTCATGCTAAGCGTCAGTCACGCACGAACTTCGTTTTCTACTTCGATGTAAAGCCAGCCGAACATTTTAAAGCAAATGTTTAATTATGGGCTTTTTAGCTTCAGCTCTTCTAGCTGGGGACAAAGCTATTCTCGCTTTCCGTTAGCGTACTCTGAAAACAGATATTTGTAGAGAATAGAGTATTATCTAGCTGTAGAGAATATATTATTATGTAGTTGCAGAGAATAGAATATTATCTAGCTGTAGAGAATAGAGTATTATCTAGCTGTAGAGAATAGAGTATTATTTGTAGAGAATAGAGTATTATCTAGCCGTAGAGAATAGAGTAGTATCTAGCTGTAGAGAATAGAGTATTATTTGTAGAAAATAGAGTATTGTGTAGCTGTAGAGAATGAGAGTATTATTTTGAGTGTGTATGTTTCTTCTTCAAACAGTTGCAAGGGAAACTAATGCAGTCAAAAAGTAGGGAGCGGATTTTGAAAAAGAGAAAGAAAAAATGAAGGTGAATGGACTGGGAAGGTAGAAATTAGATTCAGATTCAGATTCTTTATTTACCAAGTTTTACAACAAGGAAAATGTCTCGAAAGGCGGCAAGCATAATTATAAACATAATTATTAACATAAACAAGCGACAACAATGACGTACATCAATAATTTAGGACCAGGAAGAAATTCCGGCAGTCGGCGAATCGTGCGAGGCTATATTCTGACCTCTAGGCTTTACAGGATGAGAATTTGAAAGCGTTCGGTTCTCAACAGAGCGGACCTTAGTTTCTGCGTCCGCAGTACTCCATTGCGGATTTAATTCGGAGAATCAGCAAACAGTGATATGATCAGCGCTCGAAAGACGTCCAGTAAAAACAACAACAAAAAACCCAAATCATCTCGGTAACGTTCGCTATCGCATGCGTTTGAATGCAAGGCACATAAACTCCACCAAACCGTCTCGCTCTCTCCGGTCTTCTAATGGAAAGCTGCTCCAAATTCCAAAGCGAAAACTCAAATCATTCGGACAACGTTCTTTCAGTTTCATGGCACCATCTCTCTGGAACTCACTTCAGGCCACTCTAAGAAATGTACCAGCATTATCCCAGTTTCAATCTCACGTAAAAACCTTCTCGTTTGCCCAGGCCTTCCGGTAGAGTCTAGAACTTTGTCTGAAAAATGTGTTTCTGTGTGTGGCTGTTGAATGTAGATGGATGCACATAAATAGGGAGGGTGTGTGTGTGTGTGGGTGGGGGGGGGGGGGGGGGGGGGATGAGAGAGCATGAGAGATCTAGGAAAGAGTATTGATTATTATTTTTTGTATCTGAGTGGACGAGCGGAGATTGGTGTGTGCATGTTACTCTCTCTCTCCCTCTTTCTGTGTGTGTGTGTGTGTGTGTGTGTGTGTGTGTGTGTGTGTGTGTGTGTGTGTGTGTGTTTGTGAAGATGTACCATTGGTAGAATTTATGTACCTTGTATAATTAATCTCACGCCAGGTGATTTACCAAGATAAATCCTAAAAGGTGCATCATTTTGAGGATATAGCTTTGGTGGAATTTATGTACCTTGTATTTAATCTCACGCCAGGTGAGTTACCAAAGATACATCCTAAAAGGTGCATCATTTTGAGGATGTACCTTTGGTGGAATTTATGTACCTTGTATTTAATCTCACCCCAGGTGCGTTACGGTAGGAGATTCAGGCCTTTGTTGCTGTCTTCATGTGACGTCTTCCGAGCGTTTATAAACTTCCTTTTGTTTATTGTGCCTAAGCACTGTAGGTCTCTTTCTGGTTCAAATTAACCGAGGGACGCCTAAGAGACGTAAACACTCAAACACAGACAGAAGCGTTTGCGTGTGAGTAAGTTAGACAAGGCTGAGAACATTAGACAAGGCGGAGAACATTTACATTTCATGCATAGACAGAGGCCTTTAACATTAATTTTGTGCTTGAATAATGTGGACAAGACTGAGAGTCTCTGCGATTACGCGCAGAAGGGGGTCTGTGTCTGAATAATTTCGACAAAATTGAGAACATCTGCAATTCCGGTACAGAGGCGTTTACATCTGAATAATTCAAGTCGGCAAGGCTAATAGCGTCAAAACAAAATTCA
>JABMCL010002547.1:655000-667500 GCA_018857735.1 Alviniconcha marisindica
AATGTGGAGTTGTGGGGAATGTGGAGTTGTGGGGAATGTGGAGTTGTGGAGTTGTGGGGAATGTGGAGAATGTAGTTGTGGGGAATGTGGAGTTGTGGGGAATGTGGAACGTGGAGTTGTGGAGAATGTGGAGTTGAAGGATTAATGGGTGAAAAACGACTATGTCGAAAAATAAGGAGGTGACCAATTTCCTGCGATACGACCTGCATAATTCCTGGGGTGGTCCACCCACGCACGCACGCACGCACGCACGCACACACACACACGCACGCACACACACACACACATACATACGCACACACACACACACACACACACACACACACACACACACACACACACAACGCACACACACACACACACACACATACGCGCACAGAGAGAGAGAGAGAGAGAGAGAGAGAGAGAGAGAGAGAGAGAGAGAGAGAGAGAGAGAGAGAGAGAGAGAAATGCAACAACACCCTTTGAAGCATTCTGTAATTAAAAAGAAAAAATATTTTTAAAAAGGGGAAAAAAGAGAACACAACCCCAAGTAAGTAAGTAAGTAAGTAAATTGGTGTTTTACGCCCAGTCAACCAGCGCCGTTATATCAGGACGAACACAACCCCAAGTAAGTAAGTCAGTCAGTCAGTCAGTCAGTCAGTCAGTCAGTCAGTCAGTCAGTCAGTAAGATGGTGTTTTACGCCCAGTCAACCAATGCCGTTATATCAGGGCGAACACAACCCCAAGTAAGTAAGTAAGTAAGTAAGTAAGTAGTAAGTAAGTAAGTAAGTAAGTAAGTAAGTAAGTAAGTAAGTAAGTTGGTGTTTTACGCCCAGTCAACCAGTGCCGTCATATCAGGGCGAACACAACCCAAAGTAAGTAAGTAAGTAAGTAAGTGTAAGTAAGTAAGTAAGTAAGTAAGTAGTAAGTAAGTAAGTAGTTACGCCCAGTCAACCAGTGCGTATATCAGGGCGAACACAACCCAAAGTAGTAAGTAAGTAAGTAAGTAAGTAAGTAAGTTAGTAAGTTTTACGCCCAGTCAACCAGTGCCGTCATATCAGGGCGAACACAACCTAAGTAAGTAAGTAAGAAGTAAGTAAGTAAGTAAGTAAGTAAGGTAAGTAAGAAGTAAGTTGGTGTTTTACGCCCAGTCAACCAGTGCCGTCATATCAGGGCGAACACCAACCGAAGAGAGTAGTAAAGTAAGTAAGTAAGTAAGTAAGTAAGTAAGTAAGTAAGTAAGTAAGTAAGTCAGTCAGTCAGTCAGTCAGTCAGTCAGTCAGTTGGTGTTTTACGCCCAGTCAACCAGTGCCGTCATATCAGGGCGAACACAACCCAAAGTAAGTAAGTAAGTAAGTAAGTAAGTAAGTAAGTAAGTAAGTAAGTAAGTAAGTAAGTAAGTAAGTAAGTAAGTAAGTAAGTGTTTTACGCCCAGTCAACCAGTGCCGTCATATCAGGGCGAACACAACCCTAAGTAGTAAGTAAGTAAGTAAGTAAGTAAGTAAGTAAGTAAGTAAGTAAGTAAGTCAGTCAGTCAGTCAGTCAGTCAGTTGGTGTTTTACGCCCAGTCAACCAGTGCCGTCATATCAGGGCGAACACAACGCAAACCGCAGCAGGCTCGAGTGATGAGTGTCGAAAGGAGCCCGCAACGGTCAGAAGACGAGAATACATTATTAATCAGGACTAAGGCTCCACCACCAACAACAGCGCTGACCGCACTCAAGCCCCCCCCCCCCCAACCCCCACCCCCAACCCCCACCTTACCTCCCTCCCCCCCCCCCCGCTTTACCCTCCCTCGCCCCTCCCCCTCCCTCCCTCCAATCTTACGCGTTTGGGGAATGTTGGATGCATTATTCATGTACGAGGGTGAGACGAGAGCGGAGGTATCATGCTCTAGTTGGACCCCAAGGTGCGTGGGTAGGTGGGGGGAGGGGAAAGGGGGGGGGGGGGTTACTGTTTGTCGAAGCTAGCACGGTCGGGGGGGGGGGGGGGGGGGGGGGGGGGAGAGAGCGGAGGGGTTTAGATGATTGGAAACGAGAGAATTAGATGTGTGTATACCGAGCCCTCTCGGTCGCCTCGGCATACCGTCTTCGCTTTGAGAGTCCGGATGGAGTTCAATTAAAGTCAAGGACGTGTCTGCGATGCGCGTAAGCGCTGGAAGGAGTGTTTGACATTAATGGTTATTAATACGGCGAGTAATTGAGCTGTGTGTGTGTGTGTGCTGTGTGCTGTGTGTGTGTGTGTGTGTGTTTGTGTGTGTGTGTTTGTGTGTGTTTGTGTGTTTGTGTGTGTGTGCGTGCGCGCGGTGGTGTGTTGCGTGCGTGGTGCTGTGGCGTGTGTGCGTGCGTGCGTGTGTGTGTGTGTGTGTGTGCGTGTGCGTGTGCGCGTGCGTGTGTGTGTTAAACTGAGCTGCATACACTGCTGATTTACAACGACTCCGCTGTTTCTATAAAAGCAGTTTTCTTTCTTTTTCAACTTCGTCAAACGAGAAAGCCAGCTGCTACGGGTTCGCAATACCCTGTCTAACTAATCATTAGCATAGTCTGAATGTTCACACAATATTTGTAGGAACGAATTACTAACGGTGTTTGAATTTTCACGCAATGGTTGGAGGAAATAATCACTAACAATGTTTGAATTTTCACACATTGTTTGGAGGAACGAATCAATAACGGTGTTTGAATTTTTACACATGTTTGGAGGAACGAATCAATAACGGTGTTTGAATTTTCACACATTGTTTGGAGGAACGAATCAATAACGGTGTTTGAATTTTCACACATTGTTTGGAGGAACGAATCAATAACGGTGTTTGAATTTTCACACATTGTTTGGAGGAACGAATCAATAACGGTGTTTGAATTTCCACACATTGTTTGGAGGAACGAATCAATAACGGTGTTTGAATTTTCTCACATTGTTTGGAGGAACGAATCAATACCGGTGTTTGAATTTTTACACAATGTTTGGAGGAACGAATCAATAACGGTGTTTGAATTTTTTACACAGTGTTTGGAGGAACGAATCAATAACGGTGTTTGAATTTTTTACACAGTGTTTGGAGGACAGTGGGTTTCCAGCTGCCCTGTGTCCGTTAGAT
This sequence comes from Alviniconcha marisindica, assembly GCA_018857735.1. Taxonomy (NCBI): domain Eukaryota; kingdom Metazoa; phylum Mollusca; class Gastropoda; family Provannidae; genus Alviniconcha; species Alviniconcha marisindica. The sequence goes on from JABMCL010002547.1 coordinate 658,083, forward strand.
TTTAAACACTCCTGCACCACCCTGAGTCAGTTTCCCCTCATCCCAAGGACCATACTCCAAGCACTGGTTTACGACATCCTTCCTTCAACCGCTGCCGTATTTAGTTACGCCATAGGGTCCAGAAAACTGTCAGCTAACGAGCAGTTTTTTGTTGTTGGTGCTCAAACAGTAGTAAGTTTGTTACAAACAACTCGGATTATATCAGACGTTTGTTTTATAACTGACCATGTTGCTTACGCCAGCTCAAATAAAACCAAAATCGTTTTAATCGAGACGGAACTCTTTCTTTTTTACCCGGGGTGGATGCGTCTCCTGTTTACGTGCGTGCTTGGGCGCTAGGTTGCTTCCACAGTCTTATCAGTTCCCAAGCTCCAAGCACTGCTTTACGACGTCCTTCCTTGGGGGAAGGTGCCGGAAAGCGGTGCTCGGAATGTGACCAGTACCCGAACCTTTCGGAGGGCGCTGACCGCGTCGGTGGACAGCTGCGCGGAGGTAAAGAGTGCCCCTTCAGTGGCGTAACCGAATCTGGCAGAGGTTGGAGGAAGGTGCCGGAAAGCGATGCTCGGAGTGCGCCCAAGGACTAGACATTCAGTCAGCCCTCTCAGACGAAGCGTGGGAGAGGGACGTGGTGGTTGGTCGGGAAGAGAAGGAGGTGGGGGGCAGAGATACGTTGCTGAAGCCGGGTTCGAACCCACAGCCTCACGATTCTGAGCGGAGTGCTGTAAGGGGCACTGCAAGAGAGCCGGTCTACGGGTGCCAGCTGTACACTGATACGTTCTGTTGAAGTTGAACTAGACCGTTTATCATACCGTCCGTTGCCCACTGAGTCCGCGGGTACAGAGATCAGAGCCTGACGGGCTGTGTTTGACTGGCTCTGGCAGAGATGTATGTGTTGCGAGCCGCCCCGCTCTTGTGGCGGCCAGCAGACCCATACGTTATGGAGGGGTCCCCTGTCCGCCGAGGAGATTGCAGCTTCCCCGTGGAGGGCAATTTGTCTCCGTTGTCCCACAAGGAGAACGTCGTTTCCGGTGCAAATGACAGATCGCTCCTGATTGGCTGGTTCCAGCAACGTTGCGGGTTCAGCAGGAAAGACTTGAAACACACACGCACGCACGCACGCGTACACGCATGCACGCACGCATGCAAATATACATACACACATAGACGCACGCACCCACGCACGCACGCACGCGAGCACACACGCACGCACGCACGCACGCACGCACGCACGCACGCACACATTCACACACACACATTCACACACACACACACACACACTCACACACACACTCACACACACATCACCACACACACACACACACACACACACACACACACACACACACACACACACACACACACCAAAAAACAAACAAAAAACTACCCCCTAACCCCCCCCCCCACCCCCAAAACAACAACAACAAGAATAACAACAACAACAACAACAACAACCCCAAACCGAATTGCACTTGACTATCCCGGAAGCGGAAGTATTTCAGCCCCGCACAAACGGTCCCGGCCCGAGCTAGAATGGTGGCGGCCGGAGTGCGGAGCTGGCAAGAGGATGTGTAAAAGACGAGCCGGGCCGCCCCCAAGGGCCAGTGACTCAGTAATGAAGCTGGCCCTGCACATCTCACCGACTGCGGGACGCAAACAATACCCGAGAGATTATCATCATATCACAGCCCAACGTATGGACAGGAGCCACATGTTTGGAAAGGGGGGTTGGGGGGAGGAGGGGGGGTGGGGGGGGGGGGGGGGGGGGGGGGGGGGGGGGGGGGGGGGGGGAACGGAGCCGGTGACATAGAGTCTGGCAGTCTGACGGCTGGGTTGCGGATTATTGATGATGGTCAGTTCTGATGTACCGTCCTGGGAGTCAGTTCCGATGTACTGGCCGGGGTGTTAGTTCTGATGGACTGGCCTGGGCGTCAGTTCTTATGTACTGTCCGGGGTGTGTCTGATGTACTGGCCGGGATGTCAGTTCTGATGGACTGGCCTGGGCGTCAGTTCTTATGTACTGTCCGGGGTGTGTCTGATGTACCGGCCTGGGTGTCAGTTCTGGTGTACTGGCCTGGGCGTCAATTCAGATGTACTGGCCTGGGTGTCAGTTCTGATGTACTGGCCTGGGCGTTAGTTCTGATGTACTGGCCTGGGCGTCAGTTCTGGTGTACTGGCCTGGGCGTCAGTTCCGGTGTACTGGCCAGGGTGTCAGTTCTGAGTACTGTCGGAGGGTCTGATGTACTGGCCTGGGTGTCAGTTCTGGTGTACTGGCCAGGGGTCAGTTCTGATGTACTGTCGGAGGGTTTTGGTGTACTGGCCTGGGCTTCGGTTCTGATGTTCTGGCAAGGGAGTCATACCTGATGTACTGGCCTGGGCGTCAGTTCTGGTGTACTGGCCTGGGCGTCAGTTCCGGTGTACTGGCCAGGGTGTCAGTTCTGATGTACTGTCGGAGGGTCTCTGATGTACTGGCCTGGGTGTCAGTTCTGGTGTACTGGCCAGGGTGTCAGTTCTGATGTACTGTCGGAGGGTCTCTGGTGTACTGGCCTGGGCTTCGGTTCTGATGTTCTGGCAAGGGTGTCATATCTGATGTACTGGCCGGGGCGACAGTTCTGATGGACTGGCCAGGGCGTCAGTTCTGGTGTACTGGCCTGGGCGTCGGTTCTGATGTACTGGCCTAGATGTCAGTTCTGATGTACTGGCCTGGGCGTCAGTATTGTCATGTCCGGTCGAAACTAAATTCACCAAATCAGTCACAAGTAAAACTCTGACCCACGGCTCCCGACACATTTCACTTGATAATATTATTTGCCGAAAAGGGGTTGCAAAGAAATTGAGTCGGATGAACCTTCAGGCAGAAGAATCGATAGTTAGTTCTATGATTTCTTGCAGGCAGACTGTCGCTCTGATAAAACCGTACAGGTTGACTGGGCTTAAAATACCAAGTTACTTACTTACTTACAGGCAGACTGAATTCACGTCAGTACGCGACACAGACAGGCAGTGTTCTGACCCACTCCATAGGCTCCAAATACATACCTCCCACTCCACAGGCTCCAAACACATACCTCCCACTCCACAGGCTCCAAACACATACCTCCCACTCCATAGCCTCCAAACACACCTCCCACTCCATAGCCTCCAAACACATACCTCCCACTCCATAGGCTCCAAACACGTAACACCCACTCCACAGGCTCCAAACACATACCACCCCCTCCACAGGCTCCAAACACATAACACCCACTCCATAGGCTCCAAACACATAACACCCACTCCGCAGGCTTCAAACACATGACACCAACTCCATAGGCTCCAGAACAATGGAAGTGTTAAGGCGGTGTCCCCTCGCCATTGCCCAGCGACTAGTGCACTGCGCAATTGCTGTTTCAACTGCCGTGCTTGGGCAGAGTCACAAGGACAATGTCCGTTGCACTGCTGTTGAGCAACAACTCGAAGCGAAAGAAGTCCAACTTTCGCAGCCCAGCTCCACCTCCCTACTCATGATCTCTTCTGGGCTAACTTGATGGTTCCAGCTCCACCTCCCTCCTCTAAGATCTCTTGATCTTTTGATCTCGCCTGGAACCTTGCAGGATTAGTAAAGAAGGAACGTTTTGATAGGCAGGCATTTGCTGGGATTGTGGACATTGTGGGTGAGCGTTCTTTGCCACCACGGCGTAGTCCTTGTGCAGTGACCTCAAAGCTTAGCAGATAAAGTTGTATTGTATGGTAGCAATAAAGTTGTATGGTAGCAATAAAGTTGTATTTTATGGTAGCAATAAAGTTGTGTTATATGGTAGCAATAAAGTTGTATTGTATGGTAGCAATAAAGTTGTATGGTAGCAATAAAGTTGTATGGTATGGTAGCAATAAAGTTGTATGGTAGCAATAAAGTTGTATGGTATGGTAGCAAATAAATTTGCATGGTATGGTAGCAATAAAGTTGTATGGTAGCAATAAAGTTGTATTGCATGGTAGCAATGAAGTTGTATGGTAGCAAATAAAGTTGTATGGTAGCAATAAAGTTGTATTGTATGGTAGCAAATAAAGTGGTATTTTATGGTAGCCATAAAGTTGTATGGTAGCAATAAAGTTGTATTGTATGGTAGCAAATAAAGTGGTATTGTATGGTAGCAATAAAGTTGTATGGTAGCAATAAAGTTGCATTGTATGGTAGCAGTAAAGTTGTATTGTAGCAATAAAGTTCTATGGTATGGTAGCAGTTAAACTTATTGTATGGTATTGTCAGGTCACAAAGTAAAACTGACCCAGGATTCGAACCCGCAACCCGAGCTAGTCCATGCTGTGTCAGTCCTCACCGCTTGGCCCCTTGACTGCGTGTTTCTAGGTCACGTGACGTAGGGCCTTGCCGCCGTCGCCGCCGCGGTCGTCGGAGGAGGAGGAAAGATCAGTGGGTGTGTTTGGTTGGAGGTAACGGCTGGATGCTGAAGTCTGCCGCAGCAATTAGTGGAGTACTGATCAACAGCTGGCTGGCGATCTGGTACCAGCCTGCGGAAAGCAACCCGAATTTCCCTTGAGGGCAGCGTTCCGAGTCTGGCAGCGAAGTAATACCCACTGTATATACAAACACAATTAACACACTTCAGCTCCAAGCGCTGTGCACGGAGACCGGCGAAGTGCTTCGTCGGATCAGTTTTATTTTATACAGCCGCCCGCCTTAACCGACCTGTAGACTGGGCCCACGCCGCGCAAATTAGCGTGTGTTTTGGCCTGAGAGCGATTGTCGTGTCGCGGATTGGCGGTGCAAAGCGATTGTCGTGTCATTTGGCGGTGTAAAGCGATTGTTGTGTCATTAGCGTGTGTTTTGGCCTGAGAGCGATTGTCGTGTCGATTGGCGGTGCAAAGCGATTGTCGTGTCATTTGGCAGTGCAAAGCGTGTCATACCTTGATCTTGATCTTGATGTGATACGTCGCCAGACCTAACTTTAGGTATAAATGTGTCATATAGTGGTGCAAAGCGATTGTCGTGTCATCTGGCGATGCAACGCTTTTGTCGTATCATTTGGCGATACAAAGCGATTGTCGTGTTATTTGGCGATGCAACGCTTTTGTCGTATCATTTGGCGATACAAAGCGATTGTCGTGTCATTTGGCGATGCAGAGCGTGCCATTTGGCGGTGCAAAGCAACTGTCGTGTCATTTGGTAATGCAAAGCGATTGTCGGGTCATTTGGCAATGGAAAGCGATTTCCGTGTCATTTGGCGGTGCAGAGCGTGTCATTTGGCGATGGAAAGCGATTGTCGTGTCATTTGGCGATGCAAGTGTGCAGAGCGATTTTCGTGTCATTTGGCGGTGCAAAGCGTGTCATTTTGCCGATGCAGAGCGATTGTCGTGTGATTTGGCGATGCAAAGCGATTGTTGTGTCATTTGGCGATGCAAAGCGATTGGCGTGTCATTTGGCGATGCGAAACGATTGTCGTGTCATTTGGCGATGCAAAGCGATTGTCGTGTCATTTGGCGGTGCAAAGCGATTGTTGTGTCATTTGCGGTGCAGAGCGATTTTCATGTCATTTGGCGGTGCAAAGCGATTGTTGTGTTATTTGCGGTGCAGAGCGATTTTCATGTCATTTGGCGGTGCAAAGAGATTGTCGTGTCATTTGCGGTGTAAAGCGATTGTCGTGTCATTTGGCGGTGTAAAGCGATTGTCGTGTCATTTGGCGATGCATAGCGTGTCATGTAGGTTAAATGCGGCACCAACCAAAAATATCAAGAAGAAATGACTAGCACAAACAAAGGAAATATGCTTACGTAAAAAAAAGAAAAAAAGAAAAAAAGGATGCTCATTTATTTTCTCAAAAAATAAAGAATGACAAAAAGACAACACACACACACACACACACACACACACACACACACACACACACACACACACACACACACACGCACCACAGGCAACGGCGCACGACGCACACACACACACACACACACACACACACACAACACACACACACACACACACCACACAACACACACACAACACCACACAACAACAACAACAACACCAGCTACAACAACAACAAAACAACGAAAGTGGCACACCCATTTTTATCACCACGAAAGCCATGTAAGCAGTTAATTAAAGATCTGACGCGTTTGCTAAAGACATCAATTGTTTTTTAGATGGGGTGGCAAAAGCCGGTAAAAAGTATAAAGGAAATAATCCCCACAAGGACGAATAGAGTTCAAATTCAACCGCGGCAAGGTTTTGCTACTGGAAGCGAAAGGAACAAAAAAGCTGTTCGCAAAATATTTGGATCAGAACATTAGGTGCTGCCGAAAGCGGTGGCAAAATGGAATAACACTTTTTGTGTGTGGCTGGACTGGCCTTCAGTTATTTACTTAAGTTTTAACAAATCAATATCTGACTTTAAACTTAAAGGGGGAACGAAGCGAAGAAGCAACCTGGCTTCAAGAAGACATAAACAATTTTTTATGCAGTTTCATCTGCACGTTTCATTTGGTTGTTGTATCAATTGTTGTCCAAAAGAAGTACTTTTTTCTCTCTCTTTTTTTCTTCGAATTTGAGCTCCTCAAGGCGCACTCATGTTGGTTTACTCTGCGATTGAAGAACAGAAAAAGGTTGCCTTGATACTTTTGCCACACATACCGGCCGTGTTTATGACGTCAACAGTACAGACTGCTGGACACAAAATGGCGGCATGCATGTTCTGTGTTTTTAAATTCCGTTCCGATCTTTCGGCCCGTAAATGCTTCTTCGGTTCGGTTCTCCTTTAAATTGTAATGTTAATCCTCGGCTGTGACCGTTAGCAAGCTTGCTTGTAGACCTTACTCTTTAGCTGACGGGACTGTGTGAACACAACAGGACTTATTTTGCTCTTTAGCTGACGGGACTGTGTGAACACAACAGGACTTATTTTGCTCTTTAGCTGACGGGACTATGGGAGTGCACCAGGACCTGTTTTGCTCTTTAGCTGACGGGACTATGGGAGTGCACCAGGACCTGTTTTGCTCTTTAGCTGACGGGACTATGGGAGTGCACCAGGACCTGTTTTGCTCTTTAGCTGACGGGACTATGGGAGTGCACCAGGACCTGTTTTGCTCTTTAGCTGACGGGACTATGGGAGTGCACCAGGACCTGTTTTGCTCTTTAGCTGACGGGACTTGGGAGTGCACCAGGACCTGTTTTGCTCTTTAGCTGACGGGACTATGGGAGTGCACCGGACCTGTTTTGCTCTTTAGCTGACGGGACTATGGGAGTGCACCGGGACCTGTTTTGCTCTTTAGCTGACGGGACTATGGGAGCGCACCAGGACCTGTTTTGCTCTTTAGCTGACGGGACTATGGGAGCGCACCAGGACTACGAAAGAGAAGCCGTATACACCTGCAGTTCCATGGTCACAGGCCCATGGTCAGGACACGGTATGTGTAGTCACAGGTCTGTCGGTTTCAGCTCTGCGTCCTTCTTGCAGTCTGCTGGTTCGAATCCTTCGAGGGCGACTTCCTTTTGATACATTGCTACTACTACTACTAAAAGAGAATGACAACTAAGACTAGAGAAGAGAGAGCTACTACTACTACTACTACTACTACTACAACAAAAAAGAACAACAACAACAACAACAACAACAACAACAACAACAACAACAACAAGTTTCTGTAGCGCTATTCCCCGCTGGGCGAGCTCAACGCGCTTGTTCACATACATGTACATAATAATTATATACCATTTACATTTACTGACATATACACGCAATCACATAATAATTATATACCATTTACATTTACTGACATATACACGCAATCACATAATAATTATATACCATTTACATTTACTGACATATACACGCAATCACATAATAATTATATACCATTTACATTTACTGACATATACACGCAATCACATAATAATTATATACCATTTACATTTACTGACATATACACGCAATCACATAATACATACAAAGACGTTGTTCAGTATTTTCCCCTGTCTCCAATTTTAATATTTATTTTAATCGTCTGCCATTTTTATCAGGTTATTTAGTGTCAAAAATGAAATCGAGCCTGAACGGGTTTTAAGATGTGAACCGCAAAGTTCATGATTTTGGAGGGTGGGGTGGGGAGGGGGGTTAAAATGCTCCATTTTAACCGTTTAAAACTTTTAAAAGTTGATTTCGTGAATCAATTATAATCGGACCTGAACGTGTGTTTTTTGTTTTGTTTTGTTTAGTTTTAGTTTTTAGTTGTTGTTTTTAGATATGAACCGCGAAGTTAACGCTTTTTGGGGGGGGGGGGGGGGGGGGGGGGCTCCATTTTAACCGTTTAAAATTATTTTAAAATTTGAATTCGTGAAATAATCGCTCAGTTATAATTTGCCTGGAGTTACGACGGCTGGGGTGGACACATCTCCGTCAAGTGTCAACCGGTCTGACGTTCATCGCCGGTCTGTTCGTGGTTTCCCCTGCAGCGGTCTGTGTGCCACCATATGTGTCCGGTCATTCAGTGCACTTTGAGAGAGAGAGAGAGAGAGAGAGAGAGAGAGAGAGAGAGAGAGAGAGAGAGAGAGAGAGAGAGAGTCTGTGTGCACCACGTGTGTCCGTCATTCAGTGCACTTAGAGGAGAGAGAGAGAGAGAGGAGAGAGAGAGAGGAGAGAGGAGAGAGAGAGAGTGAGTCTGTGCCACCACGTGTGTCCGGTCATTCAGTGCACTTAGAGAGAGAGAGAGAGAGAGAGAGAGAGAGAGAGAGAGAGAGAGAGAGAGAGAGAGAGAGTACTCGAACTCGAACTCGAAAACTTTATTTTCCAAGGATTGTAGTTTAGGTTCATTTAGACCTGTTTAACAACTAGTCCTTGCTAAACTACATAATAAGTGAATCATGGAGAAACAATTATATGAAAACAAAAAAACAGAGGAGAGAGAGAGAGAGAGAGAGAGAGAGAGAGAGAGAGAGAGAGAGAGAGAGAGAGTAGGAGAGTCTGTGTGCCACCACGTGTGTCCGGTCATTCAGTGCACTTAGAGAACTCGAAAACTTTAATACTCAAGGACAGTAGAGAGAGAGAGAGAGAGAGAGGGAGAGAGAGGGAGAGGAGAGGAGGAGAGAGAGATGAGAATGAAGAGTGTTTCTGTAAATAAGAAAGAAGAGAGAAAAGGTGGAAGGTGGAGGGAGGTGGGGGTTGTCATTAGTTGTACTTTAGTATTTGCTTTTTTTTCATTAAGAAAGAAAAGAAAAAAGGTTTACGAAGGTTAAATATTTGTTTAGTTCAAACCCTCTTTTTAGTCTTTGTTTTCTTTAGCTTCACCTTTTCGTCCTTTCGTCTTTACACTTCTGTATTTTTCGTTTGATTTTTCGACATTTCTTGTTCTTTCTTTCGGAGGAAATAGGAAGTAGGTGGGACGCAGGGCGGATGGGTGAGGGAGGGGGTCGGGGTGGGGTGGGGACTAG
>JABMCL010002547.1:672500-687500 GCA_018857735.1 Alviniconcha marisindica
TTGTTTCCCTTTAAAGCTAACCGTACTGGTTGACTGGGCGTAAAACATCAAGTTACTGACTCCCTTTAAAGCATTCATTCTTAATCTCTTTGTGTGTGCTTTGATCTTTCACTTGCACTTGCGGTTGACTAGGCGCCCAAACCGGAATGTCGTTCTTTATTTTCCGGTGGGGTCCCAAGTTTCGTTGGTGAAATAAACAATTACTTCACTTAGCCTGATCTGGAAGGCAGGGAGGCGGAAAGACAAAAGGAAGGGAGAGGTGGGTGGGGTGGGTAGGGGTGGGGATGGGGGTGGGGGGTAACCGGTAAAGGAGGAGGATTCTGCGGGACAAAGACAGAAGAAGAAGAAAGGAGTGAAGGGCTGTTTGTGCCGTGTTAACCTTGTGCTGATTTGCATTGCACGGTGTGGTTATCTACTGTAGGGTAACAAGAGAAGGAAGAGAGGAAGCAAGAGCAAGAACGGGGAAGAAACAGCAGGAAGAGGGGAAGAAAGAGCGAGAACAGGGGAAGAAATGACAGGAAGAGACAAATAAAAAGCAAAAACCGGGGAGGAAAGAACGGGAAGAGAGGGAAAAAACAGCGGGAAGAGCGGAAGAAAGCCGGAAGAGGGAAAAAAAAGAGTTAGAAGAGGGGAAGAAACAGCAGGAAGAGAGGAAGAAACAGCAGGAAGAGGGGAAGAAAGAGTTAGATCAAAGAGCAGGAAGAGAGGAAGAAACAGCAAGAAGAGGCAGAAGAAACAGCAGGAAAAAAGAAAGAATGAAAGAGCAGGAAGAGAGGACGAATGGGCAAAACAGGGGAAGAAATGGCAGGAAGAGAAGAATAAACAGCAGGAAGAGGGAAAGAAACAGCAGGAGGAGAGGAAGAAAGAGCAGGAAGAGAGGAAGAAAGGGCAAGAACAGGGGGGACAAATGGCAGGAAGAGAAGAATAAACAGCAGGAAGAGGGAAAGAAGCAGCAGGAAGGGGAAGAAACAGCAGGAAGAGAGGAAGAAACGGCAGGAAGAGGGAAGAAAGAGCGGGAAGAGGGGAAGAAAGAGCAGGAAGAGGGAAAGAAAAAGCAGGAAGAGAGGAAGAAACAGCAGGAAGGGTGGAAGGAAGATTGGAAGGAATAGCAAAAAGAGGGGGAGAAAGAGCGGGAAGAGGGGAAGAAATAGCAGGAAGAGGGAAAGAAAAAGCAGGAAGAGAGGAAGAAACAGCAGGAAGGGTGGAAGGAAGAGCAGGAAGATGGGACGGAACAGCAAAAAGAGGGGGGGAAAGAGCAGGAAGAGGGGAAGAAGAAGCAGGAAGAGAGGAACAAACGGCAGGAAGAGAGAAAGAAAGAGCAGGAAGAGCAGGAAGAAGGGGGGGGAAGAGCAGGAAGAGGGGGGAAAATGGCAGTAAAAGAGGAAGAAAACTAGAAGGTAAAACGCATTGCTTGTCACATTGCCTGCTGCCACCGACGTTTCGTGTGCATGCATAATTGAAATCGTTTCGTTTTTAGGATTTTGTCGTCGGCAGCTGCGATAATGGTGCCGACAACAGCGTTACCGCTGATGGAAGAGAACGAGAAAAAGGTGTGGGTGGGAAGAATGCTCTCTCTCTCTCTCTCTCTCTCTGGTTGGTTGTTTGTCTGTTGTCTGTGGATCATCATACATTTGACTGTATATAGCCATACACAAAAGAAAGAATGCGAATCTCTTTTAGTCTTCCTTTGTTTATTCGTCGGCTCTTCTGTCGGCATACTCTCCCTGTACCCTCTCTTCTTTTTTTTCTTCTTTTTATCTTCCTGTCTTCTTGTCTTCCTGTCTTCCTGTCTTCCTGTCTTCCCCCCTCCAGCTACCTTTCCCTTTTCCACCTCTTCGTCTCGCCTACGTTTTTTTCTTCTTCTTTTTTTCCGTTTTCCTTCGTTTTCCTCTTTTGTTTCTTTCTATCTTCTTCTTATCTCACTTTTCCATTTGTTCTCCCTTTTGTTTCTGTCTTCTTCTTATCTCACTTTTCCATTTGTTCTCCCTTTTGTTTCTGTCTTCTTCTTATCTCACTTTTCCATTTGTTCTCCCTTTTGTTTCTGTCTTCTTCTTATCTCACTTTTCCATTTGTTCTCCCTTTTGTTTCTTTCTATCTTCTTTTTATCTCACTTTTCCATTCCATTTGTTCTCCCTTTTGTTTCTTTCTATCTTCTTCTTATCTCACTTTTCCATTCCATTTGTTCTCCCTTTTGTTTCTTTCTATCTTCTTCTTATCTCACTTTTCCATTTGTTCTCCCTTTTGTTTCTGTCTTCTTTTCTCACTTGCCAGGACACGCCGGCCTGGTCTGCTAGATCGCTGCTCGTATATAATCCCCGCTTTTTCTACAAATTGGGACACACATTTACACTCACGAACAAACACAGAAGAGCCGAACGGGATTCGAACCGTGGATCACCCGGTCTGTGCCAACTCCTGAAGGAAAACGACTAAAGGTTCGAACCGTGGACCACCTGGGCTATGCCAGCTGCGAGGGAAAACGACGACTAAGGATTCGAACCGTGGACCACCTGGGCTATGCCAGCTCCGAGGGAAAACGACGACTAAGGATTCGAACCGCGGACCACCTGGACTACGCGAGCTCCCGAGGGAAAACGACTAAGTAGCCTGTTCGGTGGACCAGGCGTTTGTAGCATTCCCGCTCCGTGTGTATGATTACGGGAGAGATGACTTGTGACGTGGAGCAGGTCATGTGACGTCGCTGGCACGACAGGCATGCGAAAGGAATGTGGCGGGGAGGCCACTCTCGCCGACGGGGCTTCTGGAGGTGAAGCTGGCTGAAGGGCCAGCAGAACATGCTACCTACCATTCCCTGTTCGTGCCGGGACGGTCAAACAGGGGTTTGTTAGGTGCTGGTATGCAGAGCAAACCACAGACGTGAGACAGAGAAGACCTCACTCGCTGGCGCACAGAAGTATATGTACATAATATTGTACATGTGTATGCATGCACAAACACATGCAGACATACATTCGGGTGGTACGTACGTGCTGGAAGTTGGTTGAAGTGTTGCTTTGCGTCCACAGAAACCGTAGGTTTATTTAGGGACGGGAGCCCAGGACGGCCTTCTCGACTTTCACACAGCTCCTGAGCTCTGAACGTACGTACGTATGTACGTACGTACGTACGTACATGCACTGTACCAGCAAGTTTATTCAGGAAGGTGAAAAATGTTACTCAGCAAAACGATATGTACCTCCGATGTAACTGGACGCAAATTTGCGGCATTCACGTCTTTGTACATCATCTGGCATTTTCTCAAAGCATACATACGTACATTTCTCAAAGCGTGCATACGTACATATAAGAACCGCACGCACATACATCCATACATACGTTACATTATGTTACATTCAAGTTTATCCCACTTCAATAGTAATATATGTAATGCTGGTGTGGTGTGCGAAGGACATTAACTTTTGAAGGATAAGGTGTCAGCTAGCCGTGCAATTGTTTGTATCAGTTCTGCTTTCGACTTCGAAGAGCTTCGCGGGACGAGCACAGTGCCAGGAACATCTGCATGTGTATGTGCCATATTTTCAGAATCAGAATCAGAATATTTATTGTCCCAGTACAAGTTTACAAGGAAATTTGTCTTACGGAGCACAGTAGGAAATAGAATAAACAGTAGACTAATATTTTAACACGGCTACAAAGGCTAAAAATACACCAACCAAGTAAGTAAGTAAGTAAGTAAGTAAATTGGTATTTTACGCCCAGTCAACCGGTACGGTTATATCAGGGCGAACACCAACCAGACACACACAACATATTGGTATCACAGCATTGAAAAGTAAATATTTACACAAGCATCTGTAATGAAACATTATTTCTCTCTCTCTCTCTCTCTCTCTCTCTCTCTCTCTCTCTCTCTCTCTCTCTCTCTCTCTCTCTCACACACACACACACACACACACACACACACACACACACACACACATGCACTTTTTTTTTGCCGAGGAGGCAGCGTTCTGTCTACAGACTGGAACGCCTGTATGTAGTTAGGCCACAAAGGTGAAGGTCGTGTGCCAGTGACAACCTGTCACTAGCAGTATCATTGATGTGTACAGGCGGTCGTTGAGCTTACTCTTGTTAAGCTCTATTGCAGCAGAGCCCTTTAAATAGACGGGCTTTGGGCTGTAGTGTATCATTCGCAGGAGCTGCCGTAAGTACCATTTTTGACGAAACTTTTGTCACGACAAGCATACTTTTGTCGCGACAAAGGTATGCCGGTCGTGACAAATGTTTTGTCGCGAAAAGATTATGTTTGTCGCGACAAAATTAAAGGTATGGCGGTCGTGACAAACGTTTTGTCGCGAAAAAAATATGTTTGTCGCGACAAACATAATTTTGTCGCGACGAAACACAAGCATACTTTCATCGCGACAAACGCGTTTGTCCGTACAAAACACATCTTTTGTCGCGACAAGAGTATGCTTGTCGAGACAAACTTTTGTCACGACATACATAATTTTGTCGCGACAAACGTTTTGTCGCGACAAGCATACTTTTGTCGTGACACACACACACGCACGCACGCACGCACGCACGCACGTTCGCTCACTCGCACATAAACACACACCATCACGCGCGCGCGCACATACACATATCCGCACACACATTCACCCCCCACCCCCCCTCCCCTTCACCCCCCTCGCCCCCCACACACACTCACGCACGTACGCACGCTCGCTCATAAACACACATGTACACACACCATCACGCGCGCGCACATACACATATCCGCCGACACATTCACCCTCACACACGCACGCACGCACGCACGCACGCACGCACGCACGCACGCACGCACGCACACACACACACACACACACACACACACACACACACACAGACATGGGCTATTTTGGAACTTAACCTATCACGCGTTATTTTGTACAGATCGAACTTCAAAACTGACATCGTTTCTCTCGTCGGCCTGTATTGACATTTATATCTTTGCCCTGATTTGACATTTCTATCTTTGGCCTTAATTGACATTAATTCTGTTGTTGGCCTGAATTATTGATGATAATAATGTACTCTTTTACGTGCCATTTCTCCAAATTAGACTACATAGCCCATTATAAAGCAAACAACCATAACACAATCAAAACAAACACGTGCACACACACACACACAGACACACAGACAGACAGACAGACAGACACACACACACACACACACACACACACACACACACACACACACACACACACACACACACACACACACACACACACAGCCCATTATAAAGCAAACAACCATAACACAATCAAAAGCAACACGTGCACACACGCACGCACGCACGCACGCACGCACGCACGCACGGACGCACACACACACACACGCACGCACGCGGGCACGCACGCACGTACGCACGCACGCACGCTCGTACGCACGCACACACATCAAGTTCATGGTGACACACGCTTTTCATGTCAACTGTGTTGAAGCTATTACAGTTTGACAGAACAAACAGCAATGGATGGTCCAAGATAACAATGGTTGCAGCCAGGTTGGCGTGTGATTTCACTCTGTCGCTCATGCGTGGGTATGCGAGTGTCTATACAGATCTATCCTTGCTTGATATTTGGTTGGTTTTGTCGTTTGCTGCCGTTGCCTTCGTGTGTGTGTGTGTGTGTGTGTGTGGTTGTGTTTTTTTTTTTGGTTGGTGCGTTGTTTGTGTTGTGTGTGTGTTGTGTGTGTGTGTGTGTGTGTGTGTGTGTGTGTGTGTGTGTGTGTGTGTGTGTGTGTGTGTGTGTTTTAATAATTTGTTTTTTACTTTAATGTTTTAATTTTGTTTTGTTGTTGTTGTTTTTTAACGATAGTCTTCTTCCCGATATGATCAACAGAGCCATCTCTTCTTGCAGGGTTTTACCAAGATCTACCAGCAATTCTTTCCCTTTGGCGACCCCAGCAAATTCGCCTCCTTCGTTTTCAACGTCTTTGACGAAAACAAGGTAAGACTACAATCACCTTTATTGTTTGTCTTGACCCCTTCACTACCCCTGTCCCCCCCGCAAGCCCCTGGCAACCGACTCCTCTCCCTAGCGATCTTTTTTTTCTTCTCTCTCCTACGTTTCTTTTCGTGTGTCCCTTCGTGTCAGTCAGAACTCGCTGTAGCGGTCAGGTCAAAGCGAGGGACGTCCATTTTTCTCTCTGTTTTTAAAAGGGTCTCATTTTGTTCGTGTATTTGGCCGTTAAAGTCCTTGCCTGCCCGAAATAATGAGAGAAAAACAGCAACACTCCCCAAAGTCCTGCCCTGCTCGAAAGAATGTGAGAAGACAACAACAACCCACCCCCCACTCCCCCACCCCCCCCCAAAGTCCTTTCCTTCCCGAAAGAATGAGAGCTCCCTCCCCCCCCCCCCCCCCCCCAAGTCCTTTCCTGCCCGAAAGAAAAAGAAAAAAAGACCTCCCCCCCCCCCCCCACCAGTCCTTTTCTGCCCGAAAGAATGAGAGAGAAACAACAACACCCCCCTCCCCCAAGTCCTTTCCTGCCCGAAAAAAGACCTCTCCCCCCCCCACCAGTCCTTTCTGCCCGAAAGAATGAGAGAAAACAAAAACCCCTCCCCCAAGTCCTTTCCTACCCGAAAGAAAAAGAGAAAAAGACCTGTGCCGCGCCTCGTTGCTTCAAAGACAGGTCCGGGAGAGGTGTTGACCGAGCGGCAGACATTCGATTGGCCGCTGCACGTGCAAAGCGCACGAAGAGCCGGAACGGACGCCGGCAAGACGTCACGTGACGTCCTCGAGTCACGTGCGGGAAGCACTTTGACACGGACGTCACGTGATGTCCTGGGGCATGCGAAGAGTTAATAACGGCGACCACGCCTCGGAATCGCGATCGACGTCGTTTGTTGACACGGTTAAGCGTATTGACATCGGCACGGACTCCGTTGGGCGACGACAGCGTTTGGGCTGCGTGTACAGAATTGACGGTTTGGTTGGGTTACGGTCATGGATCACGAAGACACGAATCAGCAAGCGGAAGCGCTGGCAGCCGGCGAAACAGCGAAGGCTATATTTTGACTTGTTGCAGGCAGGCCTGAGACCGTCACTAACCAACGGGGTAATAAATATTGAAAAATAAACTAAGCATCAAATCCGAAATGCCAAACCAACCACACGACAAACATGGCCCCTGTGCCACCAATAAATGAAAACTTTCACTCCAGCTTTTCTGCTCTCAGTCTCTGCCTGCCTGCCTGCCTGCCTGCCTGCCCGTCTGTCTGTCTCTGGCTCTGCTTGCCTGTCTGTCTCTTTATGTGTCTGTGTCTCTGTCTGTCTGTCTGTCTGTCTGTCTGTGTTTGTGTGTGTGTGTGTGTGTGTGTGTGTGTGTGTGTGTGTGAGTGTGTGTGTGTGTGTCCTCTCCCCCCCCCCGTAAACGATTATTGTCCTGTCTGTGGTGGTGGCATGGCTGCCAGCCAGCCGATCCGTGGTTCGTGTTGTCACTTTATCTCCCAACAAATCAATATTGAAAGCCGAGCCATTCAGAAAATTCGGCGTAGGAACATATGAGAGAAGAGAGAGAGAGAGAGAGAGAGAGAGAGAGAGAGAGAGAGAGAGAGAACTCGAACTCGAAAACTTTATTTTATTTTACAAGGATTGTAGTTTAGGTTCAGTCAGAAACCTAAGAACTAGTCCTTGCTAAGCTACTGATGAATATATATCAAATTACAGGCATTATTTATATACATATAGGCATGAATGAGTGATTGAAACGTCATACAAGAGAATTTCCACACAAAACATAGCGTGCTCACAGCGCCAGATGAGCACATGCCATACATCATTCAGTTACATATTATGAACACACGGTGAGCATATTATGAGCAAATGAAGCAGCAGAACATCTGATCGGTTCATATGACTAGCATCGGAAAAGAAAACAGAAGCAGTCAGTGCTTATCTTATAAATGAGAGGAGAGAGAGAGAGAGAGAGAGAGAGAGAGAGAGAGAGAGAGAGAGAGAGAGAGAGAGAGAACCTGCCGCCTGTCCGTCATATCCACTTGGCCATTGCAACGGACATTAAAATCCAATAGCTAATTAAGGCTGAGAGAAATTAAGGAGGTTTTTCCCCCTTTGTTAATGTGATTTTGTTCCCGCCTTTGCTAACGGCGAAAGAGCTTTCACATGCGGACGATACCATTAAAGCTGTTTCATGTCTTTGGGCCCCCCCCCCCCCCCCCCCCCCCCCCCCGCACACACACTTTCTCACCCATTTTCACCCGGCTCTTGCACGTGTTGATCTGCTTTTCCGATAAGTGAAGTGCAGATCTGCGTTTCTAATAACTGAGATGTAGATCTGTCTTTCTAATAATTGAAATGTTGATCTGACTTTCTGATAATTGAAGCGTAGATCTGCCTTTCTAATAACTGAAGTGTTAATCTGCCTTTCTAATAACAGAAGTGTTAATCTGCCTTTCTAATAACTGAAGTGTTAATCTGCTGTTTCTCATAACCTAAGTGTTGATCTGCCTTTCTAATAACTGAAGTGTAGATCTGCCTTTCTGATAACTGAGGTGTGGATCTGCGTTTCTAATAACTGAAGTGTAGATATGTCTTTCTAATAACTGAAGTGTAGATCTGCTGTTTCTCATAACCGAAGTGTTGATCTGCGCTTCTAATAACTGTAGTGTAGATCTTTCTCATAACTGAAGTGTAGATCTGCGTTTCTAATAACTGAAGTGTAGATCTACCTTTCTAATAGCTGAAGTGTAGATCTTTCTAATAACTGAAATGTAGATCTGCGTTTCTAATAACTGAAGTGTGGATCTGCGTTTCTAATAACTGAAGTGTAGATCTGCCTTTCTAATAGCTGAAGTGTAGATTTGCCTTTCTAATAACTGAAGTGTTAATCTGCTGTTTCTCATAACCTAAGTGTTGCTCTGCGTTTCTAATAACTGAAGTGTAGATCTGCGTTTCTAATGACTGAAGTGTAGATCTGCGTTTCTAATAACTGAAGTGTGGATCTGCGTTTCTAATAACTGAAGTGTAGATCTGCCTTTCTAATAACCTAAGTGTTAATCTGCTGTTTCTCGTAACCTAAGTGTTGATCTGCGCTTCTAATAACTGAAGTGTAGATCTGCGTTTCTAGTGACTGAAGTGTAGATCTGCGTTTCTAATAACTGAAGTGTAGATCTGCGTTTCTAAATGACTGAAGTGTAGATCTGCGCCCGATGTATTTCCTTGGCTTGCTGTACCAACCGTACACAACTACTCCAGTCCTCAACACAGCTCTCCGGTGTGGAGTGACCTTTTAGACACAGATCGGAAATGGCGGCTGGAAATAGCATCGCGCAGAAAGGAGCGAGCGATCTGAGCTATTTCCGCGGGAACCAGAGAATCATTCAACATTGCGTTAACCCCTTCCCACCCATCCGTCCTCTTCCACACAAGTGATACACTCTCTGTCTCTCTCTGTCTCTGTGTGGTGTGTGTCTGTCTGTCTCTTGTTGTCTGTCTGTCTGTCTATCTCTCAAATCTCTCTCTCTCTCCCCCCCTCTCTCTCTCATTCACACTCTCTGTCTCCCTCTCATTCTCTGTCTCTCTCACTCACTGTTTCTTTGTCTCTGTCTGTCTGTCTGTGTGTCTCTGTCTCTGTCTGTCTCACTGTCTTTGTCTCTGTCTGTCTCAGTCTGTCTGTCTAACTGTCTCTCACATCTCTCTCTCTCTCTCTGTCTCCCTCCCCCTCTCTCTCTCACTCTCACTCACACACTCTCTGTCTCTCTCATTCCCTGTCTCTCTCACTCTCTGTCTCTGTCTGTCTCTGTCTGTCTGTCTGTCTGTCTGCTGTCTGTCTCTGTCTCTGTCTCTGTCTCTCTCTCTCTCTCTCTCTCTCTCTCTCTCTCTCTCTCTCTCTCTCTCTCTGTGATTGATCGACTCGGCGTTCTGTCATGGTCGCTCGCCAGTCCAGCCGGTTAAACCAGCCACTGAACCGAAGAAACGTCATTGGCCCTATCGATAGGAAACGAATCAGAAATAGACACACCGCAGTTTTTACACTTGATTTTTGGTCCGGCTCCTTCCAAAAGCGACGTAGAAAGTGACGAAACCACGACCGTGAGTGCTGCCATTTTGTGCCCAGTAATCTGCGTCAGACACATACGTCATGAGCGTGGCAGAATGTGTGGCAAAATACGTATGAAATACGTCACGACCCAACTTTTTTGTCGCTCTTTATTGGCAAAGGGCGAACCATTAAGGTTGCTATAAAGAGCTCAGACTGGAAAGAAAAATGTAACTCTTTTGTATAAATTTTAGTAGAATCAGAATCAGAATATTTATTGTTCCAGTAAAAGCTGACAAGAAAATTTGTCTTACAGTGCATAGTGAAAAAAATAGAATAAACAATAGACACACTTTAACACGGCAACAAAGACTAAAAAACTAAAATAAAACTAAAAAGCACACCACCCACCCACCCACCCACACACACACACACACACACACACACACCATTATCACAGCATTGAAATCGACCAATCAAACGAAGCCTAGCAGATCTGCTCATTTTTTTCGTTTTCAGGCGAACTTTGTCTTCGCTTCGGCCCCTCCCCCTCCCTACTCCCCTGCCCCCACCCCCACCCCCCACACCCCCCACCCCTTCTCAAATGGGATTTTGTTGTTGTTAGCCAACTGCTGATCTCAGCCTTAATTCTATCATGGCGGCAGTCTGGCCGGAAGGAACAAAAGAGGACCCCCACCTCTTCGTCCCATGCGTCCCACATTGCCGGTTCCCTCACCAACCACAGATCCAGTCCAGTAACGGAATATAATAATAATGGAAATTTGTAAAGTGCCTGCCCCACGGCTCAAATCGCTGAACAAATATGGTAATATATTAAACATTTTCCATCTCGATGTACACCATGTACACCGAGACGGAAAATATATACACACACGCACGCACACAGGCACGCACGCACGCATGCACACCCCCCCCACACCCCCCCCCCCCCCACCCACCCACCCACCCACACACACACACACACACACACACACGCACACGCACTGTCACTACTAAAGTTCAGTGGAGATACTCATTGTGCAAAGAAAGATGTCGCTAAAATATTCTCCGAGAAAAATTTCACATGAATCTTTTATCGACTGTTCAATGTCTGTGAGTCCGGAAACGCGCCAGTTGTCTCCCTGTAGTCCACGCCAACGCTTGATATTATGTGTGTGTGTGTGTGTGTGTGTGTGTGTGTGTGTGTGTGTGTGTGTGTGTGTGGTGTGTGTGTAGTTGTTGGTGCGTGCGTGCGTGCGTGCGCGCGCGCGTGCGTGCGTGTGTGTGTGTGTGTGTGTGTGTCTCTCTCTCTCTCTCACTCTGCGTGTGTGTGTGTGTGTGTGTGTGTGTGTGTGTGTGTGCCTGCGTGTGTGTGTGTGTGTGTGTGTGTGGTGTGTGTGTGTGTGTGTGTGTGTGTGTGTGTGCAAAAACTATGCGAATTTAATATTGATCGGATAGGAATATACCGGAAAATGCAACATGGCAGACGTCCCTTGTGCTCTCTCGCTCTCTGTGTCTGTCTTCTGTGTCTCCTTCCCCCCGCCCCCCCCACCCTCCACCTCCTCCCTCCTTCCCTCACGCCCCCGCGGAGGTGCTCGGTGGAAATGACTGATATGATTAGAATAATTTGATCTTGGGTATCCACAGAGATTGAGCCTTCTGTGAAAATGTCTGAAATGTTGTATTCATTTCCATTCCATCATCACGAAATGCGTTGTGCCGTTCGAGTTTTCCATACAGTTAGTATTTTGTCCCTCGCCATGCGTAACCGTTCAGGAACCTCTTTAGGCCCCCCCCCACCCCCCTCCCCCTCCCCCTTGACAGAAACACTTACCGTCAGTCAGTCGGCTTTTCACAGAGGATGTGCCCGTTATAGCGAACAACTGCGGGTGAAAACAATCTATGTATGTATGTCTCTCTCTGTCTCTCTGTTTTGTATAGGTGGTATGTGCATGTTTATAATCATACCATTTGTAATGGGTCAAGTGGCCTTCTACAATAAAACATTCTGAGTTCTGAGTTCTCTCTCTCTCTTCTCTCTCTCTCTCTCTCTCTCTCTCTATCGCCTCATGCGAGTTCACATAGTGAATAATCAGTGTGTGTGTGTGTGTGTGTGTGTGTGTGTGTGTGTGTGTGTGTGTGTGTGTGTGACTGTGTGTGTGTGTGTGTGTGTGTGTGTGTGTGTGTGTGTGTGTGTGTGTGTGTGTGTGTGTGTGTGACTCTGTGTGTGTGTGTGTGTGTGTGTGTGTGTGTGTGTGTGTGTGTGTGTGTGTGATGTGTGTGACTCTGTGTGTGTGTGTGTTGGTGTGTGTGTGTGTGTGTGTGTGTGTGTGTGTGTGTGTGTGTGTGTGATCTGTGTGTGTGTGTGTGTGTGTGTGTGTGTGTGTGTGTGTGTGTGTGTGTGTGACTGTGTGTGTGTGTGTGTGTGTGTGTTGTGTGTGTGTGTGTGGTGATCGAAATTTAATATTGATCGGATAGGAATGTACCGGAAAATGCAACATGGCAGACGTCCCTTGTGCTCTCTCGCTCTCTGTGTCTGTCTTCTGTGTCTCCTTCCCCCCGCGCGGTTGCGTGTAGGTAGTGTGGTGTGTGTGGGTGTGAGGTGTGTGTGTGTGTGTGTGTGTGTGTGTGTGTGTGTGTGTGTGTGCGCGCGTGTGGTGTGGTAGAGGGTGTGTGTGTGTGTGTGTGTGTGTGTGTGTGTGTGGTGTGTGGTGTGTGTGTGTAAGTGTGTGTGTAAGTGTGTGTGAGGGAGATTGAGAGAGGGTGAGTGCGGGTGGGCGTGTGTGTGCGTGTGCGCGTGTGTGTGCGTGTGCGCGTGCGTGTGCGTGTGCGCGTGCGTGCGTGCGTGCGTGCGTGCGTGTGTGTGTGTGTGGTGGTGTGTGTGGTGTGTGTGTGTGTGTGTTGGTGGGGAGGGTGGGTCCTGCTTAGACAATGTGAGATTTCTGTCAGTTGTGGTTAAGTGAACTGCACATATTGATGTGCTCATTATCGGCATTTTTTTTTGGCTAGACCGCCTTACTGATGACCGCATTACTGTGTCCGGAACTAGCTGTGACCCTTCCTCTGACCTGCCATTCACTGACTTGGCTTTTGAACTGGTCCCAAAGAAATATTCATCTGTGATACGTCCTGAGGTGACCCTATAACAACAACAACAGCAACAACAACAGTACTAATGCATAAATAAATGAAATAAATGCATTTTAATGCGCCGAATCACTCTGTGACTATACGTGTGTGAGGCTCAAATCGCTATACATCAAACATTACAACAATACACAGCCTAATTTAATTCTGCATTACGTAACTCACTCTGTCCCTCTAAGCGATTGAAAGGACGTTAAAATCCAGGCGCTAACTAACTTGCATTCCATGAAGATATACCCGAATGTCTGTATTCCATGTATACCCGAATGTCTGTATTCCATGTATACCCGAATGTATACCCGAATGTCTGCATTTTACGTATATTTGAATATCTGCATTCCATGTATACCCGAATGTCTGCAGTCCATGTATACCCGAATGTCTGCAGTCCATGTATACCCGAATGTCTGCAGTCCATGTATACCCGAATATATCTAAATTCCATGTATAGCCGAATGTTTGCATTCTGGGTATACCCGAATGTCTACATTTGAGGTATTCCCGAATATGTCTGTATACATACCCGAATGTTTGCGTTCCATACATACCCGAATGTTTGCGTTCCCATCTGTACCCGAATGTCTACATTCTATTCATACCCGAATGTCTACATTTGATGTATACCCGAATATGTCTGTATACATACCCGAATTTTGCGTTCCATGTATACCCGAATGTCTGCATTCCATCTATACCCTAATGTCTACATTCTACGCATATCCGAATGTCTACATTTGATATATACTCGAATATGTCTGTATACATACCCGAATGTTTGCGTTCCATGTATACCCGAATGTCTGCATTCCATCTATACACTAATGTCTACATTATACGCATACCCGAATGTCTACATTTGATATATACTCGAATATGTCTGTATACATACCCGAATGTTTGCGTTCCATGTATACCCGAATGTCTGCATTCCATCTATACACTAATGTCTACATTCTACGCATACCCGAATGTCGACATTTGATATATACTCGAATATGTCTGTATGCATACCCGAATGTTTGCGTTCCATGTATACCCGAATATCTGCATTCCATCTATACTCGAATGTCTGCATTCCATGTATACCCGAATGTCTACATTCTATGCATACCCGAATGTCTACATTCCATCTATACCCGGATGTCTACATTCCATGTATACCCAAAATAATGTAGACGCCGCGTTTGGTAGCAGACTGGAGAAGAAGGGGCACTGACAGAAAGTTATTCACGTGTGTAATTTCCCGGTGACAGGACTGTCATGATGACGGAGTTGTTAGAGCGCGTTAGTGATGACCTCAAGGCAGCCCTTTAAAGGAACATGCCTTCTCAGAGCAAGTTTCGTTCAAGATGTATAGGTCAGAGAGGCAAGCAGGCAGACAGGCAGGCAGGCAGGCAGGCAGGCAGGCAGACAGACAGACAGACAGACAGACAGACAGACACACACACAACACACACACACACACATACACACGCACGCACGCGCGCGCACACATACACACACACATATACGCGCGAACCGACCCCCCCTCTCCCCCCCCCCCCCCCCACACACACGCCCCCCTCCCCACGCACCCCCTCCCCACACGCACACACACGCGCGCGCATGCACGCATGCCCCCCCTCCCCCCCCTCCCTCCCCCCCCCCACAACAAGAAACCAACCACACACAACAACAACAACAACACTCCCACACACACAACAACACTCCCCACACACACAACAACAACTCCCCCACAACAACAACAACACTCCCCCCCCCCCCACAACAACAACAACAACAACAACACTCCCACACACACAAAACAACAACACTCCCCACACACAACAACAACACTCCCCA
>JABMCL010002547.1:692500-707500 GCA_018857735.1 Alviniconcha marisindica
GCTGCTTACTCCCCTTTAGAATGATTGGCCTTGGCTGTGTTTACCTCCCTTCAAAAAGGCTAATGGACGCCCTCTCTCATCAAGTCAAGTGGTTTATTTCAGAAACCCCAGTGGAGGGTACATGAAAGAACATCAAAGAACATCAATGAAAGGACATCTGGTAAGACACGGCAGTAAACATAAAATACAAGAGCATACAACAAAAAGAAACAAACGGCAACAAAAGCACAAACAAAGTCGTACGCATTTCCAAAACAAACAAAAAACAACGAGAAACCAGAGAAAGGTCATTAACCAAAACAAAAGCTAGAGGAAACAGAGACATTCCTTCCAGACTTTGTCAGTGGTGAAAAACAATCCGCCCTATTAACAGACGTTAACATTTTACACTCGTCCAAGGTAGCGCAGTCGCAGTCAGGTGGTTGGGTCATAGTTGGTGTTGCCGTACTCGTCCAGGGCTCGGCCTTGACTGTATTTCACACGACGGTCACAGCAAGGTGGTCAGTGTCCACCACGAACGGGTCAGTGCGTGGACACGTCTGCTGTGTTCTAACCTGGCAGCCAGCCTGGAAAGACGAGTGCTGTCAGTATTATTATTGTCTCTTTCATTCCTGTCGACAGAGTCCGTGCATGATGTCTCCTCGGGTTCGGGTTCGGTTCCCCATTAACCCCATCACTGCCGGAGCCTGTAAAAATTCCGGGCTGAAAGATGCCTAGACGCGTCCACAAACAGTATATTTTCAAGTCCTATAACACATCTACTTTCAATATCTATGCGTTTTGATGAAAACCCTTTCACATGCCAGTACGAAAAAGAAGACACAAGGGCTTAAGGGGTTCAGATTTTGCACTTTAATTGGTCGTTTTCAAATGACATCATGGCAGTGAAGGGGTTAACTTCTGACGGCGCGGCAGCCGAAGCGGGGCCCGCGGTTAAAGCTGAACACACGGAAGAGCGAAGCTCAGAACGATGATTATAATTATAGGCTCTGCTGAGACGCATCGCTCGTCCCTTCCTGCCACTCTTGGCAGTGGCCTAGTCCGAGATGGCGCACCCGCTTCTTGGTGGCGCTGCTCCGTGCGCCGTTGGCTTTCCCCCTAGGGAAATCAAGCAGAAAACCCGGCGTCAAAAGGGACACGGAAATCGACTTGACGCAACTTCTTTCCAGGGAAGGTTTACATTTCTCTTTTCTTTCTTCTTCTTCGTCGTCGTCCCTGAAAGCTGTCAACGTCAGCGACTGAATGACTCAGATGTTGTGTGATTGACGGCCTACGTCAGCGACTGAATGACTCAATGTTGTGTGATTGACGGCCACGTCAAGCGACTGAATGACTCAAATGTTGTGTGATTGACGGCCACGTTCAGCGACTGAATGACTCAATGTTGTGTGATTGACGGCCTACGTCAGCGACTGAATGACTCAGATGTTGTGTGATTGACGGCCTACGTCAGCGACTGAATGACTCAAATGTTGTGTGATTGACGGCCTACGTCAGCGACTGAATGACTCAAATGTTGTGTGATTGACGGCCTACGTCAGCGACTGATATCAATGTTGTGTGATTGACGGCCACGTCAGCGACTGAATACTCAATGTTGTGTGATTGACGGCCTACGTCAGCGACTGAATGACTCAATGTTGTGTGATTGACGGCCTACGTCAGCGACTGAATGACTCAAATGTTGTGTGATTGACGGCCTACGTCAGCGACTGAATGACTCAAATGTTGTGTGATTGACGGCCTACGTCAGCGACTGAATGACTCAAATGTTGTGTGATTGACGGCCTACGTCAGCGACTGAATGACTCAGATGTTGTGTGATTGACGGCCTACGTCAGCGACTGAATGACTCAGATTTGTGTGATTGACGGCCTACGTCAGCGACTGAATGACTCAGATGTTGTGTGATTGACGGCCTACGTCAGCGACTGAATAACTCAGATGTTGTGTGATTGACGGCCTACGTCAGCGACTGAATGACTCAAATGTTGTGTGATCGACGGCCTACGTCAGCGACTGAATGACTCAAATGTTGTGTGATTGACGGCCTACGTCAGCGACTGAATGACTCAGATGTTGTGTGATTGACGGCCACATCAGCGACTGAATGACTCAATGTTGTGTGATTGACGGCCTACATCAGCGACTGAATGACTAAAACTGTTGTGTGATTGACGGCCTACATCAGCGACTGAATGACTCAAATGTTGTGTGATTGACGGCCTACATCAGCGACTGAATGACTCAAATGTTGTGTGATTGACGGCCTACATCAGCGACTGAATGACTCAAATGTTGTGTGATTGACGGCCTACGTCAGCGACTGAATGACTCAACTGTTGTGTGATTGACGGCCTACATCAGCGACTGAATGACTCAACTGTTGTGTGATTGACGGCCTACGTCAGCGACTGAATGACTCAACTGTTGTGTGATTGACGGCCTACGTCAGCGACTGAATGACTCAACTGTTGTGTGATTGACGGCCTACATCAGCGACTGAATGACTCAAATGTTGTGTGATTGACGGCCTACGTCAGCGACTGAATGACTCAACTGTTGTGTGATTGACGGCCTACGTCAGCGACTGAATGACTCAATGTTGTGTGATTGACGGCCTACGTCAGCGACTGAATGACTCAACTGTTGTGTGATTGACGGCCTACGTCAGCGACTGAATGACTCAATGTTGTGTGATTGACGGCCTACGTCAGCGACTGAATGACTCAAATGTTGTGTGATTGACGGCCTACATCAGCGACTGAATGACTCAGATGTTGTGTGATTGACGGCCTACGTCAGCGACTGAATGACTCAACTGTTGTGTGATTGACGGCCTACGTCAGCGACTGAATGACTCAACTGTTGTGTGATTGACGGCCTACGTCAGCGACTGAATGACTCAGATGTTGTGTGATTGACGGCCTACGTCAGCGACTGAATGACTCAACTGTTGTGTGATTGACGGCCTACGTCAGCGACTGAATGACTCAACTGTTGTGTGATTGACGGCCTACGTCAGCGACTGAATGACTCAACTGTTGTGTGATTGACGGCCTACGTCAGCGACTGAATGACTCAAATGTTGTGTGATTGACGGCCTACGTCAGCGACTGAATGACTCAAATGTTGTGTGATTGACGGCCTACGTCAGCGACTGAATGACTCAACTGTTGTGTGATTGACGGCCTACGTCAGCGACTGAATGACTCAATGTTGTGTGATTGACGGCCTACGTCAGCGACTGAATGACTCAAATGTTGTGTGATTGACGGCCTACGTCAGCGACTGAATGACTCAAATGTTGTGTGATTGACGGCCTACGTCAGCGACTGAATGACTCAAATGTTGTGTGATTGACGGCCTACGTGTAGCGACTGAATGACTCAAATGTTGTGTGATTGACGGCCTACGTCAGCGACTGAATGACTCAAATGTTGTGTGATTGACGGCCTACGTCAGCGACTGAATGACTCAAATGTTGTGTGATTGACGGCCTACATCAGCGACTGAATGACTCAATGTTGTGTGATTGACGGCCTACATCAGCGACTGAATGACTCAAATGCTGTGTGATTGACGGCCTACATCAGCGACTGAATGACTCAAATGCTGTGTGATTGACGGCCTACATCAGCGACTGAATGACTCAAATGTTGTGTGATTGACGGCCAACGTGAAAGCGACTGAATGACTCAAATGTTGTGTGATTGACGGCCTACATCAGCGACTGAATGACTCAGATGTTGTGTGATTGACGGCCAACGTGTAACGACTGAATGACTCAAATGTTGTGTGATTGACGGCCTACATCAGCCACTGAATGACTCAACTGTTGTGTGATTGACGGCCAACGTGTAACGACTGAATGACTCAAATGTTGTGTGATTGACGGCCTACGTCAGCGACTGAATGATTCAGATGTTGTGTGATTGACGGCCACCGTGTAGCGACTGAATGACTCAAATGTTGTGTGACTGACGGCCAACGTGTAGCGACTGGAATGACTCAAATGTTGTGTGATTGACGGCCTACGTCAGCGACTGAATGACTCAGATGTTGTGTGATTGATGGCCAACATGTAGCGACTGAATGACTCAAATGTTGTGTGATTGACGGCCTGCGTCAGCGACTGAATGACTCAACTGTTGTGTGATTGACGGCCAACGTGTAGCGACTGGATGACTCAAATGTTGTGTGATTGACGGCCTACGTCAGCGACTGAATGACTCAGATGTTGTGTGATTGACGGCCAACATGTAGCGACTGAATGACTCAAATGTTGTGTGATTGACGGCCTGCGTCAGCGATTGAATGACTCAACTGTTGTGTGATTGACGGCCTACGTCAGCGACTGAATGACTCAAATGTTGTGTGATTGACGGCCTACGTGACCGATTGAATGACTCGAATTGCACTTTGATTGACGCCCGACGTGAAACAGGACGTAGCACCGAACGGGATGTGTTATGTTTTAATTTAAAAAAGAAAAGAAAAAAGAAAAAAGAAAAAGAAAAAAAAAAGAGCGAGAGAGAGGGGAAAAAAAAGGGCGAATTTACACAGCAGCGGGTCCCACGTGACACGAAAACAAACGAGTTAGCTGCACGTGCTACACAAGCTGCAGAAGCAGACACTTCACCCAACCCAACACCGCCCCCCCCACCCCCACCCCCCCACAGGCCCCCCCCCCCTCCCTCCACACAATCACACACACCACACCCTAAAATTAGCCTGTTAAACAGGCCGTGCATTTTGTTTCTCTTTATCTATTCAGAGAGAGGCAATTAGCGCTCAGCCAACCGTGACGGTCATGGGTGACAGTTACTGTGACATAGGGTCACGAATTGGAAAGAGTGATTGGGCACAGCATAGGGCTATGACATAGGGTCACGAATTGGAAAGAGTGATTGGGCAGGGCATAGCGCTATGTCAGAGGGCCACGAACTGGAAAGAGTGATTGGACACAGCATAGCGCTATGACATAAGGTCACGAATTGGAGAGAGATTGGGCACAGCATACCGCTATGACGGAGGGTCACGAATTGGAGAGAGATTGGACACAGCATAGCGCTATGACGAGGGGTCACGAATTAGAGATTGGGCAGAGCATAGCGCTATGTCAGAGGGCCACGAACTGGAAAGAGTGATTGGACACAGCATAGCGCTATGACATAAGGTCACGAATTGGAGAGAGATTGGGCACAGCATACCGCTATGACGGAGGGTCACGAATTGGAGAGAGATTGGACACAGCATAGCGCTATGACGGGGGGTCACGAATTGGAGAGAGATTGGGCACAGCATAGCGCTATGACAGAGGTTCACGAACTGGAAAGAGAGATTGGACAGAGCATACCGCTATGACAGAGGGTCACGAATTGGTCACTGTCTCTGTCTCTCTGTCTCTGTTTGTCTGTCTGTCTGTCTCTTACATAAAAAAATCATTCGTTCTGTCTGTCTGTCTGTCTGTCTGTCTGTCTCTCTCTCTCTCTCGTCTGCAAAATCAAATGTTAGCCTACCAACCGCATTATATAGTTTGTCATTCTGAGCCTCTTATATAAGTTTACTTATTTGATGGTTGACTGGGCGTAAAACATCAAGTTACTTACTTACTGACGCTCCCAAAACTATTCTCTTAGGATCTGGTGGTACGCTTTCACTAATAAAATTATGTTTAAACCAGTTAGCCGGGAAGGCAGAATTTCCGGCAGCAGGCGAAGCATACTAAGCTATATTCTGACCACCTTCAGCTCCAAGAGAGGAGCACTGATAGCTCTGGATTGCGAGCGGATGGGACTTTAATTTCTGCGTCCGCTACAGGGCCTGTAAAGCTAGCACCGGTAGATCGGTTTGTGCAATCAATGTAGTTGCTTAATTTGTTTAATGGCGGCGATGCCGTGGCTGGCTTCTTTCGTGTCATGTCGCCCAAGTGCAGCCGTTGTCAGAACGAAGCGTTCGCTTAAAGTAATTAGCGCATGATGATCTGTTAAACGGTGCTCTCGCACAAGTCAACAAACTGATCGAGGCTTCAGCCACCCTTTGGACTGGCCAGAATGCATTCAGTGAGACTGTGTCTGGAATCACCCCGTCGCTTTAGCCAGAATGCATTCAGTGAGACTGTGTCTGGAATCACCCCGTCGCTTTAGCCAGAATGCATTCAGTGAGACTGTGTCTGGAATCACCCATCGCTTTAGCCAGAATGCATTCAGTGAGACTGTGTCTGGAATCACCCCATCGCTTTAGCCAGAATGCATTCAGTGAGACTGTGTCTGGAATCACCCATCGCTTTAGCCAGAATGCATTCAGTGAGACTGTGTCTGGAATCACCCATCGCTTTAGCCAGAATGCATTCAGTGAGACTGTGTCTGGAATCACCCATCGCTTTAGCCAGAATGCATTCAGTGAGACTGTGTCTGGAATCACCCATCGCTTTAGCCAGAATGCATTCAGTGAGACTGTGTCTGGAATCACCCATCGCTTTAGCCAGAATGGAATCAGTCGGACTGTGTCTGGAATCACACATCGGTTTAGCCATAATGCAAGCAATCAGACTATGTCTGCAGATCTGTTTAGCCAGAATGCATTCAGTGAGACTGTGTCTGGAATCACCCATCACTTTAGCCAGAATACATTCAGTGAGACTGTCTGGAATCACCCATCGCTTTAGCCAGAATGCAAGCAATCAGACTATGTCAGCAGTCACCCATCGCATTTTTTGCAATAATGAAATCAGTCGGATTATGTCTTCGGTCACCCATCACATTAGCCGTAATGCAATCAGTCAAACTGTGTCTACAGTCACCCATCTTATTAGCCAGAATGCAAAGAATGTGAGTACAGCACCGGTAGATCGGTTTGTGCAATCAATGTAGTTGCTTAATTTGTTTAATGGCGGCGATGCCGTGGCTGGCTTCTTTCGTGTCATGTCGCCCAAGTGCAGCCGTTGTTAGAACGAAGCGTTCGCTTAAAGTAATTAGCGCATGATGATCTGTTAAACGGTGCTCTCGCACAAGTCAACAAACTGATCGAGGCTTCAACCACCCTTTGCATTGGCCAGAATGCATTCAGTGAGACTGTGTCTGGAATCACCCATCGCTTTAGCCAGAATGCATTCAGTGAGACTGTGTCTGGAATCACCCATCGCTTTAGCCAGAATACATTCAGTGAGACTGTGTCTGGAATCACCCATCGCTTTAGCCAGAATGCATTCAGTGAGACTGTGTCTGGAATCACCCATCGCTTTAGCCAGAATGGAATCAGTCGGACTGTGTCTGGAATCACCCATCGCTTTAGCCAGAATGGAATCAGTCGGACTGTGTCTGGAATCACACATCGGTTTAGCCATAATGCAAGCAATCAGACTATGTCTGCAGTCACCCATCGCATTTTTGCAATAATGAAATCAGTCGGATTATGTCTTCGGTCACCCATCACATTAGCCGTAATGCAATCAGTCAAACTGTGTCTACAGTCACCCATCTTATTAGCCAGAATGCAAAGAATGTGAGTTTGCAGTCACCCAGCGCATTAGCATATAGTGCAAACAAAATGTGTGCATCATTCATTGCATTAGCCAGACTGCTAACAGTAAAGGGTCTGTAATCACATATCGCATTAGCCAGACTGTTAACAGTAAAGAGTCTGCAGTCACCCATCGCATTAGCATACAGTGCAGACAGACTTCATCGCAGTCACCCATCGCATTAGCATACAGTGCAGACAGACTTCATCTGCAGTCACCCATTGCATTAGCATACAGTGCAGACGTACTTCATCTGCAATCACCCATTGCATTAGCCAGACTGCTAACAGTAAAGAGTCTGCAGTCACCCATTGCATTAGCCAGACTGCTAACAGTAAAGAGTCTGCAGTCACCCATCGCATTAGCCAGACTGCTAACAGTAAAGAGTCTGCAGTCACCCATCGCATTAGCATACAGTGCAGACAGACTTCATCTGCAGTCACCCGTCGCATTAGCATACAGTGCAGACAGACTTCATCTGCAGTCACCCGTCGCATTAACCAGACTGTAAACAGTTGAAGTGAGTCTACCTGCAGGTCTGTGGCTGTGCGTCTCTGCTAACAGGCTCACCCGGTTGGCGTTAAAGAATGATTTCCAGGGGTGTTAGCCAGGGACGGGTTCATCGTACACGACAGCATTTGCCAATTTCTGATCGCTGTCTCTTGGAGAATTAAAGTGTAAAAAAACCCTCCGCGTTCTAATCACTCAATGCATTATTAAAGGCTGTTGAATGTTTGCTTTTTCCCTGCAGATCCATAATACGTTATGTTCTAAAGCGTCTGCCCCACTAGCTTGTTTATCTCTGATGGGCCACATTCATCACCTCAGGCTACCCCCACCCCCCCCTCCCCCTCCTTCACCCCCACCCATCATCTTTTTATTCATTAGTCATATTGCATCCTCTAACTGCACGCGGACCCAGACTGACGCCTAGCCTGTTTGCACCGGCTGATCAAAGGGGAGGAGAGAGAGAGAGAGAGAGAGGAGAGAGAGAGAGAGAGAGAGAGAGAGAGGGCGTCTCTCTCTCCCTATCCCTCTCTCATTCCTGTAATAGTTTTTATGTCTTTCTTTCTTTCTTTTTACGGGATATCGGGAATGAAAAGTGCCCACCGGCCCTGTACACGTTAAAATAGTAAAATGTCATGTGTATTTTAGAATCAGACAGAGCATTAGTCATATTGATTCCTCTGACTGAACACGGACCCACACGCTGAGAGAGAGAGAGAGAGAGAGAGAGAGAGAGAGAGAGAGAGAGAGAGAGAGAGAGAGAGAGAGACAGACAGACAGACAGACAGACAGACAGACAGACAGACAGACAGAAAAGGACCCCCCAACCACGCCCACCCAAAAAAGAGTGCTGCCCAACCTTTCTCTCTCTCCCTACCCCTCTCTGTTTCCTGTTATTTTTTTTATTTTTTTAAAAAGAATTCTACGGGAAATCGGGAGTGAAAAGTGCCCTACGGCTCTGTGTGAAGGGGGTAAAATAATAAGTTTTGATTTTAGAATCAGACAGAACAATAAAGCCATCATTAATTTTTGTTGTTGAACTATCCCGTTGAACCTTTGTCTTGCGGCACTCTGATTGGCTGAACCTGTCACAAGCATGTGATTGGCTGAACCTGTCGCAAGCATGTGATTGGCTGAACCTGTCGCAAGCATGTGATAGGCTGAACCTGTCGCAAGCATGTGATTGGCTGAACCTGTCGCAAGCATGTGATAGGCTGAACCTGTCGCCAGCATGTGATAGGCTGAACCTGTCGCCAAGCATGTGATAGGCTGAACCTGTCGCAAGCATGAGATTGGCTGAACCTGTCGCAAGCATGTGATTGGCTGAACCTGTCGCAAGCATGTCACGACTGTGCAGCTGAATCTAGTCGCCAGCATGTGATTGGCTGAACCTGTCGCCAGCATGTGATTGGCTGAACCTGTCGCAAGCATGAGATTGGCTGAACCTGTCACAAGCATGTGATTGGCTGAATCTGTCGCAAGCATGAGATTGGCTGAACCTGTCGCAAGCATGAGATTGGCTGAACCTGTCGCAAGCATGTGATAGGCTGAACCTGTCGCAAGCATGAGATTGGCTGAACCTGTCGCAAGCATGAGATTGGCTGAACCTGTCGCAAGCATGTGATTGGCTGAACCTGTCGCAAGCATGTGATAGGCTGAAGCTGTCGCAAGCATGAGATTGGCTGAATCTGTCGCAAGCATGTGATTGGCTGAACCTGTCGCAAGCATGTGATTGGCTGAACCTGTCGCAAGCATGAGATTGGCTGAACCTGTCGCAAGCATGTGATTGGCTGAATCTGTCGCAAGCATGAGATTGGCTGAACCTGTCGCAAGCATGAAATTGGCTGAACCTGTCGCAAGCATGTCACGAGCATGGCAGCCGTAGTTCCTCACGTTGGAGCACGCTGTTTGAGTGTTTGGTTTTCCGCTGCAGTGGCTCAGTCTCTTTACGTGAGTGAGAGCACAGTTTTAATGGAATATATTCGGTAGGGTTTTGAATTGTATTTGATCGGTTGCTCCATTCGTCCAACAGACAAGCAGAAAGTGTAGAACACACAGAGCGGGTAGTAGTTGGTAGCGGCAGCGTTTGGCTCAGGGAATTTAAAGCACCGATATCGGCTCCACTAGCCACGGCCGCTGATAGACTGGGCGCCGAAGGGCTTTCTCTGCGCAGAACAAAGTGGGTTTGTTACTTGATACGTAACCCCAGGCCTTAACCCCAGGGCTTCACCTCAGGCCTTAACCCCAGGTCTTAACCCCCTGGCCTTAACCCCCAGGCCTTCACCCCAGGTCTTAACCCCAGGCCTTAACCCCAGGGCTTCACCTCAGGCCTTAACCCCCGGTCTTAACCCCCTGACCTTAACCCCCAGGCCTTCACCCCTAGGCCTTCACCCCAGGTCTTAACCCCAGGCCTTAAACCCCAGGTCTTAACTCCCCAGGTCTTAACCCCAGGCCTTAAACCCCAGGTCTTAACTCCCACGTCTTAACCCTAGGCTGTAAACCCCAGGTCTTAACCCGGGCCTTAACCGCTGGTCTTAACCCCGGGCCTTAGGTCCAGACCGTAACCCCAGGCCTTAACCCCTGGTCTTAGCCCCCAGGTCGTAACCCCTGGTCTTAGCCCCCAGGTCGTAACCCCTGGTCTTAGCCCCCAGGTCGTAACCCCTGGTCTTAGCCCCCAGGTCGTAACCCCTGGTCTTAGCCCCCAGGTCGTAACCCCTGGTCTTAGCCCCCAGGTCGTAACCCCTGGTCTTAGCCCCCAGGTCGTAACCCCAGGTCGTAACCCCCAGGTCTTATTCCCAGGCCTTAAACCCCAGGTCTTAAACCCGGGCCTTAACCCCCAGACCTTAACCCCAGGCCTTAAACCCCAGGTCTTAACCTTGTTATTAGAGCCTCTACGCATGCGCGTCAGCTGATTCAGTCTCTTCTGCCCGCATGGCAAAAATGGACGCGCCGAATGCAAATGGGAAGACTACACGGGTCAGGAAACCCAATTATATTCACGAAGAGATCACTGTGCTCCGCGAAGAACCAGTGGCCACAAATAAAGTGATCATTCAGAGCACAACCCGCCACGTTTGAAAATCGGTTCATGCGGAAGAAAATTTCCGATCAATTCGGCAGAAATATGTTGGAATGGGCCACTGGCGTAAAAACGCAATGTAAGTAGCACTTGCAAAACGGGAGGCAGCGCGCCCTTCCGATTCGGATGTTCGAGTTCCTCTTTCAGTTCGTCTGTCATTTGGAGAATATCCGCTCGTCGGATTCTAAACTTCCGAAACAATTCCAAATCATTAAATTTGTCTGAAGGGTTTGTCCTGTCCCGAAAAATTCGATTTCGTCCAATTAGTCGTCGTGACACAGTAACCCAGCTCGCCTTACTGCACTGACACAGTAACCCAGCTCGCCTTACTGCACTGACACAGTAACCCAGCTCGCCTTACTGCACTGACACAGTAACCCAGCTCGCCTTACTGCACTGACACAGCTAACCCAGCTCGCCTTACTGCACTGACACAGTAACCCAGCTCGCCTTACTGCACTGACACAGCAACCCAGCTCGCCTTACTGCACTGACACAGTAACCCAGCTCGCCTTACTGCACTGACACAGTAACCCAGCTCGCCTTACTGCACTGACACAGCAACCCAGCTCGCCTTACTGCACTGACAATAACCCAGCTCGCCTTACTGCATGACAAGCAACCCAGCTCGCCTTACTGCACTGACAATAACCCAGCTCGCCTTACTGCACTGACAATAACCCAGCTCGCCTTACTGCACTGACAATAACCCAGCTCGCCTTACTGCACTGACACAGTAACCCAGCTCGCCTTACTGCACTGACACAGTAACCCAGCTCGCCTTACTGCACTGACACAGTAACCCGGTTCGCCTTACTGCACTGACACAGTAACCCAGCTCGCCTTACTGCACTGACACAGTAACCCAGCTCGCCTTACTGCACTGACACAGTAACCCAACTCTCCTTACTGCACTGACACAGTAACCCAGCTCGCCTTACTGCACTGACAGTAACGAGAAGAGGCCCAGCTCTCTCCGGCTTATTAGGGACGGGGAGAAGGGGGGAAAGGGGTATGGAGGTAGGGGAAGAGGGAGATGGAGGGAGATTATATACCTATCGTTGCACTGTCACCACCAGAATGACTCCTGCATTAAGACGTGCAGAGATGAG
The DNA here is from genome assembly GCA_018857735.1 of Alviniconcha marisindica. Taxonomy (NCBI): domain Eukaryota; kingdom Metazoa; phylum Mollusca; class Gastropoda; family Provannidae; genus Alviniconcha; species Alviniconcha marisindica. The sequence goes on from JABMCL010002547.1 coordinate 704,724, forward strand.
AGCCATTTTGATGTTTCATTGATTGTGAGGGAGGGACAAAGTGACAGCGTCCACAAGCCACAACCTTTTTGAAGAGAAAGGACAGCCGAAGCGGAATCGAGCCGAGGCCCTTCTGCTTACCAGCCTAACGCCTTACCGCTGGGCCAAACCGGCTCAGTCTGGTTTTAACTTGATCGATTCAGTGTTACTTTACGTCCACATAAACCATGAGGCTTATCAGGGACGGGGAGCCCAGGACGGCCACCTCGACTTTCACACAGCTGCTGAGATCTGCTGGTTTTAAGAACCATCGTGCGAGTATACGACCTTCATGGTGTATGAATGTGATAGCATATGCGCGAATAATTATGTGTTCCTGTGAGTATGAGACATAGATCAAGTGAAATTATTATCGGTATGGATACAGACACAAATGTATGTATAGTTGTTTGTTGACTTCAAATAAGGTGTGTGTGTGTGTGTGTGTGTGTGTGTGTGTGTGTGTGTGTGTGTGTGTGTGTGTGTGTGTGTGTGTGAGTGAGTGAGTGAGTGAGTGAGTGAGTGTGTGTGTGTGTGTGTGTGTGTGTGTGTGTGTGTGTGTGTGTGTGTGTGTGTGTGTGTGTTTAAAACAAATTTCTGTTTCTGTTTTTGGTGCAACGTGCAACATGTTGTCAGCATGATGGTTGTAAGATCAGTCTAATATCACTTATGCGAAAAGACTTTAAATAAAAAGGAAGAAGAAGAAGAAGAATGTTTTGAAGAAGGCTGGCCTCTTTAAATAGCTGTAAAGCGGCTGTGTCAGACCGGGAGATACACTGGTGACGGGGACGGGTTGTGGATGTAACAGGTGTGACGGGGTCGACGCCCGTAAGAGCCGATAAAGTGAAAGTGAAAGCAGAGGAGGGGTGAAGAAACGATCAGCACAGAGAGCGGTCTGGAGAGAGCTCTCCACTGCACTGTTTAATGCAGTGAAATGGATGGCTGCCGTCAATAGGTGTGGCAGCTAGAGGGATAGACAAGGCTAGATACACTAGACAGGGCTAGATACAATCTTGGAGTGCGGCGCTACAGGTTGCAACTGAAATCACTGTTGGGAACTTGTAGTCTCTGTGTAGCAGAGAGGGGGGGGGGGGGGGGGGAGGGAGAGAGAGAGATAGAGGGAGAGAGAGAGAGAACTCGAACTCGAAAATTTTATTTTACAAGGATTGTAGTTTAGGTTCATTCAAAAACCTGTCTAACAACTAGTCCTTGCTAAGCTACTGATGAACAGATATCAAATTACAGGCATTATTTATATACATATAGGCATGAATGAGTGATTGAAACGTTATACGTGAGAATTTCCACACAAACACAGCGTGCTTCACAGCGCCAGATGAACACATGCCATACATCATTCAGTTACATATGAGCATACGGTGAGCATATTATGAGCAAATGAAGCAGCAGAACATCTGATCAGTTCATATGACTAGTATCGGAAAAGAAAGTAAGGGAGAAGGAGGGGGGGGAGAGGGGAGGGGGAGAGAGAGAGAGAGAGAGAGAGAGAGAGAGAGAGAGAGAGAGAGAGAGAGAGAAGTATGTGACAGTGTGTGAGTGCGTGCGTAGCGGGTATGCCAGAACGTGCGCGTGCGTGTATATGCGTGTTTTTCAACGTCGGATCGAGTGTGTGTGTGTGTGTGTGTGTGTGTGTGTGTGTGTGTGTGTGTGTGTGTGTGTGTGAGAGAGTGTTCACAAAACGAGAACATGATTTCCTGTATCAGGCAATGATACAGGAAGTAATTACTCCCTGTATCACGCAAGAACCCATACAGTACGAGAACCAATCCGCGGTGGCCGTTCTTGCACGGGGAACAGTCTGAAACATTACACCGGTACACACAATTAACGCGCTCACCGCCCTGTTCTTTGAAGGACCAGCGCGACAGGCTAAGGCCGCCGGCAAGAGACGGCACAGCCGTGATGAACCTACGTCAAAATTCATTATTGATCGGACAGCTGTTTCTTTTAACAGCCCGTAGCTCGCGCACAGGCAATGTCCGCGTCAGAAAAACACTGAAACACTTTTACGAGTTACCATTGAAAGGTTGACCGAAGGCAGCTGTAATTTTGCCGAACCCACCATTTAAAGGAGCTAACCTTCTCGAAACAAGTGTTCTTGTTTTTTTGTTTTGTTTTTTGCCTGCGGGTGGAAGAGGAGATTGGGGTAAAAAGCTGAGATCGGGGGTTTGTTTTAAATACCCCCCCCCCCGTTCCTGGCTTCTGCTATGCAGGCTGCAACTTCCTGAAATCAAGTCCTTGTTTTTGTCTGTCGTGCTACTTCTGCCGACAGTTCGTTTATATTATCTTCCTTGAAAACTTTCTCTTTTCACACAACTTACACTCTGTTCCATAACCCTATTATACGTGTGTGTGTGTGTGTGTGTGTGTGTGTGTGTGTGTGTGTGTGTGTGTGTGTGTGTGTGTGTGTTGTGTGTGTGTGTGGTGTGTGTGTGTGTGTGTGTGTGTGTGTGTGTGTGTGTGTGAAGGAAGAGTGTGTGTGAGACAGGCAGTCAGTGTGGGAGATACAAATAGAGGAATATAGAGAGGGAAGAGAGTGTATGAGACAGACGGTCACTGTGGGAGATAAAAACAGAGGCAGAGAGATGGAACAGGGTGTGGGAGATAATCAGTGTGGGAGATAAAAAATAGAGGCAGAGAGATGGAACAGGGTGTGTGAGACAATCAGTGTGGGAGATAAAAACAGGGGCAGAGAGATGGAACAGGGTGTGTGAGACAATCAGTGTGGGAGATAAAAA
>JABMCL010002547.1:712500-722500 GCA_018857735.1 Alviniconcha marisindica
GAGTTCTTACAAACTCTGTCTGTCATTTACGTTTCAGGATGGTTACACTGAGTTCCACGAGTTCTTGCAAACCCTGTCTGTGACGTATGTTTCAGGATGGTTACATCGAGTTCCACGAGTTTTGCAAGCCCTGTCTGTGACGTATGTTTCAGGATGGTTACATCGAATTCCACGAGTTTTTGTAAACTGTCTGTCATTTCGTTTCAGGATGTTACACTTAGTTCCAGAGTTTTGCAGACCCTGTCTGTGACGTATGTTTCAGGATGATTACCACGAGTTCCACGAGTTTTGCAAGCCCTGTCTGTGACGTATGTTTCAGGATGGTTACATCGAATTCCACGAGTTTTTGTAAGCCATGTGTGTCACTTGCGTTTCAGGATGCTTACATTAAGTTCCACGAGTTTTTGCAAGCCTTGTCTGTGACGTATGTTTCAGGATGGCTACATCGAGTTCCACGAGTTTTTGCAAGCCTTGTCTGTGACATATGTTTCAGGATGGTTACATCGAGTTCACGAGTTTTTGCAAACCCTGTGTGTGACGTATGTTTCAGGATGGTTACATCGAGTTTCACGAGTTTTTGCAAGCGCTGTCTGTCACTTCAAGAGGCAACGTGGAAGAGAAATTGAAATGTGAGTAGTCGTTCGTGTCGCCCACACAGATATCTACAAATTGTCGTGGATTACCAACCCTTCCTGTCCCCCGTCCAGTTATCGTTATTTGCATCCGTCTCGTCTCCCCAATACGTTATCAGTTGTTATCATTATTTACAAATATCCGTCTTCTGTTCAGTCACCCTGGCCATTCATAAGTTATCAGTAGTTATAATTATTGACGAATATTCAATTCAATCATCGTGGCCATTGATAAGTTATCAGAATTTATAATTATTTACAAATGTCCGTCTTCTATTCAATCATTCTGGCCATTCATAAGTTATCGGTTGTTATAGTTATTTACAAATATTCAGTTCAATCATCGTGGCCATTCATAAGTTATCAGGTGTAATTATTTACAAATATTCGTCTTCTATTCAATCATCATGACCATTCATAAGTTATTAGTTGTTATCATTATTTACAAATATTCAATTGAATCATCGTGGCCATTCATAAGTTATCAGTTGTTACAGTTACTTACAAATATCCGTCTTCTGTTCAATCATCGTGGCCATTCATAAGTTATCAATTGTTACAGTTACTTACAAATATCCGTCTTCTATTGAATCATCGTGGCTATCCATAAGTTATCAATTGTTACAGTTATTTACAAATATCCGTCTTCTGTTGAATCATCGTGGCCATTCATAAGTTATCAGTTATTACAGTTACTTACAAATATCCGTCTTCTATTGAATCATCGTGGCCATTCATAAGTTATCAGTTGTAATTATTTACAAATATCCGTCTTCTATTGAATCATCGTGGCCATTCATAAGTTATCAGTTATTACAGTTACTTACAAATATCCGTCTTCTATTGAATCATCGTGGCCATTCATAAGTTATCAATTGTTACAGTTACTTACAAATATCCGTCTTCTGTTGAATCATCGTGGCCATTCATAAGTTATCAGTTGTTACAGTTACTTACAAATATCCGTCTTCTATTGAATCATCGTGGCCATTCATAAGTTATCAGTTGTTACAGTTATTTACAAATATCCGTCTTCTGTTGAATCATCGTGGCCATTCATAAGTTATCAGTTATTACAGTTACTTACAAATATCCGTCTTCTATTGAATCATCGTGGCCATTCATAACTTATTAGTTGTTACAGTTATTTACAAATATCCGTCTTCTATTGAATCATCGTGGCTATTCATAAGTTATCAGTTGTTACAGTTACTTACAAATATCCGTCTTCTATTGAATCATCGTGGCCATTCATAAGTTATTAGTTGTTACAGTTATTTACAAATATCCGCCTTCTGTTGAATCATCGTGGCCATTCATACCTGTATCCCAGCTATGGAGATCACTGATGTCCGTCGTCCGGTGCCGTCAGTATTATCATCAGCATCGGTCCTACTTCACTGCGTGTAATTATTGCCTTCAGAGTCAATACTCTCACTGACACCCACCTCAGTGATCACCACTGACATCCGTCGTCTCCGCTGATCTTTGCTGTCATGAGTACATGTTGTGCGCAGAGGTACAGTTCCTCTGCTGACCTTTGGAAGACTTGGTCATCCCCACAGTACTTGTGCTTCTTCTTCTTTCTTTTTTTCTTTCTTTTTTTTTCTTTTTTTGGGGGGGGGGGGGGGGGGGAGGCGTTCATCCTGGCTTTTTGTCATTGTGATATTGATGTATGCATTTATAGTACTTGTGCAGCTTTTCTGATTGTCAAGTTGATTTTGATGTTGATAATGTCCAGTGCTGCGAGCTTGTAAATTTGTACGGGGGTATAGCGCTATATAAGAGTTATATTATTATTATTATTATCCCTCTGTTGTTTCTTTTCTTTATGCATTTTTTTTATTTTTATTTATCTGTCTTCTTCTTCTTCTTCTTCTTCTTCTTCTTCTTCTTCAAGTCTCCTCCTCCTCCTCCTCCTCCTCCTCCTCCTTCTTCTTCTTCTTCTTCTTCTTCTTCTTCTTCTTCTTCTTCTTCTTAAAGTCTCCTCCTCCTCCTTCTTCTACTTCTTTCTTTCTCTCTCTCTCTCTTCCCCCCTCTCCCTCCACTCCCCCTTCCCTTTCTCTGTTCGGCCAAGACATAGGGCATTAATGGAGCCGTTAAGTTCCTTCACTCCCGGTGTGTCTGCCAGTGACATATCCATGTCTGAGCTAGTTGCCTCGAGTACGAGGCACCATAAAAATAATTGCTTTCTCCTTTCAACCGCGCGCCAGTCGGTGTTCCTGGCTTATTGCTTGCGTGGCGAGAGTCGGCGAGAGTCGGCGAGAGAACCGGGGCTCGTCAACAGGGCAACAAGAAGGAGCTCCATCGGCCATGCACGCGGACTGACTGACTTGGACAGGCAGGCAGACAGACAGGCAGACAGACAGACAGACAGACAGACAGACAGACAGTGAGAGGAGCAGGCAGATAGTCAGGCAGGCAGACAGACAGACTGGCAGGCAGACAGACAAGACAGGCAGACAGACAGACAGACAGACAGACAGTGAGAGAGGCAGGCAGATAGACAGGCAGGCAGGCGGGCAGGCAGGCAGACAGGCAGGCAGACAGATAGGCAGGCAGGCAGATAGACAGGCGGGCAGGCAGACAGACATACAGGCAGGCAGTGAGAGAGGCAGGCAGATAGACAGGCAGAGAGATAGGCAGGCAGGCAAATAGACAGGCAGATAGGCAGGCAGGCAGGCATACAACAGATAGAACCAGGGGGTAAAAGAAAAATCTCGTGGTTCTGCTGGTGCAAGAATCCAGTAATTCTATTGGACAGATTAATTTTGCTGGAATGCAGTGATTCTGCCGATGTAAGAATGGGGTGATTCTGCTGATACTACTGATGTAAGAATGGGATGGTTTTGCTCTGTAAGAATGGAGCGGTTCTGCTTATGCGTCGCAAGAGTGGACTGGTTCTGCTGACGTAAGAATAGAGTGGTTATGCTGACGTAAGACTAGAGTGGCTGTGCTGACGTGATCACGGAGAGATTCCACACTTTGTCTGCTCGATCTCTCTAGGGCGTACGATGCCGTACGTCCCACCTAGTTTTTGACAAGGGACGATGGAAGGTTAGGTCAGAGTCACACTAACCCCGTTATTGGTCTTCCTCTGGGAAGAAAGCAAAGCCTTCACTGCAGTCACAGGTCGGCAATGCGCGAGCGATATTTACAGAACCTTCGTTGGGAAGGGACACACTGATTACAAACATCGTACGCACACGCACGCACGCACGCACGCACGCACACACGCACCCACCCACACATCGTACGCTCACGCACGCAAGCACACTCGCACGCACGTACGCACGCACGCGCCCAGGTAGACTAGGGGGGGTACATGACACTCATCTTATCATCTGCAGTCAGTATCCAGACCTAGTTGTGACGATGACGATGACGTACATGTCAGTAACGCTGTGTGCTTTCGCCGATGACGAACTTGCCCAGAGCAAAGCCACTGGGAAGCGAACGTTTTGTACACGAACACTGATCTGCTGCTGCCGGTTGCAGGGGCCTTCAAGCTCTATGACCTGGACAACGACGGGTACATCACCAAGCAGGAACTGTTGGACATCGTGGACGCCATCTACAGAATGGTGGTAAGGAACGGGCAATGAGGGCACAGGGAGGTGACTTCGTGTCCTGCTCCCTAACACTATTACCACAGAAGTATTTAAGAAAAAGAAAAAAATGGATACGACTTTAACGCTCGCAACAACGTAAGAGATATTTTGTATAATACTGATATTATCAGTTCTGTTGTTAAATTGATTGTTCATAGTCCTATAGGTAAGCTAGTATAATTTTGTGCGTGTTGTGTGTGTGTGTGTGTGTGTGTGTGTGTGTGTGTGTGTGTGTGTGTGTTGTGTGTGTGTGTTGTGTGTGTTTTGTGTGTGTGTGTGTGTTTTGTGTGTGTGTGCGTATGTGTGTGTGTTGTGTGTGTGTGGTGTGTGTGTGTGTGTGTGTTTATGTGTGTGTGTTGTGTGCGTGCGTGTGTGTGTGTGTGTGTGTGGGTGGGTGGGTGGCTGGGTAATATCACCTCGATGTGAACAGACATAAAATAAAACATTGATTGGTTGATTCCCTAACCCGACCTCAAAACGTAACCGCAAACCCTGGGCTGTCTCTGTGTCCTGCCTACGACACCAGCCCTACCTCAAAACCTAACCCCAATCCCTAGACCCGGAAATGTCTCTGAGTACCATAATCCTGCCATCTAACACTAACCCTACCTCAAAACCTAACCGCAAACCCTGTAATGTCGTTGTGTTTTTTGCCCTCTAACACTAACCCTACCTCAAAACCTAACCGCAAACCCTGTAATGTCGTTGTGTTTGCCCTCTAACACTAACCCTACCTCAAAACCTAACCGCAAACCCTGTAATGTCGTTGTGTTTGCCCTCTAACACTAACCCTACCTCAGAGCATAACTCCAAACCCTTCAGTGTCTCTGTGTACCATAATCCTGTCATCTAACTCTAACCCTACCCCCAAAACCTAATCCCAAACCCTGCACTGTCTCTGTGTTTTTCCCCTCTAACACTAACCCTACCTCAGATCCTAACCCCAAACCCTTATGTGTTTTTAAAACTTACCCTCTAACACTAACCCTACCTCAAAACCTAACCCAAACCCTTCAGTGTCTTGTGTACTTTGCCATCTAACACTAACCCTACCTCAAATCCATAACCCCCCAAACCCTTCAGTGTCTCTGGTACCATAATCCTGCCATCTAACTCTAACCCTACCCCAAAACCTAATCCCAAACCCTGCACTGTCTCTGTGTACCATATTCATCCCCTCTAACACTAACCCTACCTCAGATCCTAACCCCAAACCCTTATGTGTCTTTATGAACCAGAATCTTACCCTCTAATACTAATCCTACCTCAAAACCTAACTCCAAACCCTTCAGTGTCTCTGTGTACCATAATCCTGCCATCTAACTCTAACCCTACCTCAAATCCCTAACCTAACCCGAACCCTGCAGTGTCTCTAGATACCAGAATCCTGCCCTCTAACACAAATCCTTCCTCAAAACCTAAACCCAAACCCTGCAGTGTCTCCTTGTACCATAATCCTGCCCTCTAGCGCTAATCCTACCTCAGATCCCTACCCCAAATCCTGCCCTGTAGTTTCTCTGTACCATAATCCTGCCCTCTAGCCCAAACCTATAAAACCTAAAACCGTCAAATCCCTAAAACCCCCAAAACCTGTAGTTTCTCTGTACCATAATCCTGCCCTCTAGCGCTAATCCACCTCAAATCCCTACCCCAAATCCTGTAGTTTCTCTGTACCATAATCCTGCCCTCTAGCGCTAATCCTACCTCAAATCCCTACCCCAAATCCTGTAGTTTCTCTGTACCATAATCCTGCCCTCTAGCGCTAATCCTACCTCAAATCCCTACCCCAAATCCTGTAGTTTCTCTGTACCATAATCCTGCCCTCTAGCGCTAACTACCTACCTCAAATCCTGTAGTTTCTCTGTACCATAATCCTGCCATCTAGCGCTAATCCTACCTCAAATCCCTACCCCAAATCCTGTAGTTTCTCTGTACCATAATCCTGCCCTCTAGCGCTAATCCTACCTCAAATCCCTACCCCAAATCCTGTAGTTTCTCTGTATCATAATCCTGCCCTCTAACACTAACCCTAGACCCTGCTCAGGAAACACATGGCTTTGAAAACTTACGAATGGTACTGACAATGAAACTTTTGTCTAAACAGCCATTTTGTTTGTCTGTTTGTTTGTTGGATGTTAGGAGAAAATCGAATGAAGTGTTGCAGTGTCTTTATGTCATTAGTAGGGTTCATTGCGCTTATAGGTTGTGTATATATATATCTTGTTGATCTTAGTGCTTTTGTGCGCTTCGGGCTCACGTTAGGTATAAGCGTCTTACAAATACTCTTTACATTACATTTTACAGAGAATAATATACTCAGATCGCGTTACCCCCCCTCCCCCCACCCCCCTCACCCCCCCACCCCACCCCCTCACACCCTCCACACACACATTCTGACGAAGCACTCGACGAGGAAAAACACAAAACACAACAACAACTCCGGAAACATAGAGCTTCCGGAACTCAATAATATTAATAATAATGAAACATTTCCCAGAAACAAAATGGGCTCAAAGCAATTTACAATTTCCAAAAACAAACAAACAAACAATGTGTTACGAAGCACACAGTGAGAAAAAAGAGCGTAGAGCTTCGGGAACAGAGAACTCCGGGAACGTAGACCTCCGGGAATATAGAGCTTCGGGGATATATCATATAGAACTTTGGGAACAGAGAACTTCGGGGATATATCATATAGAACTTTGGGAACAGAGAACTTCGGGGATATATCATATAGACGTTTGGGAACAGAGACCTCCGGGAATATAGAGCTTCGGGGATATATCATATAGACCCTTGGGAACAGAGAACTTCGGGAATATGGTGCTTCGGCAACAAAGCTCCAAGGACACGAACCTTGGGAACATAGAGCTCCATGAACACAGCTTCGGAAACAGAGACTTTGGCATCACAGAGATCCGGAAACATGGAGCTTTGGCAACCCAGAGCTCCGGCAACATAGAGCTCTTGCAACCCAGAGCTCCAGAAACGGAGCTTTTGCAACCCAGAGCTCGGGAAACAGACTTTGGCAACGCAGAGTTCCGGAAAGATAGAGCTTTAGCAACGCAGAGCTCCGGAAACACAGAACTTGGGGGGAACACAGGGCTGGGACCGGAGCGGTTTTGATAGGATTCCGAAGGGAAGCTCGATCTCCACTCCGGCTTTGTAGGCTGGGTGCAATGCTGTAGTCTGATTTACTGACAGCTAGTCTCTGGCCAGGTCGCATAGTTGCCTGTTTTATGCCCTTGGCGCTGTTCCTGCTATGTTTCTATCTTGTTGCCAAAGGTCGACGGTGTGAAGCGGGTGACTCACATGTTCAACCCCTTTCACTCCGGCCTCTTTTCTGTCATCAGTAGGTTTGGTTTTCATGTGTGGGTGGGTGTGTGGGTGGTTGGGGGGGGGGGGTGGGGGTGGTGTGTGTGTGTGGTGCGTGCGTGCGTGCGTGCGTGGTGGTGTGTGTGTGTGTGTGTGTGTGTGTGTGTGTGTGTGTGTGTGTGTGTGTGTGTTGTGGTGTGTGCGTGCGCATGTGTGTGTGTGTGCTAGTGCGGCGTGCATCGTGTGTAGTGTGTGCATGAGTGCGTGCGTGTCGCGGGTGTGTGTGTGTGCGTGCTGGTGTGTGTGTGTGTGTTTGTTTGTGTGTGTTTGTTTTATTGTGTGTGTGTGTGTGTGCGTGCGTGCGTGTGTGTGTGTGTGTGTGTGAGTGTGTGTTCCTTGGTTCCTTGGCTACTTGTGTTTTATACAGCAGCGTTCAAGCTGGGAGGGGGATGGTCAGTGAAAAAGATTGTGCTGGAAAAAGCAAGCTTATGGTTACGATGAACGAATAAAAGTTTGTTTAAACCAAAAACAAGCACATCGGATCTGCTCTCAAACGTGGTCGCTCCGCCTTTCTACTGATGACTAATCGCTGTCACTGCTGTTGTTGTTTTGTTGCTAACACAACGAGTCAATCCAAACGTTTCACTGCTACACTGTAAAGCTCTGTCATTGCTGTTGTTGTTTTGTTGCCAACACAACGAGTCAATCCAAACGTTTCACTGCTTTTTACTGTAAAGCTCTGTCATTGCTGTTGTTGTTTTGTTACCAACACAACGAGTCAATCCAAACGTTTCACTGCTGCACTGTAAAGCTCTGTCATTGCTGTTGTTGTTTTGTTGCCAACACAACGAGTCAATCCAAACGTTTCACTGTTTCACTGTAAAGCTCTGTCATTGCTGTTGTTGTTTTGTTGCCAACACAACGAGTCAATCCAAACGTTTCACTGCTACACTGTAAAGCTCTGTCGGTCCTGTTTTTTTTTCTTCCGCTGACGCTATGCGTCAGTGTTAACGCTTCACTGCTACACTGTAAAACTCTGTCATTGCTGTTTTTTTTCTTTCACTGCTACCCTGTAAAACTCTGTCATTGCTGTGTTTTTTCTTTCACTGCTACCCTGTAAAACTCTGTCATTGCTGTGTTTTTTCTTTCACTGCTACACTGTAAACCTCTGGTCATTGCTGTGTTTTTTCTTTCACTGCTACACTGTAAACCTCTGGTCATTGCTGTGTTTTTTCTTTCACTGCTACACTGTAAAACTCTGTCATTGCTGCGTTTTTTCTTTCACTGCTACACTGTAAAACTCTGGTCATTGCTGTGTTTTTTCTTTCACTGCTACACTGTAAACCTCTGGTCATTGCTGTGTTTTTTCTTTCACTGCTACACTGTAAAACTCTGTCATTGCTGTGTTTTTTCTTTCACTGCTACCCTGTAAAACTCTGTCATTGCTGTGTTTTTTCTTTCACTGCTACACTGTAAACCTCTGGTCATTGCTGTGTTTTTTCTTTCACTGCTACACTGTAAAACTCTGTCATTGCTGTGTTTTTTCTTTCACTGCTACCCTGTAAAACTCTGTCATTGCTGTGTTTTTTCTTTCACTGCTACACTGTAAACCTCTGGTCATTGCTGTGTTTTTTCTTTCACTGCTACACTGTAAAACTCTGTCATTGCTGTGTTTTTTCTTTCACTGCTACACTGTAAAACTCTGTCATTGCTGCGTTTTTTCTTTCACTGCTACACTGTAAACCTCTGGTCATTGCTGTGTTTTTTCTTTCACTGCTACACTGTAAAGCTCTGTCGGTCCTGTGTTTTTTTCCCGCTGACGCTATGCGTCAGTCCTAACGCTTCACTGCTACACTGTAAAACTCTGTCATTGCTGTGTTTTTTCTTTCACTGCTCCACTGTAAACCTCTGGTCATTGCTGTGTTTTTTCTTCACTGCTACACTGTAAAGCTCTATATCTGCTGTTGTTTTTCACTGCTAAACTGTAAAGCTCTTGTCATTGCTGTTGGTTTTCATACACTGTAAAGCTCTGTCACTGCTGTTGGTTTTCACTGCTACACTGTAAAGCTCTGTCATTGCTGATGTTTTTTCAATCTACACCGTAAAGCTCTTGTCATTGCTGTTGGTTCTTGTACACTGTAAAGCTCTGCCGCTACTGTTGGTTTTCGACTGCTACACTGCAAGGCTCTGTCACTGCTGTTGTTTTTCACTGCTACACTGCAAAGCTCTGTCACTGCTGTTGTTTTTCACTGCTACACTGCAAAGCTCTGTCACTGCTGTTGTTTTTTCGCTAACACTGAGTAAGTCCAGACGTTTCACTGCTACACTGTAAAGCTCTGTTGTTGCTGTTGTTTTTTCGCTAACGCTACGAGTCTATCCACACGTTTCACTGCTACACTGTAAAGCTCTGTCACTGCTGTTGTTTTTCACTGTTATACTGTA
>JABMCL010002547.1:727500-785000 GCA_018857735.1 Alviniconcha marisindica
GTGCAGTTCTGTCGCTCAGTGTTGAAGTCGACAGATATGAATGAGGTTCTTCTCTCACGTCCTAAAATGGAGGAGAGAGAGAGAGAGAGAGAGAGAGAGAGAGAGAGAGAGAGAGAGAGAGAGAGAGGGAGCGAGCAAGGGAGGGAGGGAGCGAGCGAGGGAGAGAGGCAGGGAGCGAGCGGGGGAGGAGGGAGGAGGCGAGGAGGAACGGAGGGAGGAGAGAGAGAGAGAGAGGGAGGGAGGGAGGGAGGGGGCGAGCGAGCGAGCGAGAGAGAGAGAGAGAGGGAGGGAGGGAGCGAGCGAGGGAGAGAGGCAGGAGCGAGGAGCGGGAGGGAGGAGAGCGAGCGAGCGAGCGAGCGAGAACGGGAGGGAGAGAGAGAGAGAGGAGGGAGGGAGGGAGGGAGGGGGGGCGAGCGAGCGAGCGAGAGAGAGAGAGAGGGAGGGAGGGGCGAGCGACGAGAGAGAGAGAGAGAGAGGAGGGAGGGAGGGAGGGGGCGAGAGAGACGGAGGGAGGGAGGGGGCAAACGAGCGAGCGAGAGAGAGAGAGGTAGGGAGGGTGCGAGCGAGCGAGAGAGAGAGAGAGAAAGAAAGAGGGAGGGAGCAAGAGGGAGGGAGGGAGGGAGGGAGAGAAAGAGAGAGAGGGGGAGGGAGGGAGGCGGGAGGAGAGGGAGAGGGAGGGAGCGAGAGAGAGAAAGAAGGGGGGGGGGGGGACAAAACCCCGCATATGGAGAGAGAATTGATTTCTCTACAGAAAAAAAATCAGCTTTTTTTGTGCTTTTTTTTTTTTTTTTTTTTGTGCCCGACTGTTATGATAACCCAGTCATTCTTCTTCTGTTTTTTTTCTTTTCTTCTTTTTTCAGTCTTTTGGGCTTTGCTTTTGTGGGATATTTAGCCGGGGGGTTACATGTAAATCGTCAGCCGACCGGAATTTCCAAACTGGGACAGGGTCACTGTGACCAGCAGACACAGGACGAAAAGAGAGCTATAGTTGGTCACAATGGGGGGGACTCCAGGGGGAACTGATGTGCGCTGTCATCGTAGAATGACTACAGATCTCGAGAGAGAGAGAGAGAGAGAGAGGAGAGAGAGAGAGAGAGAGAGAGAGAGAGAGAGAGAGAGAGAGAGGCTGGGGGAAATTCTCGGAAGAGAGAGAGAGAGAGAGAGAGAGAGAGAGAGAGAGAGAGAGAGAGTAGTAACTTAGTGTTTTACGCCCAGTCAACCATTGGGGTTATATCAGGTCGAAGAAGAAGAAGAAGAAGAAGAAGAACAAGGAGGAGGAGGAAGAGGAGGAGAAGAAGAAGAAGAGGAGGAGGAGGAGGAAGAGGAGGAGAAAGAGTAGGAGAAGAAAAAGAAGAAGGAGGAGGAAGAGGAGGAGGAGAAGAAGAAAGAAGGCAAAAGTAAACATGGTGCTTAACGTCCACAGAAACCATAAGGCTTATTAGGGACGGGGAGAAGGGGGGGGGGGGAGGGGGTATGGAGGTGGGGTTAGAGGGAGATTATATACCTATCGCTACACTGTCACCACCAGAATGACTTCTGCATTAAGATGGGCAGCGATGAGAGCCATTTTAATGTTTCAGTAGGAAGTGATGGACAAAGTCACAAGACAGCGTCCACAAACCACAACCTTTTTGAAGAGAAAGGAGAGCCGAAGCGGTGTCGAACCGAGGTCCTTCCGCTTACCAGCCTAACGCCTTACCGCTGGGCCACACCGGCTCACGAAAAAGAAGGCAAACAAACAACTCTCCATGTACTGCCAGCGCTGTCCTTTCCCGCTGCGTATAATGGAATCGTAGCCAGGCTCCGAGCGACACCCGGCCTACCCTATCTCACGGCTGAGTGGCACGGTTAGTGACGCCATAGCCGCCACAGAAACCTGACAGCCGATAAAGCTCCATTTTCCGTCGCTGCGTGATACAGAGCTCAAGAGCTGTATGAAAGTCGAGGTGGCCGTCCTGGGCTCCCCGTCCCTAATAAAGCCTTATGGTTTCTGTGGACGTAAAGCAACACTCAACCAAGCTGCGTGATGAAAGGGGAGAAGAAGAAGCTGGGACTGGTATGGTATGATTCGCCAACTCTGGCAAAGGACGAGGTTGACCAACTGTGGCGAGGACGAGAGGAACTGGTATGATGCGATTCACCAACTTTGGCAAAGACGAGAGGGATTTGCATGGTTGACCAACTGTGGCAAGGACGAGAAGGGCTGGTATGATTCACCAACTCTGGCAAGGACGAGAGGGATTTGCATGGTTGACCAACTGTGGCAAGGACGAGAAGGGCTGGTATGATTCACCAACTCTGGCAAGGACGAGAGGGATTTGCATGGTTGACCAACTCTGGCAAGGACGAGAAGGGCTGGTATGATTCACCAACTCTGGCGAGGACGAGAGGGGCTGGTAGGGTATGACTGACCGACTCTGGCGAAGACGAGAGGGACTGGGGTGATTGACCAACTCTCTGGCAAAGACGAGAGGGACTGGTATGGTTCACCAACGTCTGGCAAGAACGAGAGGGGCTGGTATGGTTGACCAATTCTGGCAAGGACGAGAAGGACACTGGCATAGTACGGAATGAGCTGGTATGTGGATGTGTCAACGTAGTGCACATTCCAAGTTCATTTTGTACATGCACACACACACACACACACACACACACACACACACACACACACACACACACACACACCACACACACACACACACACAAGGACGAGAGGGGCTGGTATGGTTGACCAACTCTGGCAAGGACGAGGGCTCGCATGGTTGACCAACTCTGGCAAGGACGAGAAGGACTCGCATGGTTGAACAACTTTGGAAAGGACCAGAGAGATGGTAGGCCAGGAAACTGATGCTTGCCGTTGGTCACTGGTTTAACACCGAGTCGTCGCAGGACAGGGGCACTGGCAGGAACCGAGATCTCTGGTGGTGGTGGTGGTGGTGGTGGTGGTGGTGGTGGTGGTGAAAGGGGTGTTCTATACCTGACGCCACATCATCACCACCAGAACGACTCCTGCGTTAAGACTGGCGTGGTTTGAGCCCTTAAACAGAAGAAGAAGAAGAAGGAGAAGAAAGACTTTGAACAGAAGAAGAAGAAGAAGAAGAAAGACTTTGAACAGAAGAAGAAGAAGCAGTGAGGACTGCCGCAGCTTCCCTACCTGACTGCCTTGTGCCGCAAGACTCGGCAGGGTCAGACCGTCATCTCAGTATTATAGTCTTTCTTGTTCTTCTTCTTCTTCTTTGATCCGTTTGATCCGCAAATGATACTTACTTATAACTGCGTGGGGCAAAGTCACAAGCCATTGTCCATGAACCACAACTTGGGAGAGAAATGATCCGACAGGTTAATGCTCTGGTCTGACGGGTCAATGATCTGATCTGACAGGTAAATGCCGAACTGATCTGACTACGGGTAAATGATCTGATCTGACGGGTCAGTGATCTGATCTGACATGTTAATGGTCTGATCTGACAGGTCAATGATCTGATCTGGTCTGATTGGTCAGTGGTCTGATTTGACAGCTGAATGATCTGACAGTTCAGTGATCTGATAGGACAATGATCTGATTTGACAAGTGAATGATCTGATCTGACAGTTCAGCTATCTGATCTGATCTGATCTGTCAGTGGTCTGATTTGACCGGTGAATCGTTTCTTCCTTTCTCCGTTGGCACAGAATCGGATCTGACAGTTCAATGATCTGATCTGACCTGATCTGCAAATGATCTGATTTGACAGGTTAATGATGGTTACTTCCCTTCTCTGTTGGCACAGAATTGGGTCTGATAGTTCAGTGATCTGATCTGATCTGATAGGTCATTGATCTGATCTGGCGGGTTAATGATCTGATCTGATAGGTCTATGATCTGATTTGACAGGTTAATGATGGTTACTTCTCTGTTGGCACAGAATCGGGTCTGACAGTTCACTGATCTGATCTGATCTGAAAGGTTTATGATCTGATCTGAAAGGTTTATGATCTGATTTGACAGGTTAATGATGGTTACTTCTCTGTTGGCACAGAATCGGGTCTGACAGTTCACTGATCTGATAGGTCAGTGATCTGATTTGACAGGTTAATGATCTGATCTGAAAGGTCTATGATCTATTTGACAGGTTAATGATGGTTACTTCTCTGTTGGCACAGAATCGGGATGAGAAGCTGACGTTTGAGGAGTTTCTGGAAGGTTCCAAGGAAGACCCCACCATCATCCAAGCTCTGACGTTGTGTGACGCCAGTCGTTGACCTTAACACAGCCGCTCTCCTCTCCCCACCCTTTCTTCCGTCATTCTGCAGGCCTTCATCTTCAAATATCATCACCAGTTGTTGTTGTTTTGCAATTTTCGGAAAAAAAATTAATGGAAGGGAAACAACCGTATTTATAAGCAACGGCGATTGAGGTTGTCTCCCTTATGTTGCCGTATTTTTATTGTTTATTTTGTTCTTTCTTTTCCTAAGGGGTGCTTTTTTTGTTGTTGTTGTTGTTTGTTGCTGAAATTTTTTCATTTGAAACTCTGTTGTTGTTTTTTGCCCTGTTTTTGACAAAATAATTGCTATGAAATGTAGGAGCTTAAAATTAAAATTAAATAAAATAAAAATTAAAAGAAAGAGAAAGCTTAATTGGCTGTTTTATCGACACCTTACACATGCTGCAGATGCCTGTCGGCCTCTTTAAGTATATGGATACCAGCTTTGCTTAGAAGCAGTCTGTCAGTCTAGCTTTGTTTTTGTTGGTCATTTACTTTTCCTTCTTTCTTTTTTTGCACCCAGATTTTTTTTTGCTTTCTGTTCCAATCTACTACATCAGATTTCAGCAGAAACATTTTATCATCTTCAGTCCTGTCATGTTCATGCTGTGCTCAAATTTCACCGAACAATTTACTGAACATTTTCTTGTTCCAATTTTACTATTTAATTGTACATTTTTCTCGCAGGTTGCTTTGCCTTGTCCATTTTAAGACTCTCTGACTGTGAGTTTGACTATTTTGAACCAGTACGCTTGAAAAGTCCCTTCGGGTGAGTGATGAACTTGCTGAGGTGGTAGAGGCAAGGTCAAGGTTGTGACCCCAGTTTGGTCAAAGCATTTCCAACGGTTTTTTGAATCCCTGGTGATGATTAGTGAACTGCCATCATTGGGCAGGTTTGTTTTGCATTTTGGCAAGGCAGGTTTCGCAAGTCTGTGGTCTCAGGGCAATCTCTGGCCCAGTTCATGCTGATAATTTCAAATGGCTTTAGAGACAGGGGAGAGAAAAAAGGGAAAAAGAGTAGCATGAAGGGTAAATGGGCAATGGCTACTCAGAAGGAAAAAAATCTGTGGAAAACCATTGTATGACTTCCAGAGATAACATTGTTGGGGTAAGCTAAGAGACTAAAGAAGAAGAAGAAAGAAAAAAGAGAAGAAAAAAAGAGTAAGTAACGTGCCTGTTGCTAAAAGAAGTGTCTGGAATGGCATGGCTCAGATATTATATAGATATTATACATATAGATACAGATGTATATTCCTTTGAACCAGTCGTAGGAAGGTGACGCTGTCCTTAAAGTCTGGCTTTGATCCAGTCGTAGGAAGGTGATGCTATCCTTAAAGTCTGGCTTTGAGCTAGTCGTAGGAAGGTGATGTTTGTAGGAAGGTGATGCTATCCTTAAAGTCTGGCTTTGAACCAGTCATAGGAAGGTGATATTATCCTTAAAGTCTGACTGAGCCAGTTGTTGGAAGGTGATGCTATCCTTAAAGTCTGGCTTTGAACCAGTCGTAGGAAGGTGATGCTATCCTTAAAGTCTGACTTTGAGCCAGTCGTAGGAAGGTGATGCTATCTTAAAGTCTGGCTTTGAACCGGTCGTAGGAAGGTGATGCTATCCTTAAAGTCTGGCTTTGAGCCAGTCATAGGAAGGTGATGCTATCCTTAAAGTCTGGCTTTGAGCTAGTCGTAGGAAGGTGATGTTTGTAGGAAGGTGATGCTGTCCTTAAAGTCTGGCTTTGAACCAGTCATAGGAAGGTGATATTATCCTTAAAGTCTGACTGAGCCAGTCGTAGGAAGGTGATGCTATCTTAAAGTCTGGCTTTGAACCAGTCGTAGGAAGGTGATGCTATCCTTAAAGTCTGGCTTTGAGCCAGTCGTAGGAAGGTGATGCTATCCTTAAAGTCTGGCTTTGAGCCGGTCGTAGGAAGCTGATGCTATCCTTAAAGTCTGGCTTTGAGCCAGTCGTAGGAAGGTGATGCTATCCTTAAAGTCTGGCTTTGAGCCAGTCGTAGGAAGGTGATGCTATCCTTAAAGTCTGGCCTAGAGCCAGTTGTAGGAAGGTGATGTTATCCTTAAAGTCTGGCTGACTGCCTCTTCCACCTGTTGTTTTCCTTGAGTAAGTAACTTGGTGTTTTACGCCCAGTCAACCATTGCGGTTATATCAGGGTAAAGTTTTCCTTTAAGATGGCTTGCAGCTGACTGAATGGCAATGAACACTGAATAGTTGTAGGAAAAATGTTGCATGTCTGATACTCTTCACACAATGAGTCACTCAACTTCCAAGTAATGAGTCAGTCAACCTCCAAGTAATGAGTCACTCAACCACCAAGTAATGAGTCATTCAACCGCCAAGTAATGAGTCAGTCAACCCCAAGTAATGAGCTACTCAACCACCAAGTAATGAGTCACTCAACCTCCGGGAAATGAGTCACTCAGCCTCTAAGTAATGAGTCACTCAACCTCTAAGTAATGAGTTGCTCAGTCTCTAAATAATGAGTCACTCAACCTCTAAGTATTGAGTCACTCAACCCCCAAGTAATGAGTCACTCAACCTTCCAATCTCTAAGTAATGAGTCACTCAATCTCTAAGTAATGAGTCACTCAATCTCTAAGTATTGAGTCACTCAACCCCCAAGTAATGAGTCACTCAACCTTCCAACCTCTAAGTAATGAGTCACTCAAGTCTCTAAGTAATGAGTCACTCAAACCTCTAAGTATTGAGTCACTCAACCTCTAAGTATTGAGTCACTCAACCCCCAAGTAATGAGTCACTCAACCTTCCAACCTCTAAGTAATGAGTCGCTCAGTCTCTAAGTAATCAGTCACTCAAACCTCTAAGTATTGAGTCACTCAACCTCTAAGTATTGAGTCACTCAACCCCCAAGTAATGAGTCACTCAACCTTCCAACCTCTAAGTAATGAGTCGCTCAATCTCTAAGTAATGAGTCACTCGACCTCTAAGTATTGAGTCACTCAACCCCCAAGTAATGAGTCACTCAACCTTCCAACCTCTAAGTAATGAGTTACTCAACCTCTAGGTGCGGCAGTAGAGAGAGAGAGAGAAAGTTCAAGTATGTGGCACTGTACAAAAAATACTGAGTGATGGAGCCATCTCTGTATATACTCTTTTCTTCAGTTACCTTTTTTGTTATTTGAGGGTTTTTTCCTGCATCACCCACTTGTTAAGTTCACCATTGTTTGTTTCCGGCATAGATTTCCTTGTCACGCATTTGAGATGTGCTTGATGAGCGCCCCTGAGTGCAATATTGTGTGTGCTTTGTATTATGTAATCACCTTGTTAGCCTGTGAATTATTTACTTAACGACTGATTGGAGAATTAACAAACTCAGTAAATTCTCCTGCCCTTAGAAGTGCAATTTCTATTCAGTATCACTTTATTTTGTGATATTGGGTATTTGAGTAATCAGATATCCTGATTCACAAATTGTATATTTGTCCTTTTTTTTGTTTTGAAATCACATATTAACATCAGCAGTTCATCTTTCACCGCAGCTACTGCGGAAAGAAAAGAAGTAAAAGCTGCAATGTAACGGCTTGAACAATACCATCGCTGTCAACCCCTATCAGGAGTAAACCTTAGTCCAGAGTTTTCGAACCTGTGTTTCCCTTATGCAGGCCGGGGTCTTTTGTTTTTTTTGCTTGCGGCAGCGGTGTTTTGAATTCCCAGCCTGCACCTGTGGCAGTGGAAGGAAGGAGCAATGTTGTGCTAGATATGCATGCGCGACTTCAAATCTCACTTCTGATGAGGTTTCTTAGCCTATTGCACGAGTCCAGTCAGTGTGCGTTTGGTGGTGGCGCGTGTCAGCTGCTTGTTCAACAGTTTTTCATTCTGTTTGCTAGTTTAGAACAACAACAAAAGCTCATGGAAATGATGTTTTCCCCGTGTCCATTTTCCAATATGGCCATATCCCCTCAAAATAATGATTTAATTTTTTTTTTATACTGGTAAACTGTATGGGTTGACAGGTATGCAATACTGTGCACAGGATTTGACTACCAGTGACTGAGTACTAAAAATTTAACAAACACAAAATGGTAGCCTCAAGTTTTTCCCCATGCAGACAGGACTTACCACTTATTCAGTGGTTTGTCTTCAGCATTGGGTTCAAAAACCTCACCGTTATGAGAGTGGTCACTGATGACCTTCTTACTCCGGTAGCAAGAGACCCATATGAGAGAGGCAGTCGACAAAATAATGATCCTCGCCAGGATCGGGTTCTTCAATAACAAGCTCTGGGATTTTGTTCTTACAAGACTTCCCTTTGTACGTTTGGCTTGGGGGTGAGGGGATTCAAATCTATGGAGAAAATGATACAACAAATATGATCTAAACACCTCTAAGGTTCAAAAACAAAAAGCAAAAAAACCATGCTATTCATTAGGACAAAACACAATAATAATTAGTGTTCTTTTGAACCTTTTATGTGTTTGGATCTTATTTTAGATCTTATCTTCTAGAAGTCATTCTTGTTTTCAGATTGATGCAACAAATAGCTGTGTTTTTTAATGAAAGAATAATAGCTTTTTTCATTGAAGGGATAGTCTCTTTCTCACGAAGGGATAGTCTCCTTTCTCATTCTCTTTTTTTCATTGAAGGGATAGTCTCTTTTTTCATTGAAGGGATAGTCTTTCTCACGAAGGGATAGTCTCCTTTCTCATTCTCTTTTTTCATTGAAGGGATAGTCTCTTTTTTCATTGAAGGGATAGTCTCCTTTCTCGTTCATTGGAAAGGGATAGTCTCTTTTTTCATTGAAGGGATAGTCTCCTTTCTCATTCATTTCTTTTAAAACTTTGCTTTCAGGTCCTCCAGACCTGAAAAGAATGCCTAACAATCATTTGTGTTTTTTTGCAACACCTCGTAGATAAATAAGCCTGGAGATAAAACTGAATCCATACTGCCAACAGTACTGAATCATGTAGCATTCAGGCAGTGCCAGGTATACATATATTTACCAAAACAAACTCAAATTTAAAATGATGCTCCCAAGCAGTCTAGTTTTAACAAGCGGCTTTCCAAAACTAACACTGTCATAGTAAGAATAGTTTCTTTACATTTCACTCAAATGCAAAATGGCAGCCCGCCTGAAAAATGATGGCAACCAAAGTGTGTTTTTTGGTAAACTAATCAGCACCTGAAATTATGATTCCTGTCAGATTTGTGTCGATTTTAATGGTGTGATTTCCATGTTTTTGCCCTTTCTTTCTTTCTGATTACCGATAAATATATAATATGTGATTTGACTTTTTCTGCCTTTTTTTTGTTCTTTTCATGATTGAAATGACTGACTCTGTTGATGTCCTGATTTGGTGTTGATCACTTAATCACCTGATTAAAAAAAAAAGGAAAAGAAACTGTAACACTGTGAATTTTGTCCCTGCGCTGGAAACCCTGATGAAAGACCACTCTGGTGAGAGACCACCGTCTTTAAGACTACTTTTCCGGAAGGTCATATCCTTCATGTTTTCATGTAAACAGACCGAAAACCACCCCTTTTTTAAGGCGACCTATTAAGGCGACCTGTCCTAAAAGTCCCAGCCTTCATGTTTTCATGTAAACAGACCCCTGACCAAAAACCACCCCTTTTTTAAGGCGACCTGTCCTAAAAGTCCCGCGTATGTACTGTTGAAATATTCATGAACCCCTTACGTATGTGGCTTTGCATGAAGGAACATGGTGCATGGTTGTACGGTGCACACAGAACTTACGCCAAAACGGCTGCAGTTTCATGTGGCACCAGCCATGCCAGCGCTGTAAGTACACCACCGGTGGATATTCAAAAAACGCGCTATAAAAAGCTAGTCATGCGTGTAGAACCACCCGCGAGCACAGTGAGTCTGCTCAAGGGAGCGGAGAATAGCGCTATATAAGCGATCATCAATCAAAACAACAAAGACCTGAGTCGCCTACAGTAACATCCTCAAAGGATATACCTCTGGTGGAGGTTATGTACCTTGTATATATACACACATGCCAGGTGAGAGTTACCCCAGGTGACTTGGGTCTTTGCTGTGTTTGGGTTACATATTTTGAACGCTAATTAACTCCCTTGTATGTTGATTCTACATGAGCGCTCTCAGCCTTGTTCAGTTTCAGATTCCTGTAGAGAAATGTTTAAAAAAAAAATATAAAAAAAGGAGAAAGGAAGAGAACACTGACCTAAACCACCATCTCAGTTTGAACTGAGCTGCTGAGAAGACGATGTCAAAAAAATGAGGTGTCTCAATCACCTTGTAACAAAAGCATGTATCTGAGTGCGCACGATGACCAGATGGGTAGCCCTTGGAAATTATTCTCTGAAAGAGGGGTGGTCTCTTGTGTGGGTGCTCTTAAAAGAGGGGTGTGTTTTTTCATCAGGGTTGTACGCTGTACTGTGTTGAACTTGCTTCAGTAGACATGAGAAAGAGCTTTTTTCAGTTTTTTGCTGTTTTTTGTTTTGTTTTTTGAAATAACCAGGCCCCAAAAATGTAAACAGCAATCAGAGGCTGCGTGTGTTCAGCTGTACTTCATGTCAGTTTAGTCAGACCACACACACACACATGCACACACGCACACACTACACACACAACCACCTGCACACAGAAACCACACACAAAATACCACTGTGATAGTTTCAAATGTATTGACAGAACAAAGAGATGTCCAAGACATCAACATCCAAGCAAACACACATGCACACACACAGGCACACATCAGATAAGCTAACTGACAGCCAGTGTGTTGTGATAAAGCTCTGTACAGTAAGAAGTCAAACGCAGCACGCAAACGAAATGTACACAGCCTACAACCTTCCCCAAACTTTTACAAAGGTACAGAATGTGCTATGCTGTCATAAATTAAGTTACACACAAACATATCACACGGACCACCTTGGACACGTTGCAGCAGTGGAAGTCCCCATCATGCACTTGCATGGTGTTGCAAACGTAACACCAGTACTGATGAGACATCCATGAACTGCAGGACGCAACATGCCCTTACATGGTGTCGCAAACGTAACGCCAGTACTGATGAGACATCCATGAACCGCAGGACGCAACATGCCCTTGCATGGTGTCGCAAACGTAACACCAGTACTGATGAGACATCCATGAACCGCAGGACGCAACATGCCCTTGCATGGTGTCGCAAACGTAACACCAGTACTGATGAAATATTCATGAACCGCAGGACGCAACATGCCCTTGCATGGTGTCGCAAACGTAACACCAGTACTGATGAAACATTCATGAACCGCAGGACGCAACATGCCCTTGCATGGTGTCGCAAACGTAACACCAGTACTGATGAAATATTCATGAACCCCAGGACGCAACATGCCCTTGCATGGTGTCGCAAACGTAACACCAGTACTGATGAAAATCCATGAACCCCAGGACGCAACATGAACCCCTTTCATGGTGTCGCAAACGTAACACCAGTACTGATGAAAATCCATGAACCCCAGGACGCAACATGCCCTTGCATGGTGTCGCAAACGTAACACCAGTACTGATGAAACATCCATGAACCCCAGGACGCAACATGCCCTTGCATGGTGTCGCAAACGTAACACCAGTACTGATGAGACATCCATGAACCCAGGACGCAACATGCCCTTGCATGGTGTCGCAAACGTAACACCAGTACTGATGAAATATTCATGAACCCCAGGACGCAACATGCCCTTGCATGGTGTCGCAAACGTAACACCAGTACTGATGAAATATTCATGAACCCCAGGACGCAACATGCCCTTGCATGGTGTCGCAAACGTAACACCAGTACTGATGAAATATTCATGAACCCCAGGACGCAACATGCCCTTGCATGGTGTCGCAAACGTAACACCAGTACTGATGAAATATTCATGAACCCCAGGACGCAACATGCCCTTGCATGGTGTCGCAAACGTAACACCAGTACTGATGAAATATTCATGAACCCCAGGACGCAACATGCCCTTGCATGGTGTCCAAACGTAACACCAGTACTGATGAAATATTCATGAACCCCAGGACGCAACATGCCCTTGCATGGTGTCACAAACGTAACACCAGTACTGATGAAATATTCATGAACCCCAGGATGCAACATGCACTTGCATGGTACTGCAAACGTAACACCAGTACTGATGAGACATCCATGAACCACATGATGCAACATCATACCACCAGTACTGTTGAAATATTCACCAACACCAGATGTAAAACCAGTACTGTTGAAATATTCATGACCCCCAGATGTAAAACCAGTACTGCTGAAATATTCATGAACCCCTGACATAAAACCAGTACTGATGAAATATTCATGACCCCCAGATGCAAAAGCAGTACTGTTGAAATATTCATGAACCCCAGAAGTACAACCAGTACTGAAATATTCATGAACCCGACATAAAACCAGTACTGATGAAATATTCATGACCCCCAGATGTAAAACCAGTACTGCTGAAATATTCACGAACCCCAGATGTAAAACCAGTACTGTTGAAATATTCATAAACCCCAGATGTAAAACCAGTACTGCTGAAATATTCACGAACCCCAGATGTAAAACCAGTACTGTTGAAATATTCATAAACCCCAGATGTAAAACCAGTACTGTTGAAATATTCATGAACCCCAGATGTAAAACCAGTACTGTTGAAATATTCATAAACCCCAGATGTAAAACCAGTACTGTTGAAATATTCATGAACCCCAGATGTAAAACCAGTACTGTTGAAATATTCATAAACCCCAGATGTAAAATCAGTACTGTTGAAATATTCATAAACCCCAGATGTAAAACCAGTACTGTTGAAATATTCATGAACCCCAGGACCCACATGCACTTGCTGCAAACGTAACACCAGTACTGATGAAATACCCACAACTCCAGGACCCAGCATGGAAGCAGGCAGCCTTTATGGGGGTGGTGGGGGGCATATGGGGGGGGAAGGGGGGTGTATACAAATCAGCCCAGCCAGACTAGCACTGGGCTATGCTTGGGTTGCTGCATTCACATCTGGGACCCCGAATCCGACTTAAACACAAGTCTGACACCCATCACAGAAAAAGGCCATCTGTCTGTTGTACTTCCACACCACAGCTCTGTGTTCCAGACAGCAGATGGCATACAATGCCATTCCAGCCACGCTCAGTCCCACTCAAGAGCCGAGCTGAACATGGCTCAGATATGTCCAAAGACAGCCAAGTGGAAAGGCACCATTCCGGACTCAGCCTGGACAGTTTTGCGAATAAGAGTAAATGGCCCCACAGTCTCACTGAATGAAATCACTTGCATAAATAACTCAGGGCTGATCTCACACAGTCAACACAATGCATTCTGGATCAGTGATGAGCAACTGAATGCACCACACAAACGCATCCTTTAAGGAGACTCTGACTGTGAGTGTGAGTCAAGTGTGTCAACAGCCCTGGTTGATACAGAGAGGAATCAAGTTTTACACCGGACTTTGCCCATGCTTGCCAAAAGTGCTCTTTTTCCGCTGATGGTGATACTGAACTGTAGACAGGTTTGGGAAGTGGGGAAGCTAGATACAAGGAGTCCATAGAGCATGTATACAATATTTCCCGTTCCAGAGCAACATTCTTCATACGTATGCTTAAGATGATCCTTGAACTACAAGGACAGAATGCAGTATGGATATTTTAATCATTTCATCTTGCGCCAGATTCCATCTCCAAGGAAATGACCTTGAGAGGGTTCTGTTGTTGTAAACACTGATGCACACCCTTTGTCTGAACACAGCTGCAGGTGTATCAGGCCTTGATGGAAAAGCAGGCCAGACGTCCTGAGGGTTGGGTCGGACAATCGGAAAACGGTGGCCATCAGGAGCAAGTGGCACACTGATGCACATACACCCTTACCTAAATGCAGGCCTTGGTGGAAAAGCAGGCGAGACGTCCTGAGGTTTGGTTTGGATAATTGGAAAATGGTGGCCATCAGGAGCAAGTCGCACACTGACGTGCATGCACCCTTGCCTGAACGCAGGCCTTGATGGAAAAGCAGGCGAGACGTCCTGAGGTTTGGTCTGGACAATCGGGAAATGGTGGTCATCAGGAACAACACCTGGCACAAACCACTCATTCAAAGGTTGACTTGCGTCTTGCACACAGACTCCTCTAGCGAAGAGCTGTTTCCTTTCAACCTCTCACACAAGAGGACATTTTCCGGCTTCCAAAGGATTTCAGTAGATGATCTTCTGGCCAGCTTCAACATCTCGTATATGAACGTGCATGCTGGATTTTAATTATAACAACAGGGAATTTATGGAGCACTTTCAGCGACACCAAAAAAAGGACAAAAACTACCTGGAGCAAAACACCCACCCATACATGTTCATGAATACAATCCTGGTTAGCGCAGTCGGCATGAGCTGGATTTTAATTATAACAACAGGGAATTTACGGAGCACTTTCAGCGACACAAAGACAAAAAACACCTAGAACCCAACACCCACCCACATATCTTCATGAATACAATCCCGGTTAGCGCAGTCGGCATGAGCTGGATTTTAATTATAACAACAGGGAATTTACAGAGCACTTTCAGCGACACAGACAAAAAACACCTAGAACCCAACACCCACCCACATATCTTCATGAATACAATCCCGGTTAGCGCAGTCGGCATGAGCTGGATTTTAATTATAACAACAGGAAATTTACGGAGCACGTTCAGCGACACAAAGAAAGACAAAAAACACCTGGCATGCAACACACACACATATCTTCATGAATACAATTGCGGTTAGCGCAGTCGGCATGCCCCTGATGTCCCCCTAAACTCCGGTCACCATTCAGAGCACCATGGTGACAGTCGACGGCCAGACATCATCCTGAATAACACCTACAACCCATGGGCTAAAACCTCATTTCCGCTTGCTTCCAAAGTGCTCCCCAATACCCATCACCTTGTAGATCAAAACATAAAACTTGACTGGACAGTTAGAAGGTTGCATGACCCAGCATACTGTTGATTCTGATACACTCCTCCACTTCCTTCTTTTCCCTCCCTCACACGAACACACACATGCACGCACACACACACACACACACACGCACACACACACACACACACACACATGCACGACACACACACACACACGCGCATGAACACACACACACGCATGAACACACACACACACACTGATCCGCCTACACCTTTGCACATATCACCTGCACGGCACACTCTCTGGATAAAATCACAATTTTCTTAATCTCTTCAGCTGAACAACATTGTCAGACAATCTCTCTGTTGTTTTGCTCACACCGCTACCATTCTCCTGGTCATTTTACAAGGGAAATGTATACCCACTGTGTGGCATGAAAGAAACATGCAGCACAATCAGATTCAGTCATGGCTTCAGGAAATATTACGAATCAATGTGCACGAAACAAAAGCATCATGAAAAATAACAAATCAATGTGCACAAAACAAAAGCAAATGAAATATAATCATTCAATGTGCATGAATCAAAAGCATCATGAAATATAACAAACCAATGCGCATGAATCAAAAGCATCATGAAAACAAAAACAAATCAATGTGCATGAATCAAAAGCATCATGAAATATAACAAACCAATGTGCATGAATCAAAAGCATCATGAAATATTACAAATCAATGTGCATGAAACCAACCAACAAACAATTCTGTGAGTGAACACCCACAACAAAGCACACAAATAAGTCACGCTGACATCACAAGAAAATCTGTGATGCACGCAACAAACATCAAAAAAATTAAAGCAGCTGTCAGTAGCGACACACTCAAAACACAGCTACGGGTATTTTCAGTTTGTCATTTTCGTTAATACGCCTAAGCGTTAAACTTCATCTGTGAAAGTGCTCAGTCAAAGTCGAAATTGTTTCAGTTGCACGTGACCCTATACAGCAGCTTTGAGCTTCAGGGCCCGTCTGTGCGAACAAACAGTCCCCTTATCAACTCTATCTTCTCAATGGCGACAACACTGAAAAGATCAGCGTGGGTGGTGAGCAAATGAAAAAGGACTATCGGGCCAGCCTAAACGTGGAGAGCAAATGCAACTATCAGGCCTGCCTAAATGTGCTGAAAGATATACAGACAATTTTCAACGTTTATACTGCCTAAATGCCATACAAAAACAACTGCAAATGAAAAAGGACGATCGGGCCAGCCTAAACGTGGAGAGCAAATGCAACTATCAGGCCCGCCTAAATGTGCTGAAAGATATACAGACAATTTTCAACCTTTATACTGCCTAAATGCCCTACAAAGACAGCTGCTCAACACTGCTGCTACCAACAAGCGTGGAGAAGACAAACACTTGTACAGTTGCTGTCTCGCGTGTCGCTGAAGACCACCAACTGTTCAAGCAAATCAGATTCACTCATCAAGACACACCACCGTCAACAGACAACACAAGAGGGACAGGAAAGTCTCAAACGCGACGGGGGCCGCCGACATCTGCTACAATCGAAGCGAACTGGACTCTTTGAAACTGACATGGCTGTTGTCACGCAGAATCTCATAATAATATTTTATATAGCGCCTCAACAACAATTATATGAGCTCTCAGCGCTGTACAGATCAACAAATGCAACAGAACACACATCAGCATGTTACTTAAATTAGCCTAAAACAACAATTTAAAAAGATAAATTCGCTCGACAGGATTCTCTCTCTAATCAGGTCTGCGTTTATGGTGTCGCTTGTGCTGCATTGTGGCTAAGACGGGGGACTTTCCTGATCTAAAATAAACACAAGGCTATTTCGGAGGCTACTGACGACTCCTGTAGGTGGAGTTGAGCTGGACTCATGTACTCTTTAGCAAACGGGGACCAGGGCCGTACGCCTTTAACTTTGTTTGCTCTTTGCACATCCGGGCCCAGTGACTCCCCACGGAGGGTTCCGAGCTGCCACTCGCCCCCCAAGCTTCAACCAATCAGAAGATCACCAGTAATACCGCGTGTGAAAAGCCCAGAGAGTGGCCAGCATGTCTGCCCCACAAGCTAAAGCCAGGGACCGGTGAAAGCAATCAAGCAATCAGCGTTTTCGGCCTGTTCACAGCAACGGTGACATCAGACCGTCAGACCGGTAAAATAGCGCTTGCGGATGCAGCCCAAACCTTCTAAACAAGTAACGCTGCGCATTCACTGAAGACGAGAAATATCAGCCGCAAGGAGATGAAGCATACTGCGTTCACCTGACTGCCGGATTTAGACTCAAGTGGCTGTGAAGCTGTGTACTCCGTCAGTCAACACAGCGCCAGAAGGCAGCCAGACAGACAGCTTGTGGGAGCACGGATACAGGAGATGGGGCTGAGTGCAGAACTCTCTGTCTAACCTTAAAATCAAATTTGAAAGATGTGCACACACACACACGCAAAACAAAACTGCTTCATGTCTGCAACCACTTCACTGTGGGTTGACAGTCACTGACACCTTCACTGACAATTTGGCATAAAATATGAAAGGGATTCAGGAGTTAGTTGCAAAGTTCCCTGTGCAACAGCAGCTACTGAAGCATCTCAGGGACTTGGCAAATTCTCAAACTTGATGGTGCATGTCTCTGACTCATGGCCCAACTTCACAGTGCATGTCTACGACTCATGCCCCAACGTGACAGTGCATGTCTGCAACTCTTGCCCCAACTTGACAGTGCATGTCTACAACTCTTGCCCCAACTTGACAGTGCATGTCTACAACTCTTGCCCCAACTTCACAGTGCATGTCTACAACTCTTGTTCCAACTTCAAAGAGCATGTCTCCAACTCCTGCCCCACTCTGACAGGGCACATCTCGGACTCTAGCCCCAAACTCAAAGTGGACTTTAATAATAATCACTGAAACATGATCATTTAAAGCAAACTGAGGAAGCAGGTAACTAATTCACTGGAAACGAAGAAGAAGAGGGTACAAAACACAAGTTAAAACAACTACACGCAAACGCCGATGCACACAGTGTCCAGCTTGCATGCATATCCACACACACACGCGTTCATTGCACAAACACACGCAGTGTGACTGTACAATACACTGTAACACATCACTGTGCTGACGGAGTGAACACAAGTGCAGAAGAACCTCAACCCACTGTCTGAACAAAACCCTGCTCCTGAGCTGGTGCATTTGTATCACTCATCACTTTGACACGGCGCTTTTCTCTGCTCTCAAGTGCAGTGCTCAAAGCTGTGTCGTCGCTTTCAACATCAATTTTTAAGTAAACAACTGCAGTGAGTCCTTTTTCTTTAAAAAAAAAAATCCTTTCCTATTAACTCTTTCATCCTTGAAAACCGCTACAGCGGTTGAGAGAATCTTTCCCTTCATTCCTGAGAACCGCTAGAGAGGGGCAGGCATAAACACTCCCTTCCTTCCGGCCGGCCGCTGCAGCGGTTCTGCCTTTGCCTTTGAAATCCGTGCCTATCTGTCACATGGTCAGCACCTCAGTTCCCCCTGGCCAGTGTAACGGGACCTGGGGAATGTTTTGATAAGCCGCACAATGCTTTGATTAGCCATGCCTGGCCACTGCCAGAGTGTGGGAAAATGTCCAGTGCACAAAAAATTTCCATTTCTAGGGATGGGGTTAGGTTATTCTGTACAGTTGGAAAGATGGCGGCGGATGAGTACAACGACAGTGATCAGTTCTCTGACGATGATGTTTATGACAATCTGGGCGAAAATGATTTTGATCTGTTTGAACTGACAGAAGAGGAGAGAGCAGAGCTTGCAAATGCATTTAAAGATGATAGTGAGAGTGGTGATGAATTGGATGATGAAAACCTGCCATTGTTTTTTACTCAGCCACGTTTTGAGTGGACAGGTGGGGACACTGCTGTGACACAAGACATACCTCTGATGTCCAGTGCAGATGTGTACATAGACATAGTAAATATAGTTGTACAGAGTTACGGTGCAAACATTGTGTATGTATATGATGGAGACGGCGCATGGATTACACTAAAATGAAACAATCATACTGTGTACTCATACTTCCTACTCTTGTGCAAACCGTCACCTTTTCATCACCATTTCAAGGACACAGACAATGTGACAAACGGAATTTCGGGAGTCAGTTTCTATGTGGATGTTATCTGGGACATCAGACTGTAAGTAGGGAGCATGTTCCATTTCTCTTGGCATGTTCTGTGGGCCTGCAAAACGTTGGTTTTGTCTGTTTGTCTTAAAAAAGGTATGTGTCACCTTTATTTGCACCTGTGTGTCACCCTCCTGGTGACAGTGACTGTGAAAGCGTGACCATTGCCTTCTGACTTCATTTACCTACACAGCGATATATAGGTTGCCATGGTTTTACTAAGAGCTTGCAGACACAGATGACTCAAACCCACATACCCTCTTTCATACATTTTTTCCTTATGAAAACCCAGGAATGAAAGGACTGTTATGTACATAGGAACATAGGAATAAGGGGAAGTAATGCCAAATACGAAACAGGGATGAAAGAGTTAATAGGGTTCCACAGTTCTTCACTTGATGTCCCCTTTAAGCCACACCTCATGCAAACACCCAATACTTTGACAGCCTTGTACAAAAATCAAACCAAAATAAATAAATTTTTGAATTTTTTTGACTAGACAGACTACGTGTATGATGAATGCCCACACATGCTGAGGTCAAGGAGTGCAGTGTGGCAGCATTTTCAGACTGGATCAACAGTAAATTGGAATGGGGGCCAACACCGCCCCATGGCTTCAGATGCAGGCCAGCATCTCTTGTGCAGTGATGACATCACAACTGCCATGACGACTATACAACCCAGACTATACAGCCCACAGCTCCGAGCTGAAGATGACTGTACAACTTACAGCTCCAAGCTGAAGATGACTGTACAACTTACAGCTCTGAGCTGAAGATGACTGTAAAACTTACAGCTCTGAGTTGAAGATGACTGTACCACTTACAGCTCCAAGTTGAAGATGACTATACAACTTACAGCTCTGAGTTCAGAATGACCATACAACTTACAGCTCTGAGTTGAAGATGACTGTACAACTTACAGCTCTGAGTTGAAAATGACCATACAACTTACAGCTCTGAGTTGAAAATGATCATACAACTTACAGCTCCAAGCTGAAGATGACCATACAACTTACAGCTCTGAGTTGAAAATGATCATACAACTTACAGCTCCAAGCTGAAGATGACTGTACAACTTACAGCTCCAAGTTGAAGATGACTGTACAACTTACAGCTCTAAGTTGAAGATGATTGTACAACTTACAGCTCTGAGCTGAAGATGACTGTACAACTTACAGCTCTGAGTTGAAAAAGTAAACAAAAGACAGAAGAATTTGTTTTTAAAGAGAAGAGAGATCCCACCCACCCCTCAAAAGAAAAGAAAAAAGAAGACATAAAACAGCCAGATAAAAAATATATAAAAAAGAGAGAGAACATATGGGTAATTTGATGCTTTATGCCCAGTCAACCAGAGATGAGAAGAGAACAGAAGACAGAATAATTAATAGCAGGCAGTGCCTATAAAAGAAGACCTATCAACCAAATACAAACATAAACTATACATTTTGCCAAGAGGGGTGAACGGCTTCACCTTAATCAGCCAATCTGGTGAATGGCAGGGAGAAAAATCCTCAGTCTTGAACATCTGGGTTTCGGAGAAAAAAAGAAAAAAGGGGTGGGGGGGGGGGGGGGGGGGGGGGGGGGGGGGGGGGGGGTAGCTTCATGGCAGGCAACTGACCTCCCAGTGTGTCAGCCTAATCCTTCAGCACTGGAGGATCAAATGCGTAGCATCACCAACACAACGCTCACTTGAGGAACAAAAACGCAAAAAACATGGCCCGTCTAACCAAAATGGCTTTTTTTTAAAAAACACCAATCAAAAACTTCCCCCCTTCCCTGAATACAAACACTAAACATTTCTCAGTTTAAATTAGTAAGGGGGGGGGGGGGGGGGGGGGGGGGGGGGGGGGGGGGGGGGGGGATGGTCCTTATGGTGAAAAACTGACGTAACAGTTTCTCTGCCTAATCCTGAAGCGTTGGTGGGTCGAATGCATAGCATCGTCATCCCTATGCTCACTTGACGAAACACTGAACAAAAAAGATGTGGTCAGTTTAACCCCAACAACTGCTGTAAAAACACCAATGAAACTCACAAACCAACCACAGGATTGGAACCACAAAAACCTATGACACAATAAAGAAAGAAATCCACAATACTGAGAAGGGAGGAGGTGGAGGGAGGTGAAGCCTTACAAAAAGAAAGGAGGAAGTAATTTCATTTCCACCCCCCCACCCCCACTCCTGTCTTGGCCCATGAAAGATTCAGCATGAAAACTGAAATACTCTGTTTCCTAATTGCATTTCCACTCTTCCCTCCCTTGGACTCCCCCCCCCCCCCCCCCCCCCCCCCCCCCAACTCCTGTCTTGGCTCATGAAGGATTCAGCATGAAATATTTTCCTTCCTTCCTTCCTGAACCCTTTCCTGCTGAAGGGTTTGTACCCCTGCCTTCTAACAACGGTCTGAAAGGAACTCAGCAGCTTAAATCTCTGTTCTCAGAACCTGGCTCTGCCTGCGATTGCCTGCAGAGCTAGAGTCGGAAACCAGGCGGGAGGTCACATGACGTGTTGCAGGCCAGGGGAACAAAGCTCCCTGCCTAGGGCATCAAGGGCTGGAATTGGTAATCGAGGTTTCACCTTTCTCTCCCTTCTTTGTACTTTTTTTCCTCCCTTTTTTTTAAGACTTAAAAAAAAAAAGAAAAAAAAAAGGAGTCTTTTATTTATTTATATAGATTTACCTTCTTTTTTTTTAAGCAAAAGGATTTTTTTTTTTTTTAAAAGCCTCCGCCATCCCCTGCGACCCTCTCAGTTACCCCCCCCCCCCCCACCCACAAATTCGGATGAGGCATTTGGACTGTCCGCAAACAAACAAAAACCAGTTTCTCAGAAGTGGAGCAACCTGCACCACTCCTCCAAAGACCGCAGGTCTGGCCACTCCGGCAAAGCATGCACTGTAAGGATTCACCGCAACAGTGCGCGCGTGGGTCACTGTCAGTCATACTCGTGGCTACTCTCACGCTGCTTGATTTGGTTGGTGGCGCCCTCTGTTTT
The DNA here is from genome assembly GCA_018857735.1 of Alviniconcha marisindica. NCBI lineage: Eukaryota > Metazoa > Mollusca > Gastropoda > Provannidae > Alviniconcha > Alviniconcha marisindica. The sequence goes on from JABMCL010002547.1 coordinate 749,808, forward strand.
TTGGTTGACTCTCACCACTCCCTCGGTACTGCCGGTCTTGGTCAGCCTGTGAACAGCCCAAGGAGCTACAACATACAGAGTCACGGCCAAGGGAAACATTGGGTCATCTGTTCCAACTACAACATAAAGAGTCACAGCCAAGGGAAACATTGGGTCATCTGCTCCAACTACAACCTACAGAGTCACGGCCAAGGGAAACATTGGGTCATCTGCTCCAAATACAACATACAGAGTCACGCCAAGGGAAACATTGGGTCATCTGCTCCAACTACAACATAAAGAGTGACGGCCAAGGGAAACATTGGGTCATCTGCGCCAACTACAACATACAGTCCAAGAGAAACGTTGGGTCATCTGCTCCAACTACAACATGCAGTCACAGCCAAGGAAAACATTGGGTCATCTGCTCCAACTACAACATACACAGTCTCGGCCAAAGGAAACATTGGGTCATCTGCTCCAACTACAACATACAGACAACATACAGAGTCACGGCCAAGGGAAACATTGGGTCATCTGCTCCAACTACAACATACACAGTCCCAGCCATGGGAAACGGTGGGTGATCTGCTCCAACTACAACATACAGTCAAGGCCAAGGGAAACTTGGGTCATCTGCTCCAACTACAACATACAGTCAAGGCCAAGGGAAACATTGGATCATCTGCTCCAACTACAACATACACAGTCCCAGCCAAGGGAAACGTTGGGTCATCTGCTCCAACTATGACATACAGAGTCCAAGGGAAACACTGGGTCATCTGCTCCAACTACAGCATACACAGTCATGGCCAAGGGAAACGTTGGTTCATCTACTTCAACTACAACATACACAGTCTCGACCAAGGGAAACACTGGGTCATCTGCTCCAACTACAACAGAGTCACAGCCAAGGGAAACATTGGGTCATCTGCTCCAACTACAACATACAGAGTCACAGCTAAGGGAAACATTGGGTCATCTGCTCCAACTACAACAGAGTCACGGCCAAGGGAAACATTGGGTCATCTGCTCCAACATCAAGCACAGATGCAGAAGCAAAACTTTCTAAGTTTTCCTGTATTTGGGCGACTATTTATATTTTATTTTTAAAGAATATATTACTCCAAGTCACTGTAAATATTTTGGGGAAGGAAGACGACAGGATTTTTTCTCAAATCCGGAAGTGACCTTGGAATGCCATTCAGTACGAGCACACAAAACTCAATACAAAAAAAGGCCAAAAAAAGAAAAAAAGAAATGTGTCAAAAGAACCGAGCGTTGACTTTTTATCCAAGATTAAACCAACTCTATCTCCCTCACACAGTATATTGAAAAACCATTTTTCTAACACTGAAAAGTAAAAATGCCTCTGTGTGTGTGTGTGTGCGCGCGTGTGCATGTAAAGTGTGTGAGATGTAATACAGTCTGAGTGTGTGTGTGTGTGTGTAATCAAAGCTTGTGAGACATAATACAGCATTTGTGTGTGTGTGTGTGTGCACGTGTGTAATTAAAGTATGTGAGACATAATACAGCCCGAGTGTGTGCATGTGCAATCAAAGTGTGTGAGACATAATAGAGTGTGTGTGTGTGTGTGGTGTATGTGCATGTGTGGTGTATGTGTGTGTGTGTGTGTAATCAAAATGTGTGAGAGGTAATACAGCCTGCGGGAGAGAGAGAGAGTGTGTGTGTACGTGCGTGCGTGTGTGCACGCGCGTGTGCGTTTATGTGTAATCAAAGGGAAGGTGGAAAGGAGCACACTCACACTTCCTCCATCTCTATCTCCTCGTCATCGCTGTCCAGCGGGACCTGCAGGTAGGGGTTGTCGGTGGCCGGGCGGAACTTGCTGCCCGTGACGATGAAGAAGACCATCATGGCCAGCTCCGTGAACAGGTCCGTCAGCCACTCCAGCTTGAAGGGCAGCGTAATCTGAAGCAAGCACAGCCCTCCTTCAATGAACGAATGAAATCGTAGGTATATGGCACATACAAACAAACTTCCACACAAAATCTTGCATGTTCACAGCCCCAAGCTCTGAAGCTTCTGATGGCGACTTCAGCATTGCAACACTGACATCAGAGCTGCCAACCCTTCACACTTTGTGACGCTGACATCAGAGCTGCCAACCCTTCATACTTTGTGACGCTGACATCAGAGCTGCCAACCCTTCATACTTTGTGACGCTGACATCAGAGCTGCCAACCCTTCACACTTTGTGACGCTGACATCAGAGCTGCCAACCCTTCACACTCTATGACAATGACATCAGAGCTGCCAACCCTTCACACTCTATGACAATGACATCAGAGCTGCCAACCCTTCACACTTTGTGACGCTGACATCAGAGCTGCCAACCCTTCATACTTTGTGACGCTGACATCAGAGCTGCCAACCCTTCATACTTTGTGACGCTGACATCAGAGCTGCCAACCCTTCACACTCTATGACAATGACATCAGAGCTGCCAACCCTTCACACTTTGTGACGCTGACATCAGAACTGCCAACCCTTCACACTTTGTGACGCTGACATCAGAGCTGCCAACCCTTCACACTCTATGACAATGACATCAGAGCTGCCAACCCTTCACACTTTGTGACGCTGACATCACAACTGTCAACCCTTCATACTTTGTGACGCTGACATCAGAACTATCAACCCTTCATATTTTGTGACGCTGACATCAGAACTGCCAACCCTTCACACTTTGTGATGCTGACATCAGAGCTGCCAACCCTTCACACTTTGTGACACTGACATCAGAACTGCCAACTCTTCACACTCTATGACAATGACATGAGAGCTGCCAACCCTTCACACTTTGTGACGCTGACATCAGAGCTGCCAACCCTTCACACTCTATGACAATGACATGAGAGCTGCCAACCCTTCACACTCTATGACAATGACATGAGAGCTGCCAACCCTTCACATTTTGTGACGCTGACATGAGAGCTGCCAACCCTTCACACTCTATGACAATGACATGAGAGCTGCCAACCCCTCACACTTTGTGACGCTGACATCACAACTGTCAATCCTTCATACTTTGTGACACTGACATCAGAACTGCTAACCCTTCACACTCTGACACTGACATCAGAGCTGCCAACCCTTCACACTCTATGACACTGGCATCAGAGCTGCCAATCCTTCACATTTTGTAACACTGACGTCAGAGGAAAGCTAAGCTCAAAAACACACCCAACATCTACATGCACACACACACACACACACACACACACACACACACACACACACACACACACACACACACAGCAGGTCTGAGACCTGCTCACCTGACGCACCCTCAAAACATGGAAAGCTAAGGTCAAAACCACAGGCACATCTACACGCATCGGCTCTCACATTAGACCCATGTTCCGCAGACCCCCCCACCCCACGCAACCTTTCAAATGTGCATACCAGTACAAGCCTCCATGCCACCCCACCCCACTTCACTCCCCTTTCATGTGTGTGTACCTGTACAAACTCAATGCATAACCAAAAAAGTACCCGTTCACAAATTTCCTTTGTTTTGACTGAGGAAAAGGGTGTGGTTCATAATCAAGATGTGATGAGACAAAGAAGAAGCACAGATCCAACTGAGTCGGGAATGGAGTCGATCTTGCGACCCACTGTGACCTAGCTCATGAAGAACGACCCCACGTCAACAGAGAGCCCGACCTTGCTCTGGATTCTGTGACCTGACATGACCTCCCTCGTGAACACTGTTAAGAATGGCCCAACACAACAAACAGTAAGGATGCACGCCTGTTCACAATGAATATCTTACCTTCATCAGGTACACTATTATTCTTGTGAAGTAAATGTAACAGACAACCTGAAACCAAAGAAACAGAAAATAGTTGCACATGGCTGACGCAACTTCAGATGGTAAACACACACACAGAGAAAAGTAAAAACCGTACTATCTAAGTTTACAGAAAGAGTATAATTCCACACACACACACACACACACACCACAACAACAACAAATGTGGGCAAAGTCCAAGATGTTCAGATTTGTTTATATTTTGTTATGAAATGTATTTTTGAGAGACAGAGACACAGAGAGAGGGGCAGACAGGCAGAGAGATGGGGAGAGAAAGGGGGGAGGGGGTGGGGGGTGGGGTGGGGAGAGAGAGAGAGAGAGAGAGAGAGAGAGAGAGAGAGAGAGAGAGAGAGAGAGAGAGAGAGAGACAGAGAGAGACAGAGAAAGAGACAGACAGATGGAGAGAAAAAAGGGGGTAGAGAAGGAAAAGAGAGAGAGAGAGAGAGAGAGAGAGAGAGAGAGAGAGAGAGAGAGAGAGAGAGAGAGAGAGAGAGAGAGAGAGAGAGAGAGAGAGAGACAGAGAGAGCAAGAGACAGAGAGATAGACACAGACAGACAGGCAGAGACAACTTACCAAAATATAGAAGTGTCTGAAAAGTTTGAGTTTCTGGAGATTAATTGCAGCTTTCCCATCTGTACGTGATGCCTCTTGTAAATGTCTGATGGACCTGAAAGTACACCAAAGGTCCACGTTCCAACTTCACTTAAACAGCACATTAACACAGACGATCACTCTTTCTTTCCCGAACAAGTACAGAACAGCCAGTCATAAACTCATTTTAACCCCTTCACTGCCCCAGCCTGTTAAACTTCCGGGCTTAAAAATGCACACACACATCTGCAAACAGTATATTTCCCAGTCATATAAGAAATCTACTTTCACTACTGTGCGTTTTGATGAAAATCCTTTCACAGGCTAATTTGAAAAGGAAAAACAAATGTAGAAGGATTTCAAATTCTGCACTCTTATTGGTTGTTTTCAATTGACATCACAGCAGTGAAAGGGTTAAAAGCTAGTGGTCTCTCATGCCGGAGATTGGGGGGGGGGGATGTTCCACTACACGCAATGCAGAGCAAACAGGCGTTTATGGTGAGGACCAAAGAGCACAGTACCAGACAACTGGGAAGAGGATGGCACCGCAGCACAGCAGGTCGACCAGGATGAAGATTTCCTTCCAGGTCATGTACGACTGGTTGCCTTCCTCGCTCTCCTCCACTATCACCTCCGCCACGCGGTCCAGGATCTGTCACAGACAGAGGTCACAGTCTCAGTAAAGCATCGTTGGTTACCTTCCATGCTCTCCACCACTATCACCTCCACCATACAGTCCAGGATCTGTCACAAACAGAGGTCACAGTCTCAGTGAAGCATCACTGGTTACTGTCGTCACTCTCTTCCACTACCACCTCCGCCACACGGTCCAGGATCTGTCACAGAGGTCACAGTCTCTGTGAAGCATCACTGGTTACCGTCATCACTCTCTTCCACTATCACCTCCGCCACACGGTCCAGGAGCTGTCACAGAGGTCACAGTCTCTGTGAAGCATCACTGGTTACAGTCGTCACTCTCTTCCACTACCACCTCTGCCACACGGTCCAGGATCTGTCACAGAGGTCCAAGTCTCTGTGAAGCATCACTGGTTACCGTCGTCACTCTCTTCCACTATCACCTCCGCCACACGGTCCAGGATCTGTCACAAATAGAGGTCACAGTCTCTGTGAAGCATCACTGGTTACCATTGTCACTCCCTTCCACTATCTCCTCCACCACACAGTCCAGGATCTGTCACAGATAGAGGTCACAGTCTCAGTGAAGCATCGCTGGTTACCATCGTCACTCTCTTCCACTATCTCCTCCACCACACAGTCCAGGATCTGTCACAGATAGAGGTCACAGTCTCAGTGAAGCATCGCTGGTTACCATTGTCACTCCCTTCCACTATCTCCTCCACCACACAGTCCAGGATCTGTCACAGATAGAGGTCACAGTCTCAGTGAAGCATCACTGGTTACCATTGTCACTCCCTTCCACTATCTCCTCCACCACACAGTCCAGGATCTGTCACAGATAGAGGTCACAGTCTCAGTGAAGCATCACTGGTTACCATTGTCACTCCCTTCCACTATCTCCTCCACCACACAGTCCAGGATCTGTCACAGATAGAGGTCACAGTCTCAGTGAAGCATCACTGGTTACCATTGTCACTCCCTTCCACTATCTCCTCCACCACACAGTCCAGGATCTGTCACAGATAGAGGTCACAGTCTCTGTGAAGCATCACTGGTTACCGTCGTCACTCTCTTCCACTATCACCTCCACCACACAGTCCAGGATGTGTCACAAATAGAGGTCACAGTCTCTGTGAAGCATCACTGGTTACCATTGTCACTCCCTTCCACTATCTCCTCCACCACGCAGTCTAGGATGTGTCACAGATAGAGGTCACAGTCTCAGTGAAGCATCACTGGTTACCAGCCATGCTCTCCACCACTATCACCTGTGCCACGCAGTCTAGGATGTGTCACAGATAGACGTGAAGCATCACTGGCTGTCTTCGTCCCTCTCCCCTTCAGCAAGGTCCTACATCGGTCACACAGAACAACACTGTGACTGCGCCACCTTCCCTTCCTACCATCATGTTCACTCGTTCGTCAGTCTGCACATCTGAAGTCAAGCACATGGCACTATCACTGGCGGGAGCTGCCACAAGTATCATTTTTGCCGCGACAAAAGTTTTGTCGAGACAAACACGTGTCTGACGACCATGAACAGACAGACGGACAACACTGACCTGCAGAGGAATGACGACCATGAACAGACAACACTGACCTGCAGAGGAATGACGACCATGAACAGTCAGACAGACAGACAACACTGACCTGCAGAGGAATGATGACCATGAACAGACAGACAACACTGACCTGCGAAAGACAGACAGACAACACTGACCTGCAGAGGAATGAACCATGAACAGACAGACAACACTGACCTGAAAGGAATGAGACCATGAACAGACAGACGACAACACTGACCTGCAGAGGAATGACGACCATGAACAGACAGACAGACAGACAACACTGACCTGCAGAGGAATGACAACCATGAACAGACAGACGGACAACACTGACCTGCAGAGGAATGACGACCATGAACAGACAGACACAGACAACACTGACCTGCAGAGGAATGACGACCATGAACAGTCTTTTCTCCCTGTCGGTCAGGACATGCTTGATGAAGGCCCAGCCTGCTCCGATCAACAAGACTGTCACAAACATCAGCGCTCCGCGAGTCCTGCCACGGGAAACAGAAACAATGTTTCAACTCACTGTCTTCCTTGCCAGAATGTTTCACCCTGTGCATTTGCGAGTGTGTGTTCATGTTGTATGCGTTGAATTTTGACAATATGTATTTGTAAAGAATGTGTAAGCGCTTACCGCCTGTGCGGGTTAGGCGCTCTAAGTATTCATTATTATTATATGAGCTAATACATGAAACCCGTCAGTATTGCTATTATACTGTTCGTATGTGTGTGCTCAGAACAATTTTGTTTTTCTTTGTTGTCATTTTCTCCTGAACAGGGTCAATTGTGCAAATAATCAACGTTCACTGGTTGTTGGTAAGCTGTCTGATGCTTCAGATCAGAGTATGTTGTTCACAGGGTCACAAAAGACACGAATGTGTGAAACTGATCAGTTTTATACTGTTCATGTTTCTATGTAAAAATAAATAAATCTGCAAGGGGTTAACAATGCTGATAATTAGAAGTTCATGCGTCACTGGGAGAGGGTCTCACGCTTTGCACAGTAGCCTGCCCTTCAAAGGGTTCAGGCCAGTATTACTGTTTATATGTGTATGCTTTAGTTTACCCGAGTCGTTTTTTTAATACGCTATATTCTCAACGCACTCCTGTGAATGTACCCCAAAGTGCTCCAGTCCCGTGAATAATCCGACATTTGTTCCTTGCTGGCAGCGTTTCTGATGTTTGCACCACAGCAAGCTATTCACAGGGTTCTCAGGAGTAAACATGCAAAAGAGGTCATTATCACTGTTCATATGCATGTGCTCACAACAATTTATCCCCCAAGGGGTTAACGATGGAAATAATCTAAATCAGACTTCAGTGGTTGTCGTCAGGCTGCCTGTTTCAGAGCACCACCAGACAGGGGCTCCAGCACACTCCGAGCACCGCTTTCCGGCACCTTCCTCCAAACTCTGCCAGATTTGGTTGCGCCGCTGAAGGGGCACTCTTTATCTCTGCGCAGCTGTCCACCGATGTGGTCAGCACCCTTTTAAGGGTTTGATAACTAATATGACTGTGGAAGCAGCCTATCACCCAAGCACCCACATAAACATGAGACGCATCCACCCTGGGTTAGAAAAAAGAGAGTTCCGTCTCGATTCAAACGATAGTGGTTTTATTTGTGCTGGTGTAAACTTTGTTGGCGGCTATAAATGACACGCCTTGTTTATTCTGAATTGTTTGTAACAAACTTACTACTGGTTGAGCACCAATGAAAAACTGCTTGTGAGCTGATTTTCAGGAACCTACGACGTAACTAAATACAGCAGTAGTTGAAGGAAGGTTGTAAACCAGTGCCTGGAGTTTGGGTCTCAAGCTACGTCTTGAGGGGCGTGTTGAGGCACATTTTGTTACACTGGCACGTTTTGTCACCATGTTAATATTTGATGCACTGCCTGCATGTTTTGCCGCCCCGGCATGTTTTGTCACCATGTGGTGAAAAATTGTGCCAAAATGTTCACTCGCTGCATGATTCGTCACCCCTTCACCAGCACCACTGTAATCTGTCTTTCCTCTTCCCTTGATGTGTGTGTGTGTGTATGTGCGTGTGTGTGCATGCATTTGTGGGTGTGTGCAGGTGTGTTTCTGTGTAAGTATGTACATGTGTGTACATGTGTGTGTGAGTGGGTATGGGTGTGTGCGTGTGGGGGTGGGGGTGCGTCACTGCGTGTCCATCTATGTGCGCACATGCATGTTTGTTATTGTGTTGTGTTCTATTATTCCCGCATCATTCAGCGTTAAACTGAAATTCTATATTGCTTTGAGTAGACTGCAAGGCTACTGCTGCTTGTAGCTCAGTGAGCTGTATCAAATATGATTCTTATAATCTATAGAGACAGAGTGATTGTCTTTTGCGTATGTCCTGTGGTTGTGTTTGATGATAGGGTTTAATGAGGCTGAAGGTAAGCGTGGGTGTGATGACATCTTTTTTCTCTTCTCCAGAATGTTTCATTGTACAGCGCCTAGTGAAGTTTATACATGACATGCACCTAAAGGTTTGATTAACTGTTTTCCCAGCTGCTCTCGGGCCATGTCGACACGGCAGTTGAGCTTTTTTCGCCCATCACACATGATCCCGACACAGCTCTGCTCCATCTGTGGCTGGCAATAAAACCCCGCTGATATTGTTTTCCATAATTATAGGCGGTTATTTCACTGTGTGTACTGCAGAGTTAAGGAAACCAGGCAGCAGACTTGGGACTCACAGGTAGACGGTGTACCAGAGGAGCAAACTAGGGACTCACAGGTAGACGATGTACCAGAGGAGCGAACTAGGGACTCACAGGTAGACGATGTACCCTAGGAGCAAACTAGAAACTCACAGGTAGACGATGTACCAGAGGAGCAAACTAGGGACTCACAGGTAGACAATGTACCAGAGGAGCAAACTAGAGACTCACAGGTAGACGATGTACCCAAGGAGCAAACTAGAAACTCACAGGTAGACGATGTACCAGAGGAGCAAACTAGGGACTCACAGGTAGACAATGTACCAGAGGAGCAAACTAGAGACTCACAGGTAGATGATGTACCCAAGGAGCAAACTAGGGACTCACAGGTAGACGATGTACCCTAGGAGCAAACTAGAAACTCACAGGTAGACGATGTACCAGAGGAGCAAACTAGGGACTCACAGGTAGACAATGTACCAGAGGAGCAAACTAGAGACTCACAGGTAGACGATGTACCCAAGGAGCAAACTAGGGACTCACAGGTAGATGATGTACCCGAGGAGCAAACTAGGGACTCACAGGTAGACGATGTACCAGACGAGCAAACTAGAGACTCACAGGTAGATGATGTATCCTAGGAGCAAACTAGGGGCTCACAGGTAGATGATGTACCAGAGGAGCAAACTAGGGACTCACAGGTAGACGATGTACCAGAGGAACAAACTAGGGACTCACAGGTAGATGATGTACCAGAGGAGCAAACTAGAGACTCACAGGTAGATGATGTATCCTAGGAGCAAACTAGGGACTCACAGGTAGACGATGTACCTGAGGAACAAACTAGGGACTCACAGGTAGACGATGTACCACAGGAGCAAACTAGAGACTCACAGGCAGACGATGTACCAGAGGAGCAAACTAGGAACTCACAGGTAGATGATGTACCTGAGGAACAAACTAGGGACTCACAGGTAAACGATGTACCAGAGAAGCAAACTAGAGACTCACAGGTAGACGATGTACCAGAGGAGCAAACTAGGGACTCGCAGGTAGATGATGTACCAGAGGAACAAACTAGGGACTCACAGGTAGACAATGTACCCGAGGAGCAAACTAGAGACTCACAGGTAGACGATGTACCCAAGGAGCAAACTAGGGACTCACAGGTTGATGATGTACCCGAGGAACAAAATTAGAGACTTACAGGCAGATGGTGTACCAGACGAGCAAACTAGGGACTCACAGGTAGACGATGTACCAGAGGATGGCCCAAGCGTCCTCGTGGATGCCGGTGATCTGAATGAAGTACATGTTGACCTGCACAAAGCACCACACACTGTTAATGTTAGCCTGAGTACAGGAGTGCATCAACACATTTCATGTAGAGTGTAAAAAAGTGTACTGTGATTATCACCTGGGGATGATGGGTGGGGTTGGGGATTGAAAGATAGAGGAATGCAAATTAGGCTGCGAAGTATTACGATAAATATTTCAAGTATATGAGTAAGATCCTGGGGGGGGGGGGGGGGGGGGGGGAGTATCAATTTATTTTTAATACCAAGTCAACCTTGCAGGTCATGTTAGTGTAAAATACATCATACCAACTACTTCATAAAATCAATAAAAGACAACTAAAAGGGTGGGGGGTGGGACTTTGTGGGGGAAGGGGGGGGGGTTCTTCCACAAATCATCCTAAGACAAAAGAAAAGCTGTTCTCACCCCATGGAAAAGACAAGCCAAGCTCTTGACAAACACCACGACCAGCATCAGGTAGTGGATCTTGTACACATCCTCCCTGTAACCACACAACACAGAAACCCTCTGTCTAGTTAAACTGTACACATCCTCCCTGTAACCACACAACACAGAACATCCCCTGTCTAGTGTCAAACTGTACAAATCCTCCCTGTAACCACACAACACAGAACATCCCCTGTCTAGTGTCAAACTGTACACATCCTCCCTGTAACCACACAACACACAAACCCCCTGTCTAGTGTCAAACTGTACACATCCTCCCTGTAACCACACAAACACCCCTGTCTAGTGTCAAACTGTACACATCTCCCTGTAACCACACAACACACAAACCCCCTGTCTAGTGTCAAACTGTACACATCCTCCCTGTAACCACACCACACAAACCCCCTGTCTAGTGTCAAACTGTACACATCCTCCCTGTAACCACACAACACACAAACCCCCTGTCTAGTGTCAAACTGTACACATCCTCCCTGTAACCACACAACACACAAACCCCCTGTCTAGTGTCAAACTGTACACATCCTCCCTGAAACCACACAACACACAAACCCCCTGTCTAGTGTCAAACTGTACACATCCTCCCTGTAACCACACAACACACAAACCCCCTGTCTAGTGTCAAACTGTACACATCCTCCCTGTAACCACACAACACACAAACCCCCTGTCTAGTGTCAAACTGTACACATCCTCCCTGTAACCACACAACACACAAACCCCCTGTCTAGTGTCAAACTGTACACATCCTCCCTGTAACCACACAACACACAAACCCCCTGTCTAGTGTCAAACTGTACACATCCTCCCTGTAACCACACAACACACAAACCCCCTGTCTAGTGTCAAACTGTACACATCCTCCCTGTAACCACACAACACACAAACCCCCTGTCTAGTGTCAAACTGTACACATCCTCCCTGTAACCACACAACACACAAACCCCCTGTCTAGTGTCAAACTGTACACATCCTCCCTGTAACCACACAAACCCCCTGTCTAGTGTCAAACTGTACACATCCTCCCTGTAACCACACAACACCCTTGTCTTCCTTCCTAAAGGTAAGATATTGCTCTTAAAGTTCACACTTTAATCATTTTAAAAATGTTGGTTTGAGTTTGCACTGTTTGTGGTTAATTTTTGGGAATATTTCTGAAAATGTCCCAAAATGGTGGATTTGAGGAACAAGGTGCAAGGTGTCACAAGGCGCATAGCTCACTTTGATTTGCGCAGGACAGACAGCCAGGTGATGCCAGTGATGAAGAAGAGGACAGAGAAAGTGAAGTACAGCGCAGGCACCGGCATCTCTCCCGCTGTCAGAAAGTTGCCGTTGTTGTCTTCAGTGATTGTCACCTGCAGGTACCAAAAAATAAAAAATAAAAATATGCATGTTTTTTTATTTTTAAAGAGCACAAAACAATGCGTGAACATTTTCATCGCACACAACAGTCTTTGGCAAACAACAAACAGGCGCAGAAACCGCTGGAAACGGAAATGATGAGAAACGTGACGGCGAGCGGCTGTTCGGCTTTTGCCTGGAAACGCACATCAGCAGCAGCCATCCCTGAAGACAAAATGGCTGAAAGGTTCGCATCCACATACTGGTCAGCTGGTGGTTTGGCATGGCAAACAGGGCACAAGGACTGACCGTGGCCTCATCCCAGCTCTGTGCTATACCACGTCTAGTCAGCTGCCAAATCTAGACTGTACGTCCCAGTGTTGCACAATATGACCTGTAAGCTGGCCTGAACTACTACTACTACTAATAATAATGTACATTTATCACGCGCTCATTAACGCCCTGAACGCTCACATGATACATATTAACCTACGTATGATGTTCTATACACATGTAGAGCATAGTCCTACCAAAACAGTTTACATAAAGTAACGCACTACAAACACACACACACACTGACTGTAGCAGAAACTGGGCACTGATATTCGTTAGGATGGAAATACTGTGAGAAGAGGAAGGTTCTGCAGCGTATGGTACGCCATCAAGAATGGACCAACATGGCTGCATCCTAAGGACCTTTAATTAATTTAAAGCAAAACAATATTTCTGTTGCCAAAATACTGATCTAATGACCACACAAACCCTCCAAAGCGAAATACCGACACTTTCAGACATGGGGTCTGGGTATAACAGGCTAGGTGATGTCGTCCAGTGAGCTACACTCAACCCACTCCTATGTCAGCTGAGTCTAGGCAGGGATACTCCAAGTGCATGGGATGATTGGTGGGGTTAGGGTCATGATGGGAGTAAGACAAGGTGATAGCGGGCAGCGCAGTAAACCGGTCAGGTTAATGAATCAATGTGTTGTAGATAATTTGTATAATTGCTTTTATTAGGATAGTAATTTTTTACAAGGCAAACCCCATATGTACAGAGGAAATTTTTATGTGGTATGTGCAGCTTGATGTCAGCTGGATTTCTCATCAATTTATTTATGAATGACTTTTGACCCGGACTTTTGATGTTGTAATTTAATGAAGTTTTATGATTGGTGCGAATCAGTGTGTGATGAGTGTACTCGGCCCCACAAAACATTCCTAGTGCAATTGTGCTGACACTTGGCAATAAAATTGTATTGCATTCTCTACATTTTCAGGCCCACTTGTTTCTCTGCTTGGCGTCCCCTTTAAACTAAAGGAGTCTGTCTCGAGATAAGTCCCCAACACCTAAACAAACTATAAATTCAGTCAAATTCCACGTGTTCCAAAGCAGAAGAGAGAAGAGAGCCGACACTGACCGTCAGACTGATTAAGGCGGCGGCAGTCTTGCTGTAGCTGAGGCAGTTGTGGAAAAACAAGTTGTAGAGACCCTCCTCCTCTGGTTCCTGAATGTACACCAGGAACTGCAACAGGCAAGCCATGCAGGTCACACCTGACAACCATGGAACGGTCTGTACACAGGCACAGTCCCTCAGAAAAAGAAAGCAACATAGCATGTTTTGGCTGCCACAGTCTTCTGTTACTGTAACACACACACACACACACACACACACACACACACACAGAGAAAAATGTGCATGCACACACACATAAATGTGCATGCCCACAAACACACACACACACACACACATAAATGTGCATGCATACAAACACACACACACATACACACTCACACACACCGTGCCACACACTCACACACAAATGTGCATGCACACACACACACACACACACACACAAAACTCACATAGCTCTGGTAAGTGCCATCCTCATTCACCGCCACATCCACAAACTTGAGCTCAGCGTCTTCCACCACAGCAGCCACACCCTGAACGGACGTGGCGTTCGTCCCGGGCACCTGGCCGACATCGCCCTTGCTGCCACTGGCTACCATGTTGAAGCCAGTGGCGGTGGGCTTGCTGGGGGTTCTCAACCCGGACTCACCAGGGACAGAGCCAGTGGACAGGCCGACGGAAGGGGGCTGGGTTTTACCCCCTGTCGCTGTGTCCGAGAGAGGAGGTTTGTTCTCTGTGGAAGGAGGTTTGTCCCCCGGAGGAGGGGCCTTACTCACGGGCCCCACCCTTTCTCCGGCTGCCCCCCCTTCCCGGACACTGCCTGGAAGACTGTTTCCTGCCTTGTTGCCTGCAGCTGGGGAGACTGGCGTTGGATTTGGAACATCACGCACCTGTGCAACAGTCCATGCAAAGCGATGAAGGGGGACCTTGATTTAAAAAATTAAAAAACCCACTGGTTAAAATGACTGGACTGAAGGGCAGAATATTTGAAAAAAGCAAAACCTACCAGATGTTTCTTTGGGTGTCATCTTCAAGTAAATACATGCATGAAATTGTCAGTGATCAAGTAGAGTTTTGCTTACAACACTGCGCTCTACACCGTGTCATCAGCATGTGTGAGAAAACACTGTTAGCATGCTTGGATGTGCATGTGCATACATGTATGTGTATGTGTGCATGCACATTTGTGTGTGCACATTTGTGTGTGTGTGTGTGTGTGTGTGTGTGTGTGTGTGCATGCACATTTGTGTGTGTGTGTGTGTGTGTGTGTGTGTGTGTGTGTGTGTGTGCATGCACATTTGTGTGTGTGTGTGTGTGTGTGTGTGTGTGTGTGTGTGTGTGTGCGTGTGTATTGGCCTGTAGGCTCATGTGCCTGTGAATGAAGGTTTCTGCAGTTAAACACACGCATGTGACGAGAACACCTGATGCCAACACATTGGATCTGAAGCGTCCAACAGTAACACAGAGTCCATGACCCCAAATCCTCAACATGAGCTTAGATTATTATAAATGATAGTGCATGCATACCCCCCCCCCCCATTTCAAAGAATTTAAAGGTGGTACCTTGCGACGACTTCCCACGAGGTAGTTGTCACTGAGCTTGGAGTTGACCACCTCACTTTCAGTGGCTCTTCGATTGAGGTCGTGGGCTGTGAGGAAGTCTACGCGTGACTGACTGGACACCACCAGCTTTTTCATGTCGTCCCCCACTCTCTCAATGTTCAGTCTGCAGAACCAGACACCACCAGTCAGCAGTGTTAATCAAACAGGAGGCAGGAACAGTGGTTTAAATACAGCATAAAGGCATGGTGGTTGGTCTGGCCTAGCGGTAAGGCATTGGGCTGGAAAGCAGAAGGGCCTCGGTTTGATTCCGCATCAGCTCTCCTTTCTCTTCAAAAGTTGTGGTCTGTGGACACTCTCTTGCGACTTTGTCCTTCACAATTGTGAAACATTAAAATGGCTCTCATCACTGCCCATCTTAATGCAGGAGTCATTCTGGTGGTGACAGTGTAGCGACAAGTATATAATCCCTCTCACCACCACCACCACCCACCGGTCCCTAATAAGCCTTGTGGTATCTGTGGACGTTAAGCCCCACATTTACTTACTTACTAAATTAAATGCAACGTAAAAGGCACAGGTAAGTTCAGCTCACAATAGCATCTAAGCACTCAGGAAGACCCATATGTGCTCCACAGTATCCCTCAGAACCTTCCCAACTGGAGGCTGAAACAGTCCCAGGTGTGGTCTTGCAGACAATGACCACCTCTCAATAGACATTTCAATTTAAGAAAAGTGAAAAGGAAAACTCCCTAAGACACTGGAACACACTGCAACCAGTCTGCTCACCTCTTTTTGAGGAAATCAAAGCGGAAGAAGATGGACTGCATGTTTTCATTTTTGATGGTGGGGTTGTTGAGAATGCACGAGCCCTGCATCCCTTCCTGCAAACATCCAAAGAGCTTGAAGTTAAAGACAGCGACACACAGTTGGATCATGAAAGAGAGGCAGCCCTCATGATGTAAGGTAGGGAACATGCCTCCAATAACTCTTCATGCTGCATGAACTTACATTCAACCCCCCCCCCCCCCACCCACCCTTTTCAGAAGACAAGGTGGTTGGGTAGATAAAAATGACTGCAGTAAAGGAACCAGACCTCTCCAAGTCTGTCCTGAACAAGAAGGCTCAGCTCTGTGCCACACGTTACTTAGTTTTTGGATTCTAATGCCCCATTAACTGCAGTGTCACCTCAATACAGGGTTTGCCTTAACTGGTAATGTCAGCAGCTTTGTGCCACATGTTACTTAGTTTTAGGATTCTAATGTCCAGTTAACTGCAGTGTCACCTCAATACAGGGTTTGCCTTAACTGGTAATGTCAGCAGCTTTGTGCCACATGTTACTTAGTTTTAGGATTCTAATGTCCCATTAACTGCAGTGTCACCTCAATACAGGGTTTGCCTTAACTGGTAATGTCAGCAGCTTTGTGCCACATGTTACTTAGTTTTAGGATTCTAATGTCCCATTAACTGCAGTGTCACCTCAATACAGGGTTCGTCTTAACTGGTAATGTTGGCAGCTTTGTGCCACATGTTACTTAGTTTTTGGGTTCTAATGCCCCATTAACTGCAGTGTCACTTCAATACAGGGTTTGCCGTAACTGGTAATGTCAGCAGCTTTGTGCCACATGTTACTTAATTTTAGGATTCTAATGTCCCATTAACCGCAGTGTCACCTCAATACAGGGTTCGTCTTAACTGGTAATGTCTGCAGCTTTGTGCCACATGTTACTTAGTTTTTGGATTCTAATGTCCCATTAACTGCAGTGTCACCTCAATACAGGGTTCGTCTTAACTGGTAATTTCCGCAGCTTTCTGCTACATGTTAGTTCTGAGATTCTAATGTCCCATTAACTGCATAGGGTCACCTTAATACAGGGTTTTCCTTAACTGGTAATTTCCACAGCTTTCTGCCGCATGTTAGTTTTGAGATTCTAATGTCCAATTAACTGCATAGGGTCACCTCAGTATATGACTTAGTGCCAAAAGGTGCGCAAATGGGGGGTCCGATTTTTGACTGTCAATAAAATCTGTTTCAAACACTTTGTCTTGTTGTTGCTTTGTGTGTGCGTTCATAATTGGTCAGTATTACAGTGGAAACAATATGAGCTCCAAATCTGGAGCAGCTGGAGAAATATAATTTTTTGAAAGTGAAAAGCGCCACGAAATTCGACCCCTGAAAACGGACACGCTCACGGTGAGTGCTTTCAATGCTTTCATTCATGTACATGATGAATCAAAACATTACCTCAGTCACCGATTTGCACAGAGGAGATATCGCTTTACACAGTGCATATAAAATCGATTATCACTAAGTTTTGTTTTTGGAGTTAGAGGCTCCGAAATATCCTTCGGTCGAACGTTATGTGTGTTGAAATGTTTCATGACCAGCATCCGCAGACAATCTAGTGAAGAACGGACTTTCTCTTTTGTCGAAACTTTACTCCAGTCACTGTGGTACGTCATTGCACCAGGTGCCAATGTTTTATTTTACTGTCTGGGTAGTTTTTAAAATATATTTTGCCATTCTTCATAAAATTGTTGCAATAAATAACGTTCAACAACGTATTAAATTAAACAAGCAAAAGGGAGAAAAAAAAAGTTTTTGCGCTTTTGCACTACTTCCGGTCAGCCATGTTATACATCTGGGTCATTTGCTTTTAGCACATGGCCGCATGGAAGAGACATTCTGATATGCGAAAGGTGTGTGGTAATATTTTCGAAGACCGTAACGTTCAACTTTATTTAAACGTTCATCAGAGATTTAGTCAAATCTTCCAGTTATACGATGATATTTATATTGGTATATGCCGAATCTTTTAAAAGTATCGGAATGTTAGCATACAGAGTGAGTTTTTGTTGCGGTCGATCTAAAGTTTGTTCAGATGCTTTCAAAAATTTGTTTTCACCTAGTTTCTTACAACATGGGTGCGTGTTGAAATCGTAATGTGTGACAGCAGATTGGTTATAAACAGTATATTCTGATCGTACTCTTTACATTTTTTGCTTGCACTTAACGCAGTTCGTTTTGTTTACAAACTACGTCTTCAAACAAATCATCATATATGGTAGACAATTCGAATTTACGCAGGTTAAAGTCGTCAAGTTAGATGTTGAACATTACGATTACAACACGAGCTGTGGAAATAATAACGTTCGACATAATTATAGTGACCATGCCTGTCTGCCTTCCAGAGTTTAAAAAATGTAAGGTGCCGATCTTAATAGCATTATTCTTTGGCTGTGATTTTTTTTGGCTAATATTTATTACAATTTTTTCTATTTATTATTATTAATTCTTTCACTTTTAAATTAACTGTTCAACTATTTTTGTCCATCCTAGGCACCCGAGTCAACATGACCAAGAAACGCATGGATGACAGGCTGCGTGTGTGTTTTTCCTGTGACACCCAAAAGCAGCAAAAGTTGCACTCACTCTTACTTGCTCCATTTTCTCTTACAAAACACTTGTTTGTTAAATAATAAGTATTATTTATTTTGTTATGAAAACAAAGTACCATGTCGTCTATTTAACATTATGCTATCCACTACAACAAAATTAATGCAGCAAAAACTGTTCACATGGAAATAGTTATGTGTCTTTATACTCTACTGTAATAAAAAGTTACTGATTTATCATTTTCATCAAGAAACAAACAGCATTGTACATCTTGTTGAAATAGTAATATTCAACATATTTCTTACATCATTTGCTGTTTATGTCAAGAAAGCTTAAATTTGAGGGGAAAAAATCATCAAATCTTCCTTGTCACATATTGTTCTATTAAAGAATAACTGTTTATGTTTCAAAATGTGTTGCTTTTTATTCATTTAAAAATGTTCAAGATTGGCTGTATGTTGAACGTTATGTATTGCAACAAACTATGTGTAGCATGCTGTTCTGTGTGACACAGAACAGCAACAGTTTACTTGGTAATACTCATGTGGATCACATCTTGTAAGATCAGTTGGGTTTTCACAGTTTACTGCATGATTAGCAGCACAGCGATGTGGGCTTGTTGTAATGTGTAATGTTCAACATCTTGTCACAAATCACACTGAAAGTCAAATTTCTCAGGAACGAAGAGCAGCACTGCCTTCTCCCTTCATTGGTGGATGACTTCACATGTGTTCATTCAAAAAATGCATTACTCACTCACATCCTGTCAACTTTATTTTCTAGTACCTCTGTCCTCTTTTCTTGCGCACCTTTTGGCACTAAGTCATATAGGGTTTGCGTTAACTGGCAATTTCCGGTATTTTACCAGATATCATAAGCCAATAGTGATATACTGCAGAAAAAAATCAGCAACCAATCAGATATATTGGCTGTTATTTTGTTTGACTTGTTCTAAAAAAAACACGATCGTTTCAATTTTTTTATGCAGCACCGCGTGAGAGTATGCTTCATTGCTTGGATTTTGTTTTCAGTTTACAATCCCCTTGTGTTTGCAATGGACAGCTGGGGTCCACTGAAGAAGGGACCTTTAAGTTGAACACTAACTTGTGCACACAGTTCCCCACTGTGGGCGTTGCACACAACTCACCATGTAGGACGACAGGCCAGGGCTTTTGCTCTTGTCCAAGGTGAAACCAAACAGCTGGAAATGGAGGAAAGCAGAGTTATGGAAGTAATCACTATATCACTGCAGTTCAGCAATTCTTACAGTTACAGTCACACATACATGTATACATTTATACTAAATCAGTTCTTCAATTCTTACAGTGACACGCATAAATGTATACTAAATCAGTTCTTCAATTCTTACACTAGTTACAGTCACACATAAATACTAAATCAGTTTATCAATTCTTACACAAGTCACACATACATTTGACTAAATCAGTTCATCAATTCTTAGTCCACATTTATAAAAATATACTAAATCACTTCATCAATTCTTACACTGTTACAGCCACATATACATTTTATCCTGAATCAGTTCATCAGTTCTAACACACAAATTTACTAAATCAGTTCATCAATTTTTAGTCAAACATAAATACGAAATCAGTTCACAAATTCTTACAATCACATTATAATAATATAAATGTATACTAAATCAGTTCATCAATTCTTACAGTTACAGTCACACATAAATTTACTAAATCAGTTCATCAAATCTTACAGTCACACATAAATTTACTAAATCAGTTCATCAATTCTTACAGTCATACATGAATACTAAACCAATGGGTCGCATCTAGTACTTAGTACTTACTACTAATACTAGATTATCTAGTCAGCCACAATACCACATTGTCTGCAGAAGGGAATCGGAGGTCAGGTGGGAATTTTGGGGGGTCAGGTGACTTCTTATTTTAACTTCACATCTTCATCTTGTTTCAGACTTGAGACAATTCCCAAGTGACTTCTTATTTTAACTTCACACCTTCATCTTGTTTCAAACTTGAAACAATTCCCAAGTCATTTGTTTTTTCAACTTCACATCATCATCTTGGTTAGGGTGTGCAAGAATTTCAAAGTGAAATTGTTTTTCTAAGGTGTGAGAGAATTTGGAAATGAAACTGTTTTTCAACTTTACATAGATCTGTGTTCCTGGTGGAATTAGATAAAGAAATAACCCATTTTTTAGCCTCACGTGTGTCACGCTCAATGGAAACTTTTGCGTAAATATTGCATTTTTGGGGTGCTGTATAATATATATATATATGTGTCACTGTACACAAAATGTCTGAACATCAATTCAAGTTATGGCTCACTGATGGCTGCTGTGGCTGGAAAGTGTCACTGCTACTGCTACTAGTGGTACTCTTACCGTTCGGTTGAACATCTTCAGGTCCACATTGCCAGAAAGTTTTGGGGAAAATGAAGTGACATTGATGGCCAGTGTTCCGGCCGAGAGGAAGCCAAATGTGCTGAGTGTGATTTGCTTACGGGAGTCATCCTGTCAAAACAGAAAGAGGAAAATAAAAAAACTTTCAACATTATTACCTAATAACAGTAATAATTATGTACCAGGTATCCATTTCCTTCCAAAGCCACCAAGATTCATATTGCCCTTACTCACTGAACACCAGTTGTAAATGTAGAGCAGCAAGATTTGCTCTAGGTCTAAGCCAACAAGCAACACAAGAAAACATCCATGATCAAGTAAAGCAGCATCAAATTCAAAGAGATGCTGGTGAGCTCAAATGGCCCACCCTGCAAGACTGGAGGAAAGCAGCCAGAATCATCACGCTATAAAAGATCACCACTGGCACTGCAAATGTAGCATGTGGTGATTGGTATGTAATATATGCAGCAACGTAGCCAACTACCACTGTACCAGCCAGAGCCCAAAGAGGACAGAAGAAGATTCCATTCAATTCAAATGAATCACCTGTAGAACACTGAACAGACTAAACAGACTACAGAAACTACAGCTTTCCCCCATGACCATCAGGGACTGGAACAACTGGTCACTAAAATTTATCCTGACAGCCTAAGACTTGCCCTGGGTGGGAGTGGTGAGGCTCTTCCATCAAGCAAGATTCTGCCCCTGACAAATAGTTGAAATACTGAATAGTTCTTTTTTTCCCCCTCAACCCTCCAAAACAGAATGTTCAGTGTTTTGACAGTGGTCACTTATAGGAAGAAGAATAAGGAATGTGGTTCATGCTGCTGCTATCTAGACAACTGGGAGTGGGAGTGGAGTGGATGGTTGCACTATGATTTGCAGCGTGTAACTCATATTCATAAGTGACATAACTCATTAACTGTAATCAACATCATCCAAATCAAAGCCAAGATTATATATATACGATGGGGGCTGACAAAATGTCACTGTCAGGCAAACAGAGAACGATATAGACACTTTATCGTGATTCATCCATTAATTCACTCCAACGTTTGTCATACATGTGCTAAATGTGTTTGTGACTAACACGGTTAACACAAAAATAACAGTCTTGTTTTCTTAATCTTAGTGCAAAACCCCATACACACCAACTGAGCAACTGTTCGCAAAATTAGAACAGTGGAACTGGAAGCGACATAATTGTTTTAGTAAAAGTACAAACCTCGAGCTTTAACTTGTGAATGCGTCCTTTTGCACAAGACATGAACAGACATAGCAACACAAATTTTATCATGTTGACGTTATGCTTTTCGTTCACCTCCATGTCAGCCGCAGTGACGTTTCGACAATTAAGTTTAATGTAAACTTGTTCACGATTGGCCCAATGTTGAGACATCGACGAATGAGAATAGTGCTGACAAATGTGAAACGGTACATTACTCTGTCAGAACATTATTAGAACTGGCTGACGAACTTGCCTCCCTTGACTGACGCTCGCTCGCTCGCTCGCTCGCTCTTTCACTGAACATAAACTGCAATCATTGTAAAACAAAGTTTTCGACTTCGAATTCTCTCGTACGACTCCACCTTGTACCCGTTCTGATATGGCTTATCTTAAACGTGCTTGCGTAAACGCGACTCAGTGTAATCATAAGAATAAATGCGGCGGCATTTCAACGCCGTGACGACTCAAAGCGTTATACATGAAACATTGCAACAACACAACACACAACCTAATTGAAAAATGCACCACATAGCTCACTCTATCCTTCACTAATCTCGACCGCATGCACTGACTATACACGCGCACGTTACAAACACTACACTACACTACGCCACTCAACGACCCCACAACCACCCACACAAAAAAACACACACCACAAACCAACAAAAACACACAAACAAAACACACAAAAAACACACAACAACACACACACAAAACACACAAAAAACAAACAACAACAACAACAAAAAACAAACAACACAAAACAAAAAACCAACAAACACACACACACACACACACACACACACACACACACACACACACACCACACACACACACACACACACACACACACACACACACACACACACACACACACACACACACACACACACACACACACACACACACACACACACACACACACACAACACACACACACACACACACACACACACACACACACACACACACACACACACACACACACAACAACAACACACAACAACACACAACAACAACAACAACAACAACAACACCAACACACACACAACAACAACAACACACACAACACACAACAACACAACACAACACACACACACACACACACACACACACACACACACACACACACACACACACACACACACACACACACACACACACACACACACACACACACACACACACACACACACACACACACACACACACACACACACACACAGAGATATAGCAACACGACAACTACTACTCTTCAACGAGGTTATCTAATCACGATCACGTATCACAGTACCGTCGTCTACACACAGCTGATATTGCTATGAATTAGGGATCGATTTTCGCCTCATTATTATTTCCAATGGCAGCCGCCCTGGCCGCGGTCGTCACCGAGTCGGGTCACCAACTGCTGCGTGAATGCAACATCGTGGAGGTGTGCCGTAGGCCTGCCTCTGTTAGCCGCACCGTACCGTGCTGACTCAAACAGCTGTTGCTCCCTCATTGCGGCCAAACAGGCCCATGAATTGTTCAATGGTTTTCCAGGAATTTATATACCGTTGTACTGAGTCGATTCAGGCCTTTCGGCCCTTTGTCAGAGCTCAGAAGCTGCAGTGTGAAAGTCGAAGTGACTCTCCAGGGCTTCCGGCGGCCGTCCCTGATAAGCCTCATGGTTTCTGTGGACGTAAAGCAGCAGTGAAACGGGGAACAAATGTTGTGACGAGGAGAGCTCAGGAGCTGTGTGAAAGTCGAGGTGGCTGTCGTGGGCTCCCCTCCCCGTCCCTAATAAACCTTACGGCTTCTGTGGACGCAAAGCTGCAACACTGAAACGGGCCTTTGTTGCTGTGTGACGTCTTTTGGGCGCTAAGCGACTCCCTTTGTTTGCTGTTTCGTCAGGTAAGCTGGTCTAGTGAGCAGTACATCCTGTCTTCTTCAAGTAAGGTAAGCTGGTCTGGTGAGCAGTGCCACCTGTCTTCTTCAAGTCAGGTAAGCTGGTCTGGTGAGCAGTGCATCCTGTCTTCTTCAAGTCAGGTAAGCTGGTCTGGTGAGCAGTGCATCCGGTCTTCTGCAAGTCAGGTAAGCTGGTCTGGTGAGCAGTGCATCCTGTCTTCTGCAAGTCAGGTAAGCTGGTCTGGTGAGCAGTGCATCCTGTCTTCTTCAAGTCAGGTAAGCTGGTCTGGTGAGCAGTGCATCCTGTCTTCTTCAAGTCAGGTAAGCTGGTCTGGTGAGCAGTGCATCCTGTCTTCTTCAAGTCAGGTAAGCTGGTCTGGTGAGCAGTGCATCCTGTCTTCTTCAAGTCAGGTAAGCTGGTCTGGTGAGCAGTGCATCCTGTCTTCAAGTCAGGTAAGCTGGTCTGGTGAGCAGTGCATCCTGTCTTCTTCAAGTGAGGTAAGCTGGTCTAGTGAGCAGTACATCCTGTCTTCTTCAAGTCAGGTAAGCTGGTCTGGTGAGCAGTGCCACCTGTCTTCTTCAAGTCACCTTCTTGTACCGTGACCATGTCTCCTCCTTAATTTCGGTGGCCCTGCTGGGCATTGCGGATTCAGAATTTGAGATTCCCCTTCTGTCTGCTGGGAATCCAGTCTCTCACGATGACGATGAAGTGTTGCTTAATGTCCTCGGATGTCGGCTGACATATTAGGGACAAGCTGAGACCGATGCCGAAGCACGGTTCAATATAGCTTTACGTCCACGAAAACCAGAAGGCTCAGTCGTTAGGACGGACAGCCCAGGACGGCCACCTCGACTCTCACACAGCTCCTGAACTATGAACAAGTCTCTCACAGGTTCTTTGGCGGTTTAAAGCCTGGAGCAGGTACAACTCCAGCTGTGCGTGATGCGCGTCCTAGCTCCCGGAACGCTTCGTACCTGATTCCGACCCTCTTGGTTCATTCAACTTCATTTTTTCCTATCCTCTTAGAACAGGAAGTGACGTGACGTGGATTGAGAGCCATTTGGTGACTTGGGTTTCGCTCTGCGGATGAACTTCTCGGTTGACGTGGCGTTAAGCGTCAAGTAACTACATGACATGTCCCCAATGAGACGGCTGTCATACTCCACAATTATAATCAGGCCACCCAGAATCTCTCTCTCTCTCTCTCTCTCTCTCTCTCTCTCTCTCTCTCTCTCTCTCTCTCTCTCTTTCGGCCTTTGTGCTAATATCTTCACCATTGAGAAATAAAGTTCAATCAATCAAATCTCTCTCTTCTCTCTCTCTCTCTCTCTCTCTCTCTCTCTCTCTCTCTCTCCTCTCTCTCTCTCTCTCTCGGCCTTTGTGCTAATATCTTCACCGTTGAGAAATGTATTCCTTTAAGTTCAATCAATCAAATCTCTCTCTCTCTCTCTCTCTCTCTCTCTCTCTCTCTCTCTCTCTCTCAGTTCTTAATTCAAGAACACTGTCACTGTCAGTACCCACTTCAACCACAGTGTCGTTAGTTTGTTGGTTTTTGTTGTTGTTATTATTGTTTTTGTTGTTGTTTGTTCATGTGCATAATTATAGTATGTACTGTAAGGTGGTAGGTCATCCACCTGCACCCCTTCGTGAGAAGCAATGACCTAACTGAAACTGAAATCTTCCGTACCCCCCCCCGGCTCTCTCTCTCTCTCTCATAATATCTGTTCGTGGTATAGTCGTAGTTATTTGTGCTTGTTGTATATAGCAAGGACTGGCTGTTCGATAGGTCCAAAATGAACCTAACGCTACCATCCTTGAGTATTAAAGTTTTCGAGTTCGAGTTATCAGTCTCTCCTCTCTCTCATTAACAAAAGTTTAAACAAAATATAACCAATGGTTAGAGCGTTGGCCTGTGGGTAGACTGCGTCTGTAAGGTTTATACTGGTTGCACAGCAGAAGCAAAGGTTTGTTCTGTATGAGACGATAATCACGTGCGTTTAACTTCACACTGTTTTGGTGATGCGGCACGTGACAACCGGTGCTGAATTATGGTGAAACGAAACACAGATGAGCGTCCGATGCTGCCATTTTGCTGTAAAAACTTCACAGACAGGTAAGTTCCATATACAGTGTCAGTTTCGGTTTGGGTGAAGTGTTGCTTTACGTCCACAGAAACCGTAGACTTATCATTTAGGGACGGGGAGTCCAGGACGGCCACCTCGACTTTCACACACAGCTCCTGAGCTCTGAGTTTCGGTTTGAGAGTTTCTGTTACCTTGGTGATTTGAGATCTTGTGTTGTTCCGGTGTGGGTGACTCACTTCACTGTGAGTTGGCATACTGGTAGCCTACATACGTGTATCTGCTGCAAGCGGCGTGATCTGGGCGGAAGCAAGAGGAGTCACTACGCCCGACAGCACGCTAAGGTGGCACGAACAAACAAAAAAAATTATCATTGGGCACAGCTGTTACGTTGCTCACATACAGACGGTATTGATGGAATTTCTGCAAAACTTAAGAGTTGTGTGTGTGTGTGTGTGTGTGTGTGTGTGGTGCGTGTGTGTGTGTGTGTGTGTGTGTGTGTGTGTGTGTGTGTGTGTGTGTGTGTGTGTGTGTGTGTGTGTGTGTGTGTGTGTGTGTGTGTGTGGATAGAGTCATGGACCTATATATCCATATAGGTCCATAGATAGAGTTTTATAGGTCTGTTTGATTTCATCCAGTGTGCTCCAGGGGATGCAAACGCTGCGACACCGCGCACCAAGGGAGACAACACCGCTCAGCAGGCATCTGCTATTAATATCACTCGACTTCGGGCACTTACAGACCGCATGTGGTCTCTGTGGAGGTTGATCCCCACAATCAATCGTAGGCTAGGCGGCAAGCACATGATGATAAGAAATAAATGGCCATTGCCTCAGCTTAATGAAGCGATGATTGATTGTCTACCTTGACTGATATTATTAGACTGCAGACCCAGCAGCGGCAATACAAATACATCCAACCAACAATCACCCCCCACCCCCCTCCCCCCTTTAGAGTTCAGGAGCTGTGTGAAAGTCGAGGTGGACGTCCTGGGCTCCCGTCCCTAATAATCCTACAGTTTCTGTGGACGTAAAGCAACACTCATCCAATCACCCCACCCACCCCCACACACGCGCGCGCGCACACACACACACACACACACACACACACACACACACACACACACACAACAACAACAACAACAACAACAACAACAACAACAACAACAACAACAACAACACACACACACACACCAAATAAAACAAACAAACAACAGGAGAACAACAACAACAACATCAGGGGTCCCTTTCCATTTTCAGTCGTACAATTATCCAGGTAAGGTCATTGTGTCAAGTTGAACTTGTTTTAGCCCGTTTGTATTAAAAAACTAAAAAACTCAAAAGAAGAAGAAGAAGAGAGAAAGAAAGAATAGCGACAGTTTAAAGACCACAGCTAATCGAACGTAGCTTTTCTTTTTTTCTTTTCCAGAGTTTTCTTCTTGGCTGAGAGATTGACGTCCCGTGAGAAGGGTGGGACAGGTGTGAATAATTTACGACGATCTCCTTCTGCTTCGGCCCTTCTTGATTGGATAGAGACACTCATTAAATATTCACTGACAACGAAGCTCAGAAGTTGGTGCCCGCTTGTGCCTAGACGGACCACGGTCGAGAGACCCAAGTTCCCACAGTAGAGCGAGAAGGTCCTTCTCTGTGGTGGCTGCATCGTGTGTTCTTCAGTTTCAAAACAAGCGACTTGTTCAGCTCGGCTGTGTGGTGGGCCTGCAAGTGGGTTTTTAAACGTCTGCGTATTCTGTGGCTAGACCTTCTGCAGCTGTGACTTGGCCGTCTGTGTGATGCTTGTTTATGGTTGCGAGTGTCAAGTTCAGGTCAAAGTATTGTCCACTTAGGACGTATCCCACTGCGTGAGATCAGACTACGGAGAAATTTGTATTCAGCACGTGTGTTTGTTGGAAAGGAGCTTTTTTTTTTTTTACCCCACTGTGATTATTGATCGGTGTACTCTTTGCTATCAGTCTCGGACCGTGGCGCGGATATGTGTCAGCAATACAAAAGGACATGACGCGAGAGTTACGAAAACAATCGTGCATTTAAAAACAGTCAGAGGAAATGATTATGTATTAGTTCCGTTAATATTGTGACACATTATTTCGGCGGGACAGGTGCGTTTATTATACTCAACGGAATTGGTGATTTTTTTTAATTGATTTTTTTGGGATTGATCGATTGGAATGCTTGAGGCTTTGAAACACGAAGTTCAAAAGACGTTCCGGAAAACCTCTTCGGGAACAATCCCTCTGACGTCATGCAGTCTCAGTTCACTTGAACATGAATGTCGCCATCCGCACGAAGAAACGAACCATGAAACCGCCATTACCATCCTGATGCTAGGTCCTGTGACCCGTCGACAGCACTTGATTTGAGCGAGAGCTGATCTGAGTCCGCACTTGATTTGAGCGAGAGCTGATCTGAGTCGACAGCACTTGATTTGAGCGAGAGCTGATCTGAGTCGACAGCACTTGATTTGAGCGAGAGCTGATCTGAGTCCGCACTTGATTTGAGCGAGAGCTGATCTGAGTCCGCAGTTATGCTGTGTGTCCCCAGTACATGACCATGTTTCTGTGCACTGTGTGGTAATCAGACAATGCGTGTTCTTCGGTGTTTCGCCAGTGATCTTCGTGGCCGGCAGGGTGTTGAATACCAAGAATCGCTGATCTTCCGTTAGCTTCTCGAATGAAATCGTTACAGCTTCTGCCTCCTCTTCTTCCTTCCTTCCTTCCTTCTTCCTCCATCCACTGACGTGGCACACCCACAGGTCAAGGATCTGACCATTCCCGTCCTTTGCTTGCAAGCACGGCTGTTTTAGCCGTTCTGACAGCACACAGGACTCTAAGGAGTTTACAAGCTGAACCAGTGCAGTGTGGACAGTCTGATATTGCACCGCGGCAGTCAGAGACCCGCTTGGTTCAAACGCGGACACAGAAGTT
The DNA here is from genome assembly GCA_018857735.1 of Alviniconcha marisindica. NCBI lineage: Eukaryota > Metazoa > Mollusca > Gastropoda > Provannidae > Alviniconcha > Alviniconcha marisindica. Next base: position 779,107 of record JABMCL010002547.1, read on the forward strand.
AAAGTCCCCGGCCTTCGCTGAGAATCCGAAGAGCTCAGGAGCTGTGTGAAAGTCGAGGTGGCCGTCCTGGGCTCCCCGTCCCTAATAAGCCTGGTGGTTTCCGTGCGGACGTAACAGAGATCAGGAGCTGTGTGAAAATCGAGGTGGCCGTCCTGGCCCCCCCCCCCCCCCCCCCGTCCTGTAATAAGCCTGATGGTTTTTGTGGACGTAAAGGAACATTGAATTAGTCATTGAATGAGAATCCAGCAGGGTTGTAAAAGGTTATCTCTTTAATAAAACCTGGAGTAGGTCGGAATTTAACCTTCCCTGCTTCTTCAGCCACTGCCAGAATCCTGCCTTACTTTCTGCCCCCCCCCCCCCCCCCCCCCCCCCCCCACTCCCTCCCATTCCATTCCATTCCACCTCGTCTTTTCCGGAATTTTCTTCAGGCGTCAAGTGTTGTGTGTGGCTAACAGTGCATCAGATGTTTACTTGTGACTGGTGATTACTTGATTAATTACTTGTGATATATAAATTTTCATTCGTTCATTCATTCATGGATTAATTGTGTGTCAGCCTCATACAGCCTGCGTGCTTGGCTGGGTGTTTGATTCTAGCAACAACCATTTGAGCGAGAGACAGACACAGACACAGACACAGACACAGACGATGGCGACGCTGCGGTCTCGAACCACAGACACTGTTTCCCATTACCGGTCGGGGACGACCATGCACACGCGTCGCCTGCAGGAGGGACTGTACACCCACCTGGACGAGCAGGAGAAGGCGGCCTTCATCGAGGTCCTCAACACTTACGGCGTGAGGAAGGACATCCTGGAGCTGGTCAACAGCCTCAGGAAAATCCTCAACACTCCTGTCAAACGGCAACTCTTTCCCTTGGTCCGCGGCGTCATACGTAAGACGGACATGGAAGCCTTCGATCTTCTGACTCGGGGCGGGAAAAGTTACGGAACTCTCCCTCGTCCGTTTCTCTACCGTCCTCACGCGGCGGACATTTCCGTTTTACGAAAACACAGGACCATGACCTTGAACAAGTACAACGAAATTTCCTACAAAAGGAAAGCCAGCAGTTTAGTTTCGGACCTGTCTGACAGAGACGAGTTTCCGTTCCCACCGAGCCGCGACGTGTTTAAAGTGTGCATAGAAACGCGGGATGTGAACTACGATGGATTTGGATTCAATATCAGAGGTGGATCGGAGTATGGACTAGGAGTGTATGTGTCGAGCGTTGACGAGGGTGGACCGGCGGAGATTCAAGGACTGCAGGTTGGGGATCTTATTGTGGAGGCCAATGACATCTCCTTTCAAAACATCTCTCACAGGGAGGCTGCACGGGTGAGTGGCTAATTGGGTTTGGTTTACTTCACAAACGTTTCCTTTGGGGCTTCCTTCGGCTTTCCCCCCTGCCCCTCGCCCAAGACACACAGACAGACACGTCAGACAGACTCACAGACAGACAGACAGACACACAGACAGACAGACCCACAGACCGACAGACACACAGACAGATACACAGACAAATACACGTCGCGCGCGAGAGAGTGGATTCCCCTTTCCCACATTTCGTGATAGAAAATGTTGATGTGACATCAAGTACTCCCTAGATTCCCACCGTTCTTCTGCAGCTGGGAGTAAGCACCTGTCATGATTGTGATGTGATGGGAGCGTGTCGTTGGGTTCCCGTTTCATTGGATCTCCGTGTCAGTAGGTCCCCTTGTGATCAGATCCCCGTGTTAGTAGGTCCCTGTGTCATCAGATCCCTGTGTTAGTAGGTCGCCGTATTATCAGATCTCTGTGTCAGTAGGTCCCCGTGTCACCAGATCGACGTGTCATTGGATTCCTGTGTCAGTAGTCTCCGTGTCATTTGATCCCTGTGTCAGTAGGTCTCCGTGTCATTGGATCCCTGTGTCTCTAGGTCCAAGTGTCATCAGATCCCAGTATCACTAGGTCCCAGTGTCACCAGGTCCCCAGGTCGGTAGGTCTCCGTGTCATTGGATCCCTGTGTCTCTAGGTCCAAGTGTCATCAGATCCCAGTATCACTAGGTCCCAGTGTCACCAGGTCCCCAGGTCGGTAGGTCTCCGTGTCATTGGATCCCTGTGTCTCTAGGTCCAAGTGTCATCAGATCCCAGTATCACTAGGTCCAAGTGTCATCAGATCCCAGTATCACTAGGTCCCAGTGTCATCAGATCCCTGTATCACTAGGTCCCAGTGTCATCAGATCCCTGTATCACTAGGTCCCAGTGTCATCAGATCCCTGTATCACTAGGTCCCAGTGTTATCAGATCCCTGTATCACTAGGTCCCAGTGTCATCAGATCCCTGAATCACTAGGTCCCAGTGTCATCAGATCCCTGTATCGCTAGGTCCCCGTGTCACCAGGTCCTCAGGTCGGTAGGTCTCCGTGTCATTGGATCCCTGTGTCACTAGGTCCAAGTGTCATCAGATCCCTGTATCACTAGGTCCCAGTGTCATCAGATCCCTGAATCACTAGGTCCCAGTGTTATCAGATCCCTGTATCACTAGGTCCCAGTGTCATCAGATCCACTGTATCACTAGGTCCCAGTGTCATCAGATCCCTGTATCACTAGGTCCCAGTGTCATCAGATCCCTGAATCACTAGGTCCCAGTGTCATCAGATCCCTGTATCACTAGGTCCCAGTGTCATCAGATCCCTGTATCACTAGGTCCCAGTGTTATCAGATCCCTGTATCACTAGCTCCCAGTGTCATCAAATCCCTGTATCATTAGGTCCCCGTGTCACCAAGTCCCCATGTCGGTAGGTCCCCGTGTCATTGGATCCCTGTGTCAGTAGGTTCCTGTGTCATCATATCCCTGTGTTAGTAGGTCTCCGTGTCACCAGATCCACGTGTCATTGGATCCCTGTGTCAGTAGTCTCCGTGTCAATGGATCCCTGTGTCGGTAGGTCTCCCTGCTATTGGATCCCTGTATCACTAGGTCCCCGTTTCATCGGTGCTCCGTGTCAGTAGATCCCCGTGTCGTCAGATCTCCGTGTCAGTAGGTCCCCGTGTCGTCAGATCTCTGTGTCAGTAGATCCCCGTGTCGTTAGATCTCCGTGTCAGTAGGTCCCCGTGTCGTCAGATCTCCGTGTCAGTAGGTCCCCGTGTCGTCAGATCTGCGTGTCAGTATGTCCCCGTGTCGTCAGATCTGCGTGTCAGTAGGTCCCCGTGTCATTAGATCTCTGTGTCAGTGGGTCCCCGTGTCATTAGATCTCTGTGTCAGTGGGTCCCCGTGTCATCAGATCTGCGTGTCAGTAGGTCCCCGTGTCGTCAGATCTCCGTGTCAGTAGATCCCCGTGTCGTCAGATCTCTGTGTCAGTAGGTCCCTGTGTCGTCAGATCTCCGTGTCAGTAGATCCCCGTGTCGTCAGATCTGCGTGTCAGTAGGTCCCCGTGTCGTCAGATCTGCGTGTCAGTAGGTCCCCGTATCGTCAGATCTCTGTGTCAGTAGGTCCCCGTGTCATCAGACCTCTGTGTCAGTGGGTCCCCGTGTCATTAGATCTCTGTGTCAGTAGGTCCCCGTGTCATTAGATCTCTGTGTCAGTGGGTCCCCGTGTCATCAGATCTCTGTGTCAGTGGGTCCCCGTGTCATCAGACCTCTGTGTCAGTGGGTCCCCGTGTCATTAGGTTTCTAATTTCTGCCGTCTCATTTCATTCCACCAATGCTGATATCATGTGAGCATACCCACTGATCAAAGTTTCAATGCCAGATACATGTACAATACAATTTTCCCAAGTGGAGTAGTCATGTGAGCACACCGAGCGACCGATTCAAGCAGTAAAGCTAAGCAAGTAAATAAGTGAGTAGTGAGTGAGCGAGCGAGCGACAGTCAAGCAGTAAGTAAGTAAGTAATAATAAGTAAGTAGTAGTGAGTGAGAGTGAGGAGAATGAGTAATAAGTAAGTAAGTAAGTAAGTAAGTGAAGTAAGTAATGTAAGTGAGTAGAAGAAGTGAGTGAGTGAGTATGGAGAGGGTGAGTAAGTAGTGAGTGGAGTGAGTGAGTGAGTGAGTGAGTGAGTAGTAAGTAAGTAAGTAAGTAAGTAAGTCCCCGTGTTTTAGGCCCAATCAACCAGTACGCTTATCAGGGCGATGCCATAAACCGACAAAGTTAAGGTACGAAACAAAACTACAAGCAACAAACAAACAATGAAAACAAAACAAAACAAATAAGTAACCAAACCAAAACCAAAAACTAAACAAAACAACCACAACAACAAAACACACACACACACACACACACACACACACACACACACACACACACACACACACACACACACACACACACACACACAACACACAACACACACACACACACACACACACACACACACACACACACACACACACACACACACACACACACACACACATTTTTGATTTTTTTTTAAAAATGGGTAAGACATGGCGCACTTCTTTAACTGTGCTTATTTTATACATCTCCGTTTTGTTTTGTTTTAATTTATGTGTGGCACTCACATTTTCCTTGAACTCAGTCTGATTTAAATAAATAAACAGATAAATAAATAAATAAATAAATAAATACGACTGACGTCAGTCTAGCGCGTATCAAACCTGCCATCGTCAGTAGGAAAGGGTCAGTTGTAACTGTGAATTAAAAAATGTGAAATGTAAATATTGTACGTGGTTGGTACTGAAATTCTGACTTGGTTGTGTTTGCAGTTGATTGCGCTGTCTTGCCCTCTGAACCAGGCTGCTAGTTTTGGTTGGATGACCCGTTTCGCCACGATCATTATGACCTTTCGTGGTTGAGTGAACAGGGCACTGAATGACAAGAATAGGTCAATCGGTCTTCCCCACCTTCCACTGCTCATCTTATCTCGAAAAAAAAAAAAAAAAAAAAAAAAAAGGGGTCGGGGGGGCGGGGCTGAAAAAAAAATGGGTGGGTGGGGAGGGAGGGGAGAAAAAAACCGGTTGTAGCCTTGTGCTATTGGCAATCGCTTGACGAGGTTAAATTTTACATATTTTCTTTCATTCGTCCAGTAGTATCCATCTTGAACACGTGCTTCAAACAGGTTGTATAGCCTATATAGGATTACACACTAAAGATCGTTTTTCGAGCTCAAGTGTGCGTCTAGCGTAAGGTTATATTCATGTGATCAATAGCAGACCTTCAACATCTGCCGTACCTATCACTTGACGTTAGATGCTGGCCTATGCTTAGCCACAGAACATTGATCACATCACCCATAAAGAAAGACATAATGTATGCACAACGATCATCAGTCAACCGCGATTAGCTCATTTTGACACACAGATGCATACCACCGTCTGAATCAATTTATTTATGGTCACCGCCCAATAGCGTTACTTTTGAGTACTGTTTGAACTGAGTTTACCAGAAAGAAAGAAAGAAAGAAAGAAAGAAAGATAGAAAGAAAAGGAAAAAACAACAACCAACAAAAAAGAAACAAAAAAAGAACATACACACACGCACGCACGCACGCACGCACGCACGCACGCACTCACAACACACACACACACACACACACACACACACACACACACACACACACACACACACACACACACACACTCACTCTCTCTCTCTCTCTCATCACACACACACACACACACACACACACACACACACACACACACACACACACAACACACACAACACAACACAACACAACACACAACACAACACAACACAACACAACACAACACAACACAACACAACACAACACAACAACACAACACAACACACACAGCACACAGACGCACGCACGCACGCACGCACGCACGCACGCACGCACGCACGCACGCACGCACGCACGCACACACCCACGCACACACAGACAACTAAAAAGCTTAGATCGATAAAAATAAACATATATGTACATCGGCTGTAATA
>JABMCL010002547.1:790000-792500 GCA_018857735.1 Alviniconcha marisindica
ATGCTCTGAGATTCTCCCTGACGTGACATGTCATCAGTGATTCTCCCTGACGTGACATGATGATCTATAATTCTTTCTTATATGACACGATGGTCTTTGATTCTCCCTGACATGACGTGATGGTTTATGATTCACCCTGGCATGACATGATGGTCTATAATTCGCTCTGACATAACATGATGGTCTGCGATTCGCCCTGATATGACATTACATGATATGACTTTCACTATGGACTGGGCGTTGACTTTCAACAATCACACAGCCAGTTAATGCCAATTTCTGTCCGGTTTACTGGTCGATGTGGGTCAGCGAGTCGTAGCGGTGGTTCATGTGGTGGTCACTGTGTTACAGGTCAGCGTGACGGTGGGTCATGTGGTGGTCACTGTGTTACAGGTCAGCATGACGGTGGTTCATGTGGTGGTCACTGTGTTACAGGACAACATGACGGTGGTTCATGTGGTGGTCAATGTGTTACAGGTCAACATGACGGTGGTTCATGTGGTGGTCACTGTGTTACAGGTCAACATGACGGTGGTTCATATGGTGGTTACTGTTACAGGTCAGCGTGACGGTGGTTCATGTGGCGGTTACTGTTACAGGTCAGCATGACGGTGGTTCATGTGGTGGTCACTGTCTTACAGGTCAACATGACGGTGGTTCATGTGGTGGTCACTGTGTTACAGGTCAACATGACGGTGGTTCATGTGGTGGTCACTGTGTTGCAGGTCAGCGTGACGGTGGTTCATGTGGTGGTTACTGTGTTACAGGTCAACATGACGGTGGTTCATGTGGTGGTCACTTTGTTACAGGTCAACATGACGGTGGTTCATGTGGTGGTCACTTTGTTACAGGTCAACATGACGGTAGTTGTGGTGATCACTGTGTACAGGTCAACTTGACAGTGGTTCATGTGGTGGTCACTGTGTTACAGGTCAGCGTGACCGTGCTTCATGTGGTGGTCACTGTGTACAGGTCAACGTGACGCTGGTTCATGTGATAGTCATTGTGGTAAAGTCAATGTGACAGTGGTTCATGTGGTGGTCTCTGTGTTACAGGTCAACGTGACAATGGTTCATGCAATAGTCACTGTGGTAAAGCCAACGTGACAGTAGTTCATATGGTGGTCAATGTGGTACGGTCAACTTGACTGTGGTTCGTGTGATAGTCACTGTAGTAAGGTCAACTTGATTGTGATTCATGTGGTGGTCACTGTGTTACAGGTCAACGTGACTGTGGTTCATGTGGTGGTCACTGTGTTACAGGTCAGCGTGACTGTGATTCATGTGGTGGTCACTGTGTTACAGGCCAACGTGACTGTGCTTCATGTGGTGGTCACTGTGTTACAGGTCAGCGTGACTGTGATTCATGTGGTGGTCACTGTGTTACAGGTCAACGTGGCGGTGATTCATGTGGTGGTCAATGTGTTACAGGTCAACGTGACAATGGTTCATGTGACAGCCATTGCGGTAAAGTCAACTTGACTGTGGTTAATGTGGTGGTCACTGTGTTACAGGTCAGCTTGACTGTGGTTCATGCGGTGGTCACTGTGGTAAAGTCAACGTGACAGTAGTTCATGTGGTGGTCAATGTGGTAAGGTCAACGTGACTGTGGTTCATGTGGTGGTCACAGAGTTACAGGTCAACTTGACTGTGGTTCATGTGGTGGTCACAGTGTTACAGGTCAACTTGACTGTGGTTCATGTGGTGGTCACTGTGGTAAAGTCAACGTGACTGTGGTTCATGTGGTGGTCACTGTGGTAAAGTCAACGTGACTGTGGTTCATGTGACAGTCACTGTGTTACAGGTCAACGTGGCGGTGGACAGGGGTCACTCGCTGGGTCTGACGGTGCGAGGGGGTCGGGACTACGGACTGGGAGTCTACATATCGGGTGTTGACCCCTACTCCGTGGCCGAGAATGCCGGACTGAAGGTCAGTGGGTTGTGGATTGTGGATTTTGTTTTCTGCTGTTTCTGTTGTCTTCTTCTTGACAGGACTCTGTGTCTGTTGATCACGTGTCTTTGTCGTCTATGCTGCTGTTGTCTTATTGTTGTTGTTGTTGCTGCTGCTGTTGTTGTTGCTGCTGCTGCTGCTTCTCTCTCTCTCTCTCTCTCTCTCTCTCTCTCTCTCTCTCTCTCTCTCTCTCTCTCTCTCTCCTCTCTCTCTCTCTCTCTCTCTCTCCTCTCTTCTCTCTCTCTCTCTCTCTCTCTCTCTCTCTCTCCCTCCCTCCATCCTTCCTCCCTCTTACCTAATCCCTGAGAGAGAGAGAGAGAGAGAGAGAGAGAGAGAGAGAGAGAGAGAGAGAGAGAGAGAGAGAGAGAGAGAGAGAGAGAGAGAGAGAGATGAACTCTGTGCCTGTTGATCATGTGTCTTTGTCGTCTTGTTGCCGTTGTTGATGTTATTGAGGTTGTTTTCCTGTTGCTGCTGACATTTAGTCGGTGGCTGGAAATATTGGACTTGGTGTCTGTTGATCATGTGTCTTTGTCGTCTTTTTACTGTTGCT
>JABMCL010002547.1:797500-800000 GCA_018857735.1 Alviniconcha marisindica
AACCAGTCATGTGTCTATCACCATACAGGTGGGGTTTTCGCGAGGGGCACATTCACAACTGATGTTGTCCATTCCGTTCACCTCACACTGAAAACCATTCATGTGTTTATCACCTTGCAGGTGTTGTTGACCGACCGGACAATGAAAATCAGTCATGTGTCTATCACCATACAGGTGGGGTTTTCGCGAGGGGCGTAGTCACAACTGATGTTGTCCATTCTGTTGACCGGACATTGAAAACCAGTCATGTGTCTATCGCCATACAGGTGGGGTTTTCGCGAGGGGCAGGTTCACAGCTGATGCTGTCAGCCATGTCGACGCGCTCCCAGTACGACATCCTGGAGGAACAGGCCCGGGTGCTGCTCAACTCCGAGGAGCAGGCCACTCTCCGATACTACCTGGCCGAGTACTCTCGTGACGTCATCAAGGTCCCTGGCTTCGTGTCCGCTCTCGTCGAGCTCTTCAACACCGGAGCCAAGGTAGGCAGAGTGAGGTGTGGCTGGCAGAGTCAGGTGTGGCTGGCTGGCTGAGCCAAGGTAGGCAGAGTGAGGGTGTGGCTGGCTGGCTGAGCCAAGGTAGGCAGAGTGAGGGTGTGGCTGGCTGGCTGAGCCAAGGTAGGCTGAGTGAGGTGTGGCTGGCTGGCTGAACCAAGGTAGGCTGAGTGAGGTGTGGCTGGCTGAGTGAGGTGTGGCTGGCAGAGTCAGGTGTGGCTGGCTGGCTGAGCCAAGGTAGGCTGAGTGAGGTGTGGCTGGCTGGCTGAGCCAAGGTAGGCAGAGTCAGTTGTGGCTGGCTGAGTGAGGTGTGGCTGGCAGAGTGAGGGTGTGGCTGGCTGAGCCAAGGTAGGCAGAGTGAGGGTGTGGCTGGCTGGCTGAGCCAAGGTAGGCAGAGTGAGGGTGTGGCTGGCTGGCTGAGCCAAGGTAGGTAGAGTCAGTTGTGGCTGGCTGAGTGAGGTGTGGCTGGCAGAATGAGGGTGTGGCTGGCTGAGCCAAGGTAGGCAGAGTGAGGGTGTGGCTGGCTGAGTCATGTGTGGCTGGCTGAGCCACGGTAGGCAGAGTGAGGGTGTGGCTGGCTGAGTCATGTGTGGCTGGCTAGGTGAGAGTGTGGATGGCTGAGTCAGGTGTGGCTGGTTGAGTAAGGTGTGGCTGGCTGAGTGAGGGTGTGGCTGGCTGAGTCAGGTGTGGCTGGCTGAGTCATGTGTGGCTGGCTGACACAAGGTAGGCAGAGTGAGGGTGTGGCTGGCTGAGTCAGCTGTGGCTGGCTGAGTCATGTATGGCTGGCTGAGTCAGGGTTTGGCTGGCTGGGTCAAGATTATGGTGTGGCTGGCTGAGCCAAGGTAGGCAGAGTGAGGGTGTGGCTGGCTGAGTCATGTGTGGTTGGCTGAGTCATGTGTGGTTGCATGGGTCAGGGTATGGCTGGTTGAGTCAGGGTGTGGCTGGTTGAGTCAGGGTGTGGCTGGCTGAGCCAAGGTAGGCAGAGTGAGGGTGTGGCTGGCTGAGTCAGGTGTGGCTGGCTGAGTGAGGGTGTGGCTGGCAGAGTGAGGGTGTGGCTGGCTGAGCCAAGGTAGGCAGAGTGAGGGTGTGGCTGGCTGAGTCAGGTGTGGCTGGCTGAGTGAGGGTGTGGCTGGCAGAGTGAGGGTGTGGCTGGCTGAGCCAAGGTAGGCAGAGTGAGGGTGTGGCTGGCTGAGTCAGGGCTTGACTGGCTGAGGCAGAGAGTGGCTGGCTGAATCACGTGTGGCTGGATGAGTCGTGTGCGGCTGGCTGAGTCGTGTGTGGCTGGCTGGGTCAGGGTGTGGCTGGTTGAGTCATGTGTAGCTGGCTGAGCCAAGGTAGGCAGAGTGAGGGTGTGGCTGGATGAGTCAGGTGCGGCTGGCTGATTCAGGGCGTGGCTGGATGAGTCATGTGTGGCTGGCTGAGTCAGGGTTATGGTGTGGCTGGCTGAGCCAAGGTAGGTAGAGGGAGGGTGTGGCTGGCTGAGCCAAGGTAGGTAGAGGGAAGGTGTGGCTGGCTGAGCCAAGGTAGGTAGAGGGAGGGTGTGGCTGGCTGAGCCAAGGTAGGTAGAGGGAGGGTGTGGCTGGCTGTGTCAGGGTGTGGCTGGTTGAGTGAGGGTGTGGCTGGCTGAGTCAGGTCAGGCTGGGTGAGGCAATGTAGGAAGAGTGAAGATCAGGCTGGCTGGGTCAAGGTTATGGTGTGGCTGGCTGAGTCAAGGTAGTTAGAGTCTGGTCAGGCTGGATGAGTCAAGGTAATTAGAGTCAGGTCAGGCTGGATGAGACCAAGGTAATTAGAGTCAGGTCAGACTGGCTGAGTCAAGGTAATTAGAGTCAGGTCAGGCTGGATGAGCCAAGGTAGGTAGAGTGAGGGTCGGGCTGGCTGTGAGTAGGGATCGACATGCACACTTTGGATTAAAACAGATATACCGTGGACGCAAATTTGTAATAAAGCCCCCTCTCGATTGAGTCTGGACATCGGGTTCTGTCCAGAGAGGAACACCGAGGGCGCAGATC
>JABMCL010002547.1:807500-812500 GCA_018857735.1 Alviniconcha marisindica
CACAATGCGTCCGTGCATCACTGGGACACCATCACAGACAGTCCTTCACAGGTACTGATGCTGGAATGCTGATGCTGCTGCTGCTACTACTACTACTGTTACGACTACTACTGCTTTTGTTACTGCTGCTACTACTACTACTACTACTGTTACGACTACTACTGCTTTTGTTACTGCTGCTGCTGCTGCTACTACTACTACTACTACTATACTACTACTACTACTACTACTACTACTACTGCTTTTGTTACTGCTGCTGCTGCTACTACTACTACTGCTTTTTGTTACTGCTGCTGCTGCTACTACTACTATTACTACTACTACTGCTTTTGTTACTGCTGCTGCTGCTACGACTACTACTGCTTTTTGTTACTGCTGCTGCTACTACTACTACTACTACTACTGTTACGACTACTACTGCTTTTGATACTGCTGCTGCTGCTGCTGCTACTACTACTACTTTTTGTTACTATTGCTGCTGCTGCTGCTGCTACTATTACTACTACTACTGCTACTGCTTTTTGTTACTGCTGCTACTACTACTACGACGACTACTGTTGTTACAACTACTACTACTTCCTATTGCTACTGGTACTACTACTATGGCGACAACGACAACTACTACTTGTTGGTGATGGTAGTGTTGCTGCTGCTAATACTAATGCTGCTGCTATTACGACTACTGCTGCATTTTGTTACTGCTGCTACTACTACTACGACGACGACATCTACTACTTGTTGGTGATGGTAGTGTTGCTGCTGCTAATATTGATGCTGCTGCTTCTACCCCTACTTATTGCTACTACTGCTACTGTTACTACTTACTGTCTACTGCTGCTACAGTTATTACTTATTGCTACTACTGCTACTATTACTGCTTATTGCTACTACTGCTATTATTACTACTTACTACTACTGCTCCTATTATTACTACTTATTGCTACTACTGCTACTATTACTACTTATTACTACTGCTCCTATTATTACTACTTATTGCTACTGCTGCTACTATTACTACTTATTGCTACTACTGCTACTATTACTACTTATTACTACTGCTCCTATTATTACTACTTATTGCTACTACTGCTACTATTACTACTTCTTGCTACTACTGCTACTATTACTGCTTATTACTACTGCTCCTATTATTACTACTTATTGCTACTGCTGCTACTATTACTTCTTTTTGCTAGTACTGGTTGGGCGTAAATCACCAAGTTACCAAATTATTTTTGCTACTACTACTATTACTACTTATTGCTACTGGAAATATTATTACTTATTGCTACTGCTGCTATTACTACTTATTGCTACTACTAATATTACTACTTACTGCTACTACTACTATTACTACTTATTGCTGCTACTCATGTCCTCCTACCAGTATGATTTGCTAAACATAAGACAGCACCAGCATCCCACAAAGTTGGACAGACAGACAGACAGCACACACACACACACACACGCACACACCACCACACAACACACACACACACACCACACGACACACACACACACACACACACCACCACGCACCACACGCACGCACGCACGCACGCACGCACGCACGCACGCACCACGCAACCACACACACACACACACACACAACACACACACACACACACCACACACACACACACAACACACAACACACACACACACACACACACACACACACACACACACACACACACACACACACAACACACAAACACACACACACACACACACAACACACACAACACAACAACAACAACACACACACACACACAACAACACACACACACACCACAAACACACAACACAACACAACACAACACAACACAACACACACACACACAACACACACACACACACACACAACACAACACAACACAACACAACACACACACACAACACACACACACACACACACACACACACACACACACACACACACACACAACACAACACACACACACAACACACAACACAACACACACACACACACACACACACACACACACACACAACACAACACAACACAACACAACACACACACACACACACACACACACACACACACACACACACACACACACACACACACACAACAACACAACACAACACAACCCACCCACACACCACCCCCACACCACCCCACACACACACACACACAACACAACACACACACACACACACACACACACACACACACACACACACACACACAACACAACACAACACAACACACAACACACAACCGCAAACACCACCACACTGGCCAAGCCCGTACCCCCACACACTCCAGGCAAACGAGTAAGACCCACACCCCAAAGACACCCATTGCCTGCAACAGACGGAGGCGGACGGCGGCGTCGCGAGCAGAAACGACCACGGCCCCAGGCTGACCAAGCCAGTGCCCTTCACGCGGGGACAGCCTGTGCGCAGACAGAAGGCTCACAGTCGGCCCTCCAGGTCACGTTCGCCCAGCGCAGCCGTGTTGCACGTGTCCTCTGCCCACTCGGCCGGCGCCTCGGCCCCCTCCTCCGCTGCTAGCGCTGCTGCCGAGGCTTCTGCTGCTGCTGCTGCTCCTGCTGCTGTTGTGGCCCCGGTCACGGCGTCCAGAGTGTCTTACACGAAGGCGGACGTGCACGGACGAGGAAAGGTGAGGGAACGGGTGATGAGAAGACACTGGAGGTAGATTTCGACTGTCGGCTGTGCTAATTTGAGTATAATACAGCACCTGTGCTTTTCATTTCGTTCCAAACAATCAACTGTGCTAATTTGATTGTATAACTACGTATATTTATAACTACGGATGATCTGAGAAGACACTCATGGAGGTAATCCGACTGTCGACTGTGCTGATTTGATTATAATACTGCCCCCGTACATTTCATTCAAAACAATCAACTGGGCTAATTTGATTGTATAACTACGTATATTTATAACTACGGATGATCTGAGAAGACACTCATGGAGGTAATCCGACTGTCGACTGTGCTGATTTGATTATAATACTGCCCCCGTACATTTCATCCAAAACAATCAACTGTTCCAATTTGATTGTATAAGTACGTATTGGTATAACTACGGATGATCTGAGAAGACACTCATGGAGGTAATCCGACTGTCGACTGTGCTGATTTGATTATAATACTGCCCCCATACATTTCATCCAAAACAATCAACTGGGCCAATTTGATTGTATAACTACGTATTGGTATAACTACGGATGATCTGAGAAGACACTCGGGCTGACTGTCGACTGTGCTGATTTGATTATAACACTGCCCCTATACATTCCAGTCAAAACGATCAACTGTGCCAGTTTGATTGTATAACTACGTATATTTATAACTACGGATAATCGGAGAAGGCACCCGTGGAGGCAGATCTCGACTCCCGACTTGCTGATTTGATTATCGTACCGCCCTTATATATTTCATTCAAAACAATCATCCGTGCCAATTTGATTGCATAATTACGTATTGGTATAACTACGGATGATCTGAAAGGAAAGAAATAGCTCAATCAAAAACAGTTAAGTGGATTAGCTTTCCATCTCATTTTTCATTGTTTTTCACCGTTTAACTGTTAAGTGTCGTTTTGCAGCTTGATAAAGGGGATTACCCCAAAACATTTCTGGTTGTGTTTTGTCCTAATAAATAGGATTTTCTTTCGAATCTGTGTGTTTGGATCTTACGGATGATCTGAGAAGACACTGGAGGTAGATCTGGACTGTCGACTCTGCTGATTTCATTATACAGCCCCTATACATTTCATTCAAAACAGTCAGTTGCGCCACTTTGTATAATACGTACTAGTTTCAAGGCGATGAGCTTTGATTATACAGCCCCTGTCTACTGACATCAAAACAATCAACTATACCGATCTGAGTATAAAGCATAACATTCGTCTTTTTCGAACAAATCATCTGTACTGATTAGATTAGACTGCCCTTACATATTCAAGTCAAAATAATCAGACGTACAGATAGGGTAATATAGCCGATACATTGGCTTCAGAAGTAGGTTAAGTTTCTGACTACATTGTACAGGGTAATCTTTCAACGGCTCTTTCGCTCAAACGGAGCGCAATGAGTTTCATTCCAAACGCGATGAATCTTTTACCTTGTCTTTATTCGCATGCCAGGTGGCTGTTACCGTAGGTTGGTGATTCAAGTTGTTGTTGTGTCCCTTGCGTATACGTGTGATGTCTAATGCCGAGCACTGTTCACCTCATTCGTTTGTTGATTCAGCACAGTCTTTGTTCACTTCACTACGATCTGCTGTTATAAGGATTCTTCTTCTTCTTCTTTGTGTTAGGCAGTCACCTTCCATCCAATGAGCAGGAAACTGCTCGGAGATTTTGCTGCACCTTTGGGGGGTCGGCTGAGTCCTATAAGGTGGTATAATAAAAAGAAAGCGAGAAAGAGAGAAAGGAACCAACAAATTAGACAGGACAGTGGGTGCTGTGCATTAACTACTTTGGGGTATCCGGATAGACCAACCCGGCTACCGTAGCGGTCCCCGGGTACGAACCCCGACCGGCACAGCTCCACCCTCCACTTACCCACTTTTCGTTAATACTTGTTAGAGACCTAGTAGGGAGCAGACCCTGGTCGTGAAGGAGCCAGGGGTGGGTGCACACCCCGAGCATCGCTTTCCGGCACCTTCCTCCAAACTCTGCCAGATTTGGTTACGCCACTGAAGGGGCACTCTTTATCTCAGCGCCCTCCGAAAGGTTCGAGTAACGGTAAGACTGTGGAAGCAACCTAGCGCCCAAGCACGCACGTAAACATGAGGCGCATCCACCCCGGGTAAAAAAAAAAGAGTTCCGTCTCGATTCAAACGATTCTGGTTTCATCTGAGCTGGCCTAAGCAACATGGTCAGTTATAAAACAAACGCCTGATATAATCTGAGTTGTTTGTAACAAACTTACTACTGTTTGAGCACCAACAAAAAACTGCTCGTTAGCTGACAGTTTTGTGGACCCTATGGCGTAACTAAAT
>JABMCL010002547.1:830000-842500 GCA_018857735.1 Alviniconcha marisindica
TACTTAGCAATCTTCGTACTGGGTACAGATGCTTAGCGATCGTTGTACTGGGTGCAGATACTTAGCAATCTTCGTACTGGTACAGATGCTTAGCGATCGTTGTACTGGGTGCAGATACTTAGCAATCTTCGTGTGCACCGTCTACTGGTTTGTCCTGGGACTTGTTTTCAGGGTGTTTGTTTGCGTCGTCTACTGGTTTTTGCTGGAATTTGTTCTTTCGTGTGCGTCGTCTGCTGGTTTGTGTTGGGATTTGTTTTTAATGTGGGTTGCAGATACTTAGCAGTCTTTGTATTGGGTGCAGGTTTCTGCGGCAAAAGTCGTGGTGTGAATGCCGGCATGTAGACAAACTGTGTCACGGAAGCAACAACTCTTACTCGGCATTGATTGTCTTACATCGTCATAGTATACATTTCAAAGCGAGAACAGGACTGCAGGAAACCATAGCAGCGGACTGATAATTACTCTCTCTCTCTCTCTCTCTCTCTCTCTCTCTCTCTCTCTCTCTCTCTCTCTCTCTCTCTCTCTCTCTCTCTCTCTCTGTCTGTGTCAGTCTATAAACAAAATCTCGGTCGTAGTTTATAGCATCTTGCGAACATAGACTTCTCCGTCATCAGGTCCGAGCATCACTGATCGACTTCGGAAAACGTCGACTTTGAATTCAATTTCAACCTTTTTTCTTTTTTTTAAAAACCGGTTATGCACTAGCGTCCCTGGAGACCGACGGGTGGGACGTTCTGAATAGTGAACAATTCAGCCGCCTCTGATGCTCCGCAAGTGTCCACGATGACAACAACAATTCAGACACTGGCCGGGGCCGCAGTCGTTGTGTAGAGACCTTGCGAACCCGTGGAGCTGTGAATCGATTGTGTGAAATCGGAGAGGGAAGGTGAGGGTGGGTCTGGGGGGAAGGAGGAGGAGGGGAGGAGGAGGAGGAGGAGGAGGGAGGGTGGCAGTTGAGGGCAGGCAGAAAGAGGCATGGACCGATGCTTGGAGTTGTCCACCTTCCGCATCCCGCGTCCCCGCGTGTACACGCCCCTGGAGCTGGCGATGTTGGAGGAAGAGCGAAAGGTAGAGTGATCTCCCTTCCCCCCCTTCCCTCCCCCTTCCTCCCCCTTCCTCCCCCCTCCCCCTCTCTCTCTCTCTTCCCCCTTGCCGCATCTCTGCCCTGTGGTGGTGGTGGTGGTGGTGGTGATGGTAGTGGTGGTGGTGGTGTTGGTGCGGTTGGTGGTGGTGGTGGTGGTGGTGGTGGTGGTGGTGGTGGTGTTGGTGTGTTGGTGGTGGTGGTGGTGGTGGTGGTGGTAGTGATGGTGGTGGTGGTGATGGTGGTGGTGGTGGTGGTTGTGGTGGTGGTGGTGGTGGTGATGGTGGTGATGGTAGTGGTGGTGGTGGTGGTGGTGATGGTAGTGGTGGTGGTGATGGTGATGGTGGTGGTGGCAAGTGTGTGTGAGTGAGTAAGTGTGTGTTGGTATGTTGGTAAAATTCAAAAGAATGCTACCAGACTTGTCCTCCGCAAATGAAAGTCTGACCACACCATTCCCCTTCTGGAAAAGAAAAAAAAGAAAAAAAAAGAAGAAAAAAAACTACATTGGCTCCCTTGTGAGGCTCGTATCCACTACAAAATTGCCACATTTTCTTTCAGGCACTTTGAGAAATCTCTCCCTTCGTACCTTTCAGAACTGCTTCACACCTACCAACCCTTTCGAACTCTTCGGTCCAGCTGTGAAAAAACAACAACTGGAAAGTCCCCTCCAAATAACCTTAAATCTTATGGAAACATCCTTCCGCTTTCAGACAGCTCAGATCTGGAACGCTCTTCCTACAGCTGTCCACAACTCTCCATCTCTCTTCTCTTTCAAGAAAAATCTCAAAACACATCTCTTAAAAAAAAGAACTAAAAAAACAACAACAACCAAGATTCTGTATTGGTTTGTAAAGCACAGTTTCACTATTGAGTGGATGTGTGTGTGTGTGTGTGTGTGTGTGTGTGTGTGTGTGTGTGTGTGTGTGTGTGTGTGTGTGTGTGTGTGTGTGTGTGTGTGTGTGTGTGTGGGGGGGGGGGGGGTGCCATTTGGAAGAGGAGGTGGTGTTAATATAATTATTGATGTCCTGTAAAGTATACGTATATATCTACATACATTTTTGTGTAAAGAACCTTGAGCTCATGTTATGAACATTGTAGAAGTGCTATGTATTATTATTATGTGGGTGAGTGAGTGTGTAAATAGGTGTTTCTCAATGTGTGTATGTGTGTGTTGTGTGTATGTTTGTATGTGGGTATAGCCTGGTGATTGTGCTGTGTATGAGTCTCGTAGAGTGTTTGTGCTTTGTGAGTATCGCAAAGTGACTGTTCTTTGTGTGAGTACCGCAATGTGACTGTTCTTTGTGTTCGTACCGCAAGGTGACTGTGCTGTGTGTGCGTATCGCAAGGTGACCGTGTTGTGTGTACTGATCGCAAGGTGACTGTGCTGTGTGTACTGATCGCAAGGTGACTGTGCTGTGTGTGCGTATCGCAAGGTGACTGTGTTGTGTGTACTGATCGCAAGGTGACTGTGCTGTGTGTACTGATCGCAAGGTGACTGTGCTGTTTGTGCGTACCGCAAGGTGATTGTGCTGTGTGTGCGTACCGCAAGGTGACTGTGCTGTGTGTGCTGATCGCAAGGTGACTGTGCTGTGTGTGCGTACCGCAAGGTGACTGTGCTGTGTGTGCGTACCGCAAGGTGATTGTGCTGTGTGTGCGTACTGCAAGGTGACTGTGCTGTGTGTGCGTACCGCAAGGTGACAGTGCTGTGTGTGCGTACCGCAAGGTGATTGTGCTGTGTGTGCGTACTGCAAGGTGACTGTGCTGTGTGTGCGTACCGCAAGGTGATTGTGCTGTGTGTGCGTACCGCAAGGTGACTGTGCTGTGTGTGCTGATCGCAAGGTGACTGTGCTGTGTGTGCTGATCACAAGGTGACTGTGCTGTGTGTGATCACAGGGTGACTGTGCTGTGTGTGATCACAGGGTGACTGTGCTGTGTGTACGGATCACAAGGTAACTGTGCTGTGTGTGATCACAGGGTGACTGTGCTGTGTGTACGGATCACAAGGTGACTGTGCTGTGTGTGATCACAGGGTGACTGTGCTGTGTGTACGGATCACAAGGTGACTGTGCTGTGTGTGATCACAGGGTGACTGTGCTGTGTGTACGGATCACAAGGTGACTGTGCTGTGTGTGATCACAGGGTGACTGTGCTGTGTGTACGGATCACAAGGCGACTGTGCTGTGTGTGATCACAGGGTGACTGTGCTGTGTGTGATCACAGGGTGACTGTGCTGTGTGTACGGATCACAGGGTGACTGTGCTGTGTGTGATCACAGGGTGACTGTGCTGTGTGTGATCACAGGGTGACTGTGCTGTGTGTGATCACAGGAAGAGCAGAGACGGATGGAGGGTCGGGAGAAGTACGGGGACATCCCTCTGGGTGTGGTCTACATCTACCGCTGCAAGCCCACCCTGGGTGTGGCCATTGAGGGTGGAGCCAACACCCGACAGCCCCTGCCTCGTGTCGTCACTGTGCAGGTCAGTGTGTGTGTGTGTGTGTAGGGGGGGGGGGGGGGGTGTGTGGTGTGTGTGTGTGTGTGTGGTGTGTGGTGTGTGTGTGTGTGTGTGTGTGTGTGTGTGTGTGTGTGTGTGTGTGTGTGTGTGTGTGCGTGGTGGTGTTGTTGTGTTGTGGGGTGTGGTGTGTGCGTGGGGGGTGTGTGGTGTGGTGATGTGTGTGTGGGGGGGGGGTGTGTGTGGTGGGTGGGGGTGGTGTGTGTGTGTGTGGTGGTGTTGTGTGTGTGTGTGTGTGTGTGGTGTGTGTGTGTTGTGTGTTGTGGTTGTTGTGTGTGTATGTGTGTGTGTGTGTGTGTGTGTGTGTGTGTGTGTGTCTGCGTCTGCGTCTGTGTCTGTGTATAATGCTGTCTTGTTTTGCAACGTTCACAAACCCTTCCCCCCTCAAAGCTGCACTTTGAGAATGAGAATGAGAAAGAAACAAACACTACTAGCTATCGAGGGAATCCGAACCACTTTGCAGCTGGAGCTAAACATCACTAATCCTTCTTCCTTCCTTTCCAGCCTGGAGCTAAACATCACTAATCCTTCTTCCTTCCGTTCCAGCCCGGAGCTAAACATCACTAATCCTTCTTCCTTCCTTTCCAGCCCGGAGCTAAACATCACTAATCCTTCTTCTTTCCTTTCCAGCCTGGAGCTAAACATCACTAATCCTTCTTCCTTCCTTTTCAGCCCGGAGCTAAACATCACTAATCCTTCTTCCTTCCTTTCAGCCCGGAGCTAAACATCACTAATCCTTCTTCCTTCCTTTTCAGCCGGAGTTCCCGCCTTTGCAGCCCGGAGCTAGATCACTAATCCTTCTTCCCCTTTCAGGCCTGGAGGCAGCCCTTCCCCAGTTTAAGAACGGACAGGAGGGTGGGGTTTTACGTGATTTCCCCCGAGGTGAACGGTATTCCCCTGACGGGGAAAGGCCACAAAAAGGGAGGGGCAGCGAAAGTGGATCGGAGATGGTTCACGGAACCCCAAAGGAAAAAAGGAGGGGAATGGAGCTGCTTCTCACCGATTCCTCCGAGTCCGTCATGGATGAGTTACGCGCGAGACTGACGGAACTGGCCGTGGACAAGACGTAGGTTTTGGGGGAGGGGCTGTTTTTGCGGATGTGGGATTGGAGATGGTTGATCGGAACCGCAAGGAATAAAGAGGAGTTGAGAATGGAGCTGCTTCTCACCGATTCCTCCGAGTCCGTCATGGATGAGTTACGCGCGAGACTGTCGGAACTGGCCGTGGACAAGACGTAGTGATGTGGAACTGTTTTTTTGCGAAAGTGGGATTGGAGATGGTTGATCTGAACCTCAAAGAACGAAAGGGGTGGAAAGGAGCCGCTTTCGCCGATTCCTCCGAGTCCGTCATGGATGAGTTGCGCGCGAGACTGACGGAACTGGCCGTGGACAAGACGTAGTGATGTGGAACTGTTTTTTTTTTTGCGAAAGTGGGATTGGAGATGGTTGATCTGAACCTCAAAGAACAAAGAGGATGGAGCCGCTATTCGCCGACTCTCTCTGAGTCCGTCACGGATGAGTTACGCGCGAGACAATCGGAACTGGCCGTGGACAAGACGTATGGATCTGATGGATGTGGAACTGTTTTTGCGGATGTGGGATTGGAGATGGTTGATCTGAACCTCAAAGAACGAAGAGGAGTTGAGAATGGAGCTGCTCTTCGGCGATTCCTCCGAGTCCGTCACGGATGAGCTACTCTCGAGACTGTCGTAACTGGCCGTAGACAAGACGGCGACGTGGAACAACTTTGGATGAAGTGGGATTGGAGATGGTTGATCTAAACCTCAAAGAACAAAGAGGAGTTGAGGATGGAGCTGCTTCTCACCGATTCCTCCGAGTCCGTCACGGATGAGTTACGCGCGAGACTGACGGAAATGGCAGCGGACAAAACGTATGGATGTGGTGGATGTGGAACTGTTTTTGCGGATGTGGGATTGGAGATGATTGATCTGAACCTCAATGAACAAAGAGGAGTTGAGGATGGAGCTGCTCTTCGCCGACTCTCTCTGAATCCGTCACGGGTGAGATGCTCGTGAGACAGTCGGAACTGGCCGTGGACAAGACGTACTGATGTGGAACTGTTGTAGCGGAAGTGGGTCTGGAGATGGTTGATCTGAACCTCAAAGAACAAAGAGGAGCAGCTGCTCTTCGCCGACCACTCTAAATCCGCCATGAATGAGCTGCTCGGACAAGACGGAGTGATGTGGATCTGTTATTGCGGAAGTGGGACTGGAGGTGGTTGATCTGAACCTCAAAGAACAAAGAGGAGGAGAGAATGGAGCTGCTCTTCGCCGACTCTCTCTGAGTCCGTCATGGCTGGACTGGGTGCAAGACTGTCAGAACTGGCCGTGATGCAGAATATTACTGCAGAGGTAGGGTCGTGCAGAACGTTACTCCAGAGGTAGGATTGATGATGGTTGATCTGGATATCAAAGAACAGGGAGGAGGGGAAGATACAGAACTTCCCTTCACCGATTCTTCCGAATCTGCCACGCATGAACCACGTGCAGACTGCCTGAACTGACCGTGGACAAGACTTGGTGAAACTGAAGACGCTGCAGCAGTGGGATTGGAGGTGATAAGTCTGGATGTTCAAGAAAAGAGGAAGTGTGGAGGATGAAGATGTTCCTCGCCGACTCCTCTATAATCCCGCCATGGATGTACCACACGCACCCCGCAGACAAGACTTTACATTTTCTGTAGCAGTGGGATGGATTGGACGGGATTAGCCTGGATGTTCAAGAATGAGGAAGTGTGGAGGATGAAGCTGTTCCTCACCGACTCCTCTCTGAGTCGGCCATGGATGTACCACACGCACCCCGCGTATACCGTCAGTGGAACGTATCCTGTCAAAGGAACGTACTTATCCTGTTAGTGGAACGTAAACTATCGTCAGTGGAGCTTATCCTGTCATTCAGTGGAATGTATCCTGTCAGTGTGTCGTATGCCGCCAATGGAACGTATCCTGTCGAAGGAGCGTATCCTGTCGAAGGAGCGTATCCTGTCAATGGATCGTAAACTATTCTGTCAGTGGAACATGTCCTGCCAATGTTGCGCATTCTGTCAAGAGAACATTATCCTGTCAGTGTTTCGTATGCTGTCAATGGAACGAATCCTGTCAGTGGCACATATCCTGTCAGTGGAACGTATTGTGGCAGTGAAACATATCCTTTCAATGCAACGCACGCTGTCAATGATCAGTGAACGCCGTTGATCACGGTCTGGAGGGGAGAGGCATGGAAAGAGAAATCGATCGACGGTGTGTCCTTCAAAGGACGAGAAAGAGTCATTTTCTTCTGTCGGACCAGCAGTGGAGCTTTTTCAAAGGACGAGAAAGGGTCATCGTCATGTAGTCAGACCAGCATTGGAGCTATTTCAAAGGACGAGAAAAGGCTACGGTCCTGCAATCGGACCAACACTGGAGCTATTTCAAAGGCAGCACCGGGGAAACATCCGAGGGACTTGGTGTCGCGCATATGGGATTTCTCGAGCGCGTAGCTACGATCCTGAGTTCAACTGAAGTGAATGAACGGTCATGCAGGGCATTCACTGAGGATGTTGTGTATCCCGAAAGACACTTAGGATGCTCAGGGTCGCTCGCGTCCGGCGCAAGACGCGAAAAGGACCCGTGGACGCCATTTGAACGTACTCTGATGTCTCCAACACTCGTCTGGACAGCTAGGCCAGTGTGTATATAATTCTGATGTCCATTCTCACAGTCACCCAAGACTGGTACGGCAACGAGACCAGTGTGTGTATTGTTATGCTGTCCATTGCTCTAAATCATCCTGGGCAGCAAGACCAGTGTGTAATATTATTCTGATGCACATTTCTCTCAATCACTCAAGACTTGTCTCGGCAGCTAGGACTGTGTGTATGTTACTCTGATGGCCACTTCTCTAAATCAGCCAAGAACAATCCTCGGGGCATTAGGACATTTGTGAAGAAATCCGAGTGGGCAGTCGGTTGATCCACACAACTGTTGTGACAGGTAAAACCAATGGACAATCTGTTGGTCGACACAACTGTTGTCTTAGGGAAAACCTGGTGGACAATCGGTTGGTCGACACGACAGTTGTCTTAGGGAAAACCTGGAGGACAATCGGTTGGTCGACACAACTGTTGTCTTAGGAAGAAACCAATGGACAATCGGTTGATCCACACAACGTTTGCCATAGAAAAAACCTGGTGGACAATCAGTTGATTGACACAACTGTTGTCATAGGGAAACCAATGGACAATCGGTTGACCCACACAACGTTTGCCATAGGAAAAACCTGGTAGACAATCAGTTGATCGACACAGCTGTTGTCTTAGGGAAAACCAATGGACAATCGGTTGATCCACACAATTTCTGTCATAGGGAAACCAATGGACAGTCGGTTGATCCACACAACTGGTGTCTTAGAAAAACCAATGGACAATCGGTTGATCCACACAACTGGTGTCATAGGGAAGCCAATGGAAAATCGGTTGATCCACACAACTGTTGTGATACTCAGAAATTACCAGCAGACTACTGACTCACGGAACACACACAAAACCAGCTTAAAGCTTGGCACGCTGATGTCAGTTCCTCTGACTCCTACCAGACTTACACAGGGACGTACTGACAGCCTCGCGTGAAGGGAGACAGGGCAGTGAAGTGAAGCTGATCCCCCGCAACTGTAGACCACCTGTGACGTGATCCTCGCCAAGTCACAAGCAGTCACAAGGCGGTTACAACAGCCGTTGAACGGCTGATCGCCGACAGTGATACGACGTGGACCCACAACGATCTGCTCTGAATGCCGGAGTAAGCCATCGCTTGTCAGTCGATGTGCGGTGGATTGGAAGATACGTGGACCAACAACGATCTGCTCTGAATGCCGGAGTAAGCCATCGCTTGTCAGTCGATGTGCGGTGGATTGGAAGATACGTGGACCAACAACGATCTGCTCTGAATGCCGGAGTAAGCCATCGCTTGTCAGTCGATGTGCGGTGGATTGGAAGATACGTGGACCAACAACGATCTGCTCTGAATGCCGGAGTAAGCCATCGCTTGTCAGTCGATGTGCGGTGAATTGGAAGATACGTGGACCAACAACGATCTGCTCTGAATGCCGGACTAAGCCATCGCTTGTCAGTCGATGTGCGGTGGATTGGAAGATACGTGGACCAACAACGATCTGCTCTGAATGCTGGAGTAAGCCATCGCTTGTCAGTCGATGTGCGGTGAATTGGAAGATACGTGGACCAACAACGATCTGCTCTGAATGCCGGAGTAAGCCATCGCTTGTCAGTCGATGTGCGGTGAATTGGAAGATACGTGGACCAACAACGATCTGCTCTGAATGCCGGAGTAAGCCATCGCTTGTCAGTCGATGTGCGGTGAATTGGAAGATACGTGGACCAACAACGATCTGCTCTGAATGCCGGAGTAAGCCATCGCTTGTCAGTCGATGTGCGGTGAATTGGAAGATACGTGGACCAACAACGATCTGCTCTGAATGCCGGAGTAAGCCATCGCTTGTCAGTCGATGTGCGGTGAATTGGAAGATACGTGGACCAACAACGATCTGCTCTGAATGCCGGAGTAAGCCATCGCTTGTCAGTCGATGTGCGGTGAATTGGAAGATACGTGGACCAACAACGATCTGCTCTGAATGCTGGAGTAAGCCATCGCTTGTCAGTCGATGTGCGGTGAATTGGAAGATACGTGGACCAACAACGATCTGCTCTGAATGCCGGAGTAAGCCATCGCTTGTCAGTCGATGTGCGGTGAATTGGAAGATACGTGGACCAACAACGATCTGCTCTGAATGCCGGAGTAAGCCATCGCTTGTCAGTCGATGTGCGGTGAATTGGAAGATACGTGGACCAACAACGATCTGCTCTGAATGCCGGAGTAAGCCATCGCTTGTCAGTCGATGTGCGGTGAATTGGAAGATACGTGGACCAACAACGATCTGCTCTGAATGCCGGAGTAAGCCATCGCTTGTCAGTCGATGTGCGGTGAATTGGAAGATACGTGGACCAACAACGATCTGCTCTGAATGCTGGAGTAAGCCATCGCTTGTCAGTCGATGTGCGGTGAATTGGAAGATACGTGGACCAACAACGATCTGCTCTGAATGCCGGAGTAAGCCATCGCTTGTCAGTCGATGTGCGGTGAATTGGAAGATACGTGGACCAACAACGATCTGCTCTGAATGCTGGAGTAAGCCATCGCTTGTCAGTCGATGTGCGGTGAATTGGAAGATACGTGGACCAACAACGATCTGCTCTGAATGCCGGAGTAAGCCATCGCTTGTCAGTCGATGTGCGGTGAATTGGAAGATACGTGGACCAACAACGATCTGCTCTGAATGCGGAGTAAGCCATCGCTTGTCAGTCGATGTGCGGTGAATTGGAAGATACGTGGACCAACAACGATCTGCTCTGAATGCTGGAGTAAGCCATCGCTTGTCAGTCGATGTGCGGTGAATTGGAAGAGTTATTAGTTAGTTACTTGGTGCTTTGAGCCCAGTCAGTCCCATAGAGTTATATGAGTGCTACGAGTTTTTACAGTTAGTTGGTTGCATGGTGCTTTGAGTTCAGTCAACCACATAGAATTAAGTCAGGGCTACGGGTCTTCATAGTTAGCTGGTGCTTTGAGCTCAGTCAACCATATAGAATTGAGTCAGGGCTACGAGTCTTCGTAGTTAGCTGGTGCTTTGAGTTCAGTCAACCATATAGAATTAAGTCAGGGCTACGGGTCTTCATAGTTAGCTGGTGCTTTAGCTCAGTCAACCATATAGAGTTATGTCAGGGCTACGAGTTTTCATAGTTAGCTGGTGCCTTGAGCTCAGTCAACCATATAGAGTTATATCAGGGCTACGGGTCTTCATAGTTAGCTGGTGCTTTGAGCTCAGTCAACCATATAGAGTTATGTCAGGGCTACGGGTCTTCATAGTTAGCTGGTGCTTTGAGCTCAGTCAACCATATAGAGTTATGTCAGGACTACGAGTTTTCATAGTTAGCTGGTGCCTTGAGCTCAGTCAACCATATAGAGTTATGTCAGGGCTACGGGTTTTCATAGTTAGCTGGTGCTTTGAGATCAGTCAACCATATAGAGTTATGTCAGGGCTACGAGTTTCCATAGTTAGTTAGTCGGTGCTTTGAACTCAGTCAACCATTAGGGGTTATATCAGGGCTACGAATTTTCATAGTTAGTTAGTGCTTTGAGCTCAGTCAGCCAGGTGGGGTTATATGAAGGCTAAAATCAGAAAGGAAAAAAAGATCAAAGGTGAAAGATGAAAAGTTGCTCGCGTCATTCCTGCGCTCGAATGAGGCTCACCCAGGTCGGATGAGATTTTGAGTCTGCAGCTATTTTTTCAGGACACGTATAATAATTTATACAGTACCCCCGCCGTTGATTCAGTTGCACGTTGACTTCAGGGGTTCAAAGGTCGGATGCATAATTTGGTTTCTGTTGTATTAATTGTACCCACAGAAAACTCTTGGCATTAATTTATGGTTCTTACGATCAGCTGAAGTGGACACAGTGGCGGCTTGACGAATTCATGGGAATGCTTGTGAGTTGCATGTTTCAAAGGATGCTTTGCTTTGGAATTTCATTTTGCATTTATTTCGCTAAGTTTATAATCATTGTTCACTTGGGACTTAAAACCTAACTTAACTGCGATCACAAATACTTCAATGGACCGTTTTTCCTTCGTTTATTTCTTTGCAAGTGTCTTCAGCAGCCTTCAAAGAAGGGAAGATATAATTGTATTAAAAATGGATTCATTTTGTACCTGTCGACATGTAATCTGTTATCAACCCCTTGTACCTGTCTACGTGTAATCCGTTATCAAACCCGTGTACCTGTCTACGTGTACTCCACCATCAACCCCTTGTACCTGTCTACGTGTATCCATTATCAATCCCTTGTACCTGTCTACATGAAATACATTATCAACCCCTTGTACCTGTCTACATGTAATCCATCATCAACCCTTCGTACCTGTCTACGTGTATCCATTATCAATTCCGTGTACCTGTCTACGAGTAATCCATGATCAATCCCTTGTACCTGTCTACGTGTAACCCATTAACAGTCCCTTGTATCTGTCTAAATGTAACCCACTATCAGTCCCTTGTACCTGTGTGCGTGTAACCCTTTTTCAATCCCTTACGAGAATTACTGGTCGCCTTGAAGGCACCAGCATCCCAAGAACGTGTTCTGTTCATGAGATAGAACAAGAGATCGAAATGCAAGCTCAAATCAAGGACTTTACTTCAAAATGCCTCAGTGATTTTATATCGGTTTTCAAAACTAGTTTGGCGAGTGACGATGTAGCAGGGCTGGATGTGCAAGACATTAATTGTCAGCGTTGCCCTTTTGTGTACCGTGGCCGCGTTGACGACAGGTGTTTGCAGACGACCTGAGGAAAAACACCAAAGAGGACGCAGTAAGCGTCAGTGCAGCTGTGATGCTTAACCCTTTCACTGTCGTGCATGCCACGCCGTCACTCGGAAAGCGACCAACAAAAGTGCCAAACTTCAAATCATTCAGCTTTTTTCCCCTTTCGAATGAGCACCTGACAGGACTTCTACCAAAGTGCACAGTATTGAAAGAAAATGTGTTACAGGACCATCAAATATACTGTTTGCAGGCGTGTATGTGTGCGCTTTTCAGTCTGGAAAGTTTACAGGCCGAGGCAGTGAAGGGGTTAACGATGTTCCAGACTGCCTGTACAACCCACCGCGCCAAGCGTCACTCACAGAACTCGTTTTCTAAATTCGACATAAAATCGACAGGGCGTTTAAAATACCATCCTGAGTTTTTGTTTCTGTTTTAATCTCTTGTACCCAATAAACAACGAGTGTTTTGAGAAGGGCGTTTGTCTGATTACCTAGGTAAGTGTGGAGAGTTGTTTTCAGTAA
>JABMCL010002547.1:850000-860000 GCA_018857735.1 Alviniconcha marisindica
TGAATACTGATCAACTGTTGAAACAAGCGGATATGGAGAGAGAGAGAGAGAGAGAGAGAGAGAGAGAGAGAGAGAGAGAGAGAGAGAGAGAAGAGAGGGGAGAGAGAGAGAGACGAAAGCGGGATTTCTCTCTCTCTCTCTCTCTCTCTCTCTCTCTCTCTCTCTCTCCTCTCTCTCTCCTCTTCTCTCTCTCTCCCTCTCTCTCTCTCTCTCCCTCTCCCTCTCTCTCTCTCTCTCTCTCACCTACCCTCTCTCTCCGCTCTCTAGGTAGGTAGGTAGGTAGGTAGGTAGGTATATAGGTATGTGTGCGTGCATGCGTGTGTGTGTGTGTGTGTGTGTGTGTGTGTGTGTGTGTGTGTGTGTGTGTGTGTGTGTGTGTGTGTGTGTGTGTGTGTGCGTGCGTGAGTGTGTGTATAGGTAGGTAGGTAGGTAGGTATGTAGATAGTTAGGTAGGCAGGTTTGTGCGTGCATGCGTGCGTGTGCGTGCGTGCGTGTGTGTGCGTGCGTGCGTGCGTGTGTGTAGATAGGTATATACAATTATATATATATATATATATATAGAGAGAGAGAGAGAGAGAGAGAGAGAGAGAGAGAGAGAGAGAGAGAGAGAGAGAGAGAGGGGGTACGTGTGCGTGCCTGCGTGCGTGCCAGCGTGCGTGTGTGTGTGTGTGTGTACGGACGGATGGCCTCACGGATGGCCTCACCCGGAGTTGAGAATGAGAGGCGGTGACACGTAGATGAGACAGGGCAGTGCCGGTGTGGGCGCCACGCTGCATTGGGTGGGCAGCACGGACAGGGGCCGGCTGTCAGAGAAGTGAGGCCACCGGAGTTCCCTCCCCTCCACCCAGCTCCACGCCTTCAGCAGCCTGTCGTACTGGCCCAAGGAGAAGGGAAGTAGGGTGACACGTGTGTATGTGACATGGGTTTTGGAACCATGCCTTTTCTCCTTACCTCACTCCCCCAGTGAAGGGGGAGAGGACAGTGGGGTAGGGAAGGGGGGAGAGAGAGGGGGAGGGAGGGAGAGAGAGACGGAGACAGACAGACAGACAGACACTGAGACAGACAGACAGACAGCCAGACAGCCACACAAAAAACAAGAGAGAGAGAGAGAGAGAGAGAGAGAGAGAGAGAGAGAGAGAGAGAGAGAGAGAGAGAGAGAGAGAGAGAGACACACACACATACACACATACACACAGAAAGAGAGAGAGACAGACAGAGACAGAAAGAGTGACAGAGAGACACAGAGAGACGCAGAGAGAAACAGAGACAGAGAGAGACAAACAGACAAACAGCGGACAGACGGACAGACAGAGACTGTGTCCTTGTATCTCTCTCTCTCTCTCTCTCTCTCTCTCTCTCTCTCTCTCTCTCTCTCTCTCTCTCTCTCTCTCTCTCTCTCTCTCTCTCTTCTTCTTCTTCTTCTTCTTCTCCCGGCTCCTCCTCACCACACACACGTACGCCCTTCTGAGCTGAGCAGCTTAATGTATCTTTGCCCACTGTGCAAATGCCATCTCTGCCCATCCTGCAAATGTATCTGTACCCACTGCAGAAAGGTCATCTCTGCCCACTGTGCAAATACCATAACTGCCCACCCTACCATAACTGTCCACCCTGCAAATGTATCTCTGCCCACTGTGGAAATGCATCTCTGCCCACTGTGCAAATACCATAACTGCCCACCCTACCATAACTGTCCACCCTGCAAATGTATCTCTGCCCACTGTGGAAATGCCTTCTCTGCCCACTGTGCAAATACCATAACTGCCCACCCTACCATAACTGTCCACCCTGCAAATGTATCTCTGCCCACTGTGGAAATGCCTTCTCTGCCCACTGTGCAAATACCATAACTGCCCACCCTACCATAACTGTCCACCCTGCAAATGTATCTCTGCCCACTGTGGAAACGCCTTCTCTGCCCACCCTGCAAATGGCATTTCTATCCACTCTGCAAATATTATTTCTATTCACTCTACAAACATCACGTCATCCGCTCTACAAACCTCATTTCTATCCACGCTACAAACGTCACGTCATCCACACGGCCAATGTCATTTCTATCCACCCTGCAAATGTCATCGCTGGGCATTCTACAAATGTGATCTCTATCCATCCTGCAAATGTCATCTCTGTCCCACCTTGCAAAAGTCGTCTCTATCCAACCTGCAAATACTATATAATTATCCTGCTCTGCAAAAGTCGTCTCTATCCAAGCTGCAAATACTATCTATCCTGGATTGCAAATGTCGTCTCTATCCAACCTGCAAATACTATCCATCCTGCTCTGCAAATGGTGTTTCTATTCAACCTGCAAATACTATCTATCCTGGATTGCAAATATTGTCTCTATCCAACCTGCAAATACTATATATCCTGGTCTGCAAATGGTGTCTCTATCCAACCTGCAAATACTTATATCCTGCTCTGCAAATGGTGTCTCTATCCAACCTGCAGATACTATATATCCTGCTCTGCAAAAGTCGTCTCTATCCAACCTGCAAATACTATATATCCTGGTCTGCAAAAGTCGTCTCTATCCAACCTGCAAATACTATATATCCTGCTCTGCAAAAGTCGTCTCTATCCAACCTGCAAATACTATATATCCTGCTCTGCAAATGGTGTCTGTATGCAACCTGCAAATACTACCCATCCAGTTCTGCAAATGGTGTCTCTAACTATCCTGCAAATACTATATATCCTGCTCTGCAAATGGTGTCTCTAGTTATCCTGCAAACGTCGCTTCTACGCCTGTTGGATGCTGGACACTGGACACCTATGACCTGGAACAGGAAACTTACGGAGAGCGTAGAATACAGACAGACTGAAGAAAAGGAAAATGGACAAAGGGCAGTGGGGGACACGGCTCACACCAGGTGTAACAGGCTAGTGACGTCTATCTGCGACAAACACGAGTTTTGTCGCGACAAATATCTGTCGCGACAAACACGTGTTTTTTGTATCAACAAACACGAGTTTGTCGCGACAAACACGCGTTTGTTGCGACAAAGACGAGTTTGTCGCGACAAAACATTTGTGGTATCTCCCGCCGATGATAATCAAGTTGCATTGTATTGTGTTCATACCCCGTACACCCCCGGGAACACAGCACTGGGAGTGACGACGAAACGGCCCGGCATGTCTGCGGCCATAATGACGCCTAGAGAGTACGATGACGTCACATTAGTATACGTGATGATGTCAAGAGTGGACACGGTGGACCACAGCTGCCCCACAGTTTTGTTGGAACCGTGGACGGCAGTTTGGATCAGCTGGGCGTCTGTGGCAGTGGCCGGCCTGGAAGGCTTCAACACCACTCCGTCAGAACGACAGCATCTGGAAAATAAATACATAAATAAATAAATAAATAAATAAATAATAATGAACACTTAGAGCGCCTAACCCGCACAGGCCCTAAGCGCTTACGCGTTCTTTACAAATACATATTGTCAAAATTCAACGCATACAACATGAATGCACGCACACACACACCACACACACACACACACACACACACACACACACACACCACACACACACACACACACCACACACCACACACACACCGCACACGCACAGCACACACGCACGCACGCACGCACAGAGACTCGCACACACACACACACACACACACACACACACACACACACACACACACACACACACACACACACACACCACAGCACACCACCACACGCACAGATCGCACGCACACGCACGACACACACACACACACACACACACACACACACACACACACACACACCAGTCGCATATGAGGTATAAAATAAAACGCTGTGGCGCTAGGTGGTTTGAATTCCTCGTGCAATTGTGCACTTCCCGGGAGCGGGGATAGCTCAGTGGTTAGAGCGCCGGACTCGTGATTGAAAGGTCGCGGGTTCGAATCCCTGCAGGAGCGGTGGGAGAATTTTCTCCGCCAGGGTCAGCTTTCTGTGCTGACTCTTAATTCGGTATTCGTTCCACCCCCGTGTTACCGCAGTAGCACGTAAAAGACCCCGGTCATTCTGCCAGAAGTACAGGTGGCAGGTTACAGCTAAACACGCATGCACCTTACGCATGCACCTTACGTATGTGGCTTTGCATGAAATGGCACGGTGCATGGCTGTATGGTGTACACAGACCTTGCGCCGAGACGGCAGCAGTTTCATGTGGCACCAGCCGTGCCAGCGCTGTAAGTACACCACTTCGGTGGATATTCAAAAAACGCGCTATAAAGAGCTAGTCACTCATGTAGAGTCACATGCGGGCGCAGTGAGTCTGCTCGAGAGCGGAGAATAGCGCTATATAAAAAGCGATCAACAATTAAAGTCTTCAGCATCACTCTGTCTGACCAACAGCATCTGGAAAGGAACCTTTCTTCAAAGGACGAGAGGGTGGGGGAGGTCTCTTGTTCGTTATTATTATTATTATTATTGTTGTTGTTGTTGTTGTTGCTGTTATTATTATTATTATTGTTGTTGTTGCTGTTGTTATTGTTATTGTTGTTGTTGTTGTTGTTGTTCTTCTTCTTCTTCTTCTTCTTCTTTTTTTTGTTGTTGTTGTTGTTGTTGTTGTTGTTGTTGTTGTTGTTGTTGTTGTTGTTGTTTTGCTGTTGTTGTTCTTGTTCTTGTTCTTCTTCTTGGTCGTTATTATTATTGTTGTTGTTGTTGTTGTTGTTGTTGTTGTTGTTGTTGTTGTTCTTCTTCTTCTTCTTCTTCTTCTTCTTCTTCTTCTTCTTCTTATTGTTGTTGTTGTTGTTGCTGTTATTATGTTTGTTGTTGTTGTTGGTTGTTGCTGTTATATATTGTTGTTGTTGTGTGTATCTTATTCATTATTATTGTTGTTGTTGTTGCTGTTGTTGTTGTTGTTGTTGCTGTATTTGTTGTTGTGCTGTTATATTATTTTGTTGTGTTATTATTATTGTTGTTGTTGCTGTTATTATTATTATTGTTGTTGTGTTGTTGTTGCTGTTATTATTATTATTTATTGATTTGTGTTATTATTATTGTTGTGTTTTTTATTATTATTATTATTATTGTTGTTGTTGTTGTTGTTGCTGTTATTATTATTGTTGTTGTTGTTGTTACCTGTCAGTGACGGGGGAGGCAAGGTGTGCCTGGCTGTCCCCCAGAGCCACGGATCCCATGCTGAGTGTGGCCAGCAGGGCCTGAAGGTCCGGGTTCTTCTCTCCTCCTCCTGCTCAACCACAGCAACGACAACCTCTAACTCCTGGCAACGAACACATTTACATCCACACATATTACAGCAAACAGAAGCTGAAGTATAGTAGTCTATTATGAAGATAATAGTAGTCTACCATGAAGATATCATCCAGCACATGATAATTATATATGCATATGCACATACACATCGTGACAGATGCAACCCCCCCCCCCCCACACACACACACACACGCGCGCGCGCGCGCGCGCGCACAAACAACAACAATAGCAACACATACCACCTGCGTAACCACACACCACCAGTGCAACTATACATACCAGGGCGCAACCACACATAACACCTACCCAACTATACATACTACCGGCACAACCACACATACCACCGGCACAGCCACACATACCACCGGCACAACCACACATACAACCGGCACAACCATACATACCACCGGCACAACCACACATAATAACACCTACCCAGCTATACATACCACCGGCACAACCACACATAACACCTACCCAACTATACATACCACCGGCACAACCACACATACCAGCTACACAACTACACATACCACCGGCACAACCACGCATACCACCTACACAACCACACACCACCTGCACAACCACATACCACCTGCAGAACCACGCATACCACCTACACAACCACACACCACCTGCACAACCACGCATACCACCTACACAACCACACACCACCTGCACAACCACGCATACCACCTACACAACCACACACCACCTGCACAACCACGCATACCACCTACACAACCACACACCACCTGCACAACCACGCATACCACCTACACAACCACACACCACCTGCACAACCACGCATACCACCTACACAACCACACACCATTATTTCAAGGGAATGTATGAGTGTGTTTATATGTTTGCTTTATATTGCATTATACTATTATTGTTATTATTATTATTACAGTATTGCATTACGTGAGGCGCTTAAAAGGTACATGGATCTGCGCCATACAAATGCTATTTTGATTTGATTTGATTTGAATTCACCTCGTCACCGAGCACACGGTTTTTATGCAGTTTGAGCTGTGAGGGACAAATCAAAGAACCATTATACTGCCGAAAAAGACTGCCTTAACTGCTGCGATACTGTAAATTCAATGACCTCGAGCCCACTTCTTGCGGAATAAGTTTGGAACATGGTGACGCATTTGCTTTCTCATACACAGGACCTGTGACCTGGAATTCCCTCCCCAAACCTCTGTGCGATGCGCCAAGTCTCCCCTCTTTCAAATCCACTCTGAAAACGTTCCTCTTCAAAAAGCATCTGTACTGACGACCTTCATAGCCAGACCCACAAAGGTGTTGAGCAAAGCTGACAGTTTCCTGTATCTGTATTTCTCTCTCTCTGTCTGTGTGTGTGTGTGTGTGTGTGTGTGTGTGTGTGTGTGTGTGTGTGTGTTGTGTGTGTGTGTGTGTGTTGTGTGTGTGTGTGTGTGTGTTGTGTGTGTGTGTGTGTGTTGTGTGTGTGTGTTCTCTCTCTCTCTCTCTCTCTCTCTCTCTCTCTCTCTCTTCTCTCTCTCTCTCTCTCTCTCTCTCTCTCTCTCTCTCTCTCTCTATATATATATATATATATATATATATATACATACACATATATATATCCTGTGTAGCACGTGCGCAAGAATGGTTGTTTTAACTTGCTGTTTTATTTTTACTGTCTCACTCAGGTATCTGAAAAACTTGATAATGTTAGCCAGCTTATTACCATGTCATTTTGTTTAAGTGACATATAAATTTAAGAAACTTGATATTCTAAAAAAAAAAAAATAGATTTTTTGTTTGTTTGTTTTTTAATTTTTGTCTTACTGTCTATTTTTACTGTCTCACTCAGGTATCTGAAAAACTTGATGATCTTAATAATGTTAGCCAGTTTATTACCATGTCATTTTGTTTAAGTGACATATAAATTTAAGAAACTTGATATTCTAAAAAATGTTTTTTTGTTTTGTTTTTTGTTTTTGTTTTTTATTTTTGTCTTACTGTTGAACTGATAGTGTATTTTAATTTAATCAAAATTAATTAAGTTAGTCCGTGTATGCTTTAAATTATTACAGTAATACGATTTTTATTTAAAACAAAATTTTAAAATCGGTTGGTCATGATCTTTGTCATGACAGATGCAACTGTATTAACTAGATACTGTGTTGTTGTTTTGTTGTTGTTGTTGTTGTTGTTGTTGTTGTTTTGTTGTTGTTTTTTCATTTCATTTTTAATGTATGTATTTCTTAGCTATGTATTGAGCCTGATATGTGAAGCTGTACTGTGCTTGGAGCTCGTTTTTGCAGAACTGGGACAGACGCATTATAAACAAAACAAAATTATGATTGTTATTAAATAGGTTAACCGTTACTCACTGTCGTCATACCGACTCCCTGCTTCGTGGGCGTGGCTCCAAAAGGAATCCTTAAAAGCAGCCAATCCAAGCGCACTAGCGAGGGCAGAGGTCACGCCAATCTTCCACTGGTCTGTCGTGCTGGTGGCCATATAAGGTGCGCTGACGCGTGCCTGCCGTCACAATCGTAACACGTGCACACTCACAGAGATTTAAGGATCATTGGTAAAGACCCTGTCAACCGTGAAGGTCATAGCAGCGTGAAACAGAGGTCATCAAATCACAAGTCAAAGTCTGAGTCCCCCGTTTAAGCTACACGTCATTAGAAGAAGAAAAGAGGATGTACCTCTGGTGGAGTTTATGTACCTTGTATTTACACGCACGCCAGGTGAGAGTTACCGTAGGCGACTCAGGTCTTTGTTGTTGTACTTGTGTTACGCGTTTCGAGCACTAATTAACTCCCTTGTGTGTTGATTCTGAACGAACTACACAGGCAGACATTAGGTAGAATTCCTAGTAGTAGGCCCAACCTGTTTATCTATACCTTCTGACCGTGTCTGTCTCACGTCTTAACTGAAGTGCTGTATACCTGTATAGACCATGTCTAGCTCATGTCTTAACTGAGGTACTGTACCTTATGACCGTGTCTAGCTCAAGTCTTAACTGAAGTATTGTATACCTTATGATCATGTCTAACTCACATCTTTAACTGAAGTGCTGTATACCTTATGACCGTGTCTGTCTCACGTCTTAACTGAAGTGCTGTATACCTTATGACCGTGTCTGTCTCACGTCTTAACTGAATTGCTGTATACCTTATGACCGTGTCTGTCTCACGTCTTAACTGAAGTGCTGTATACCTTCTGACCATGTCTAGCTATTCCGTGTCTAGCGCATATTCATCACTTGTCGTTAATTGATCAGTTACAATTATGCCGTGAGAGTCTGAGATATTTTAGCTGCTTTTGCTCACCTCACCTCCAAGAGTGAAGATTCTGAACAACAAAACAGATTTTGAACAAGTGGTTACTTCACCTTCAGGAACGCTAGCAGTCATTCTTGTGTCAGATTTTTTTTTTTTCTTTCTTTCTTCTTCTCCATCTTTAAGAAACACTTTGTTGCAATAGTTCTCCTACAGTTGCCACTCACCTCACCTTCTAAGACGACTTTTAAAAATATGTCACACACCTGAATAACAGCCGGATATCGTGAAGCCTCCATGAGAATCCTGGGAAGGGCCTTGCTCAAGGTCAAGCTGATTCCGGCGTCATAGGCGGCGCTTGACATGTTCCTCAACCAATCGTTGGCCAGTCCTGGCTGAGTCTGAAGGGCGGTAACTCCAAAATACTGTGTCGTCATGTCGTCCTGTGCAAGAGGGAAGTTTCAATGCTGACTCAGGCTGTAAAGTCCGTGTGACAGCTCGAGACTGTCAAAATAGCCTCATATGTTTTGTAATGAGTAATGGTTATGGCCATGGCGACCATGACGTTGGACTATCAACAAAGTTTAAAACTGCTAAACACGCTTGTTTTTATGTTTTTTAAAGAGGTGTGTGTGTGTCTGTGTGTGCGTGTGTGTGTGTGTGTGTGTGTGTGTGTGTGTGTGTGTGTGTGTGTGTGTGTGTGTGTGTGTGTGTGTGTGTGTGTGTGTGTGTGTGTGTCTGCCTGTCAGTGTGTTTTCCATTAATTAGGTGGGAATAACGAATTAACTCTATCACTGGTTTGATAGTTATTACATATATATATATATATATATAAGAGAGAGAGAGAGAGAGAGAGAGAGAGAGGGGAGAGAGAGAGAGAGAGAGAGAGAGAGAGAGAGAGGTGGAGAGTGTGTGTGTGTGTGTGTGGTGTGTGTGTGTGTGTGTGTGTGTGTGTGTGTGTGTGTGTGTGTGTGTGTGTGTGTGTGTGTGTGTGTGTGTGTGTGTGTGTGTGTGTGTGTGTGTGTGTGTGTGTGTGTGTGCGTGTGCACATTTCGGTGTTAACTGCCTGACTGTTGCAGTTGCTCAGTGAGTGATAGTTCATTCGTTCCTTCACTCGCTCAGCTCTCACAGTAAAAGTTTGTCCGATTTCTTTGTTCCGTTCGTCGTTCATCCATCTATCCACCAAAGTAGCCATTCATTCATTCCTTCGTTGATGTACCCACTGATACAGTGGTCACTGAGAGAGAAACTGTTGCTTAACGTCCACGGAGGCGAGAAGGCCTATTAGGGACGGGGACGAGTGGGAAAAGGGGGACAGAAGAGTGAAACCTCGAGACGGGCACCAACCCGGAAGACCAAGGCTGCCGTGGACCGCCGCCAGAACAACAGAATGTTACGGTAGTGTCCGCCCGGCATTGCGCAGCGACCACAGCACCACGCAATTGCTGTCCCAACTGCTATGCAGAACAGAGTCACAAAGACAATGTCCGTAGCTCCGCCGTTGGGAAACAA
>JABMCL010002547.1:877500-880000 GCA_018857735.1 Alviniconcha marisindica
AGACCGCTGTAGCTAGTCACGAAATCTGGGAGAAATTAGAGAAAGCACGAAGACCGCTGTAGCTTAATTATCACTGTGTTAAAACCTGGGAGAAAGTAGAGAAAGCACGAAGACCGCTGTAGCTAGTCACTGTGTTGAAACCTGGGAGAAAGGAAGAAAGCACGAAGACCGCTGTAGCTAGTCACTGTGTTGAAACCTGGGAGAAAGTAGAGAAAGCACGAAAACCGCTGCAGCTTAATTATCACTGTGTTGAAACCTGGGAGAAAGTAGAGAAAGCACGAAGACCGCTGCAGCTTAATTATCACTGTGTTAAAACCTGGGAGAAAGTAGAGAAAGCACGAAGACCGCTATAGCTAGTCACTGTGTTGAAACCTGGGAGAAATTAGAGAAGGCAAAATGTCACAAATATTCCGCGATAAAACGTAGTAACGCACAGGCTCCCCTTGTCTACAAGAACCTTCATGCTCAAATCCGGGTCACACCAGGCGGCGCAACTCACTCCATAGGTGTTACTTGTGGTTGCTCCCCTTATTACTGGAACTGGTGAAGGCGATACTTGGACTGTGTCCTCCAACATCTCGCAAGTTTCGTGTACAGTTGGTGTTGTTGTTGTGCAGGTGGTACGGTGATTATTTTTTTAAATATTTTTTATACAGTCATCCATAAACACACACACGCGCGCGCGCGCGCCGCGCGCACACACACACACACACACACACACACACACACCACACACACACACACACACACACACACATATATATATATAACCTACACACACATATAACCTACACACACGCACGCACGCACGCACGCACGCACGCACGCACGCACGCACGCACCACGCACGACACTACACACACCACACACACACACACACACACACACACCACACACACACAACACAATATATATATATATAATATATATATAATAAATTTAAATAACACACATGATGCACAATGCACACAACACACGCACACACACACACACACACCACCACACACACACACACACACACACACACACACACACACATATATATATATTATATATATAATATATATATATATATATATATCATATATATATATATAACCTACACACACGCACTCACGCACGCACACGCACACGCCGCACACACACACACACACACACACACACACCACACACACACACACACACACACACACACACACACACACACACACACACAACACACACACACACTCACACACACACAAAAAAAAAAACCCCCAGAAAATAACAATCTCTCACCCGAAGCGGACAGTACAGCGGGAAAAGCACCAAAGAGACACAGGACAGGAGCCAACATCACCACCACCGCCATTTTCTCCGCTCGCCTCGACAGCATCCCGCTCAACTGAAGACAAAGCAGGGCAATCGTTGGATGGACGGCGCAACACCCTCACACAAACCCACGCGACGTTGTGCGGCTACTGATAGGATTTATCGTCCGCCCACGAGATACTCAAGTTATCGAAATGTTTATACGCTATTGTCTGTAAGCCAACGCGGACCTGCAAAACCACAGGACAAGGGAGATGACTCGTGCGCTGTGCCAGCGAGGATCGCTGAATAGCACAAGGGGAACAGGAATCGTTTTGCACGCATCTGTGTGGTCACGCGAGAACAGACACTACCGCCACGCTTGAGCTGCTCCGGCGAAAGCCAGAGGTGGACATAAGTAAGTTTTCAAGGTTTCAAGGGTTTCAAGGTTTTATTGAGCTTTTTGCCCCTGGGGGCTAGAAAGCAAAGTTACATTCGCACACGACATTCCTTATGAACATTTACATGAGTTCTACTAATAAACATGGTGCTTAACGTCCACAGAAACCGTACGGCTTATTAGGGACGGGGAGAATGGGGGGAAGAGGGTATGGAGGCGGGGGAAGAGGGAGCTTATATACCTATCGCTACACTGTCACCATCAGATGGGTAGTGATGAGAGCCATTTTAATGTTTCATTAATTATGAGGGACAAAGTCACAAGACAGTGTCCACAGACCACAATTTTTGAAGAGAAAGGAGAGCCGAAGCGGATTCGAACCGAGGTCCCTCTGCTTACCAGCCTAGCATCTTACCGCTAGGCCAAACCGGCTCCCAAGATGGGCAGTCACATGGACTCGCTGCTAGTAACAGTACAGACAGCTGATGGCAGAGGACTGAGATGGTTGCAGACTCTAAACACTTGTTTACGACATCCTTCCTTCAACCACTGCCGTATTTAGTTACCCAGAAAACTGTCAGCTAACCAGCATTTTTTTTTTTTTTTTGGTTGGTGCTCAAACAGTAGTAAGTTTGTTACAAACAACTCAAATTATATCAGACGTTTGTTTTATGTTGCCATGTTGCTTACGCCAGCTCAAATAAAACCAAAATCGTTTGAATCGAGATGGAACTCTCTTTTTTTTTTAAACCAGGGGTGGATGCGTCTCATGTTTACGTGCGTGCTTGGGCGCTAGGCTGCTTCCACAGT
>JABMCL010002547.1:887500-890000 GCA_018857735.1 Alviniconcha marisindica
CAAAAACTATAGGAATCCACATATCACTGTATGAAACAATGTTTTTCAGGAGGCTAAACGGAACTTTTCGATTTCTATCTCCTTTTTAGTGGTACCTGGATTATTATTTTTTGGATTATTATTTTTTTTGATTTTTTTTTTTTTCTTTTTCATTAAATAATGGCCTAAACACGAACCGCCAACCTCGATGAGGGTTGGTCCGCAAAAAATACACTCACCGAGACATCGATGACCGTAAGACGTGGGGCGCGGGGTTTGGAAAATTTGTCAATGAAAAAAGGCATTATGTTTCCTCTCTTTTTTTTTAATTCGGTGACGCCACTAAAGGAATTAGGGGAAATGAATTCAAAAAATTCGCCCACCAAACCCCCCAACCCCCCCGCCAAATTTTAAAATTTTAAAAACAAAATAAAATTTATGGAACCGAAAACTTACCGACTTTCGCTCTCCTGAAAAAACAAACAAACAAAAAAACAAAAAATGTTCTGTTGCGGTGATGTGTGATACGTTGGTAGTTTTCTAATATTTCGAAACATTCGATAGGCCAAGAAAAATCGAGTTGGTTTAAACATTTTTTTTTTTTTTTTTTTTTATTCTTGTCAATGAAAGCATACTAACAGACAATAACAGAACAGTTTTGGGAGCGTAATACAAGTAAACTTATGAGAGACGCTCAAAATTACAAATATATGATGTGGCGGGTAGGCTTACACTACATTTTCAACGACCGAGAGAAGGAGGGAGAGGGGGAATGAGAGAGGGGGATGAGAGAGAGAGGGAAGGGGGTGGGGAAAGAGAGAGGGGGAGAGAAGGGGAATGAGAGAGGGGGAAAGGGGAGAACGAGAGAGGGGGGGAAAGGGGGGGAGAAATGAGAGAGGGGGAAGGGGGAGAATGAGAGAGTGAGGGGGGGAAAGGGGGAATGAGAGAGAGAGGGGGAAAGGGGGAGAATGAGGAGAGAGGGGGAAGGGGGAATGAGAGAGAGGGGGGGAAAGGGGGAAGAGAGAGAGGGGGGGAGAAGGGGGAGAATGAGAGAGAGGGGGAATGGGGGAATGAGAAAGAGGGGGGAATGGGGGGGAATAGAGAGAGAGGGGGGAAATGGGGGGATGAGAGAGGAGGGAAAGGGGTGGGGATGAGGAGAGAGGGGAATGGGGAAATGAGAGAGAGGAATGGGGGGGATGAGGAGAGAGGGGGAATGGGAGGGGATGAGAGGGGGAAGGGAGAACGAGAGAGGGGAGGGGGGCTGAGAGAGAGAGGGGGAAGGGGTGAGAGAGAGAGGGAAAGGTCAGGAATGAGAGAGAGAGGGGAAACGGGGGATGAGAGAGAGAGGAAAGTGGGAATGAGAGAGAGAGAGGGAAATGAGGGGAGAGAGAGGGGGCATGGGGGAATAAGAGAGGGGGAAGGGAGGAATGAGAGAGAGAGCGGGGAAGGGGGGATGAGAGAGAGGGGGGAAAGGGTGGCGGAATGAGAGAGAGGGGGGAATGGGGGGCGAATGAGAGAGAGGGAAGGGAGGAAATGAGAGAGAGTGGGTATGCAAGAATGAGAGAGGGGAATGGGGAGAATGCGAGAGGGGGAAGGGAGAATGAGAGAGATGGAGGAGAGAGTGGGAAAGGGTGGGGAATGAGAGAGAGGGGGGAATGGGGGGGATGAGAGGGGGAGGGTGGGACGAGAGAGGTGGGGAATGGGGATGAGAGGGGGAAGGGAGGAATGAGAGAGAGGGAACGGTGGGGGGAAGAAAATGAGAGATGGGGGGGAAGGGGAAATGAGAGGGGGGAATGAGAGAGAGAGAGATAGGGGGCGTGGGAGTGATGGAATAAGAGATAGGGGGGGAAGGGGGAAATGAGAGAAAGAGAGAGAGAGAATGGGTGGGGAAAGAGAGAGAGAGGGGGAAGGGGGAATGAGAGAGAAAGATGAGGAGGTGAGGAAAGAGAGAGAGGGGGAGGGTAGAGGAAAAGAGAGAGGGGGGGAAGGGCATGAGAGAGAGAGAGGAGAGAGAGAGAGAGAGAGAGAGAGAGAGAGAGAGGTAGGGAGAGAGAGAGAGAGGGGAGGGGGGGAGGGGGAAGAGAGAGAGATGGGGAGGGGGGAAGAGAGAGAGAGAGAGAGAGAGAGAGAGAGAGAGTAGGAGAGAGAGAGAGAGAGAGAGAGAGAGAGAGGAGAGAGAGAGAGAAGGGAAGGAAGGGAAGAGAAGGGGAGTATTAGAGGCTGAAGAGAAGAAGAGGTACAGACGTGATCCCGGACTCGATTTTGATAACACCATAGCGGTTTGTGTGAACAACAGAATTCCGTGAACTGTTGGCAGAATTTGTTGCTGAGAGGAGACTAGGTCACCACTCAATAAGACAGGCATGGCAAATGTAAAGGGGTAAGTGTAAGTAAGTAAACATGGCGCTTAACGTCCACAGAAACCATAAGGCTTTATTAGGGACGACGGGTTGAATGACGATTGCTTATAGCTATTTCCGGGGCTCTCTAGTAGACTCACTGCTTGTATTAGATGCTTCTA
>JABMCL010002547.1:892500-897500 GCA_018857735.1 Alviniconcha marisindica
CCTTTACGGGTGGTCTTATATTACGTACAGTACGTCCTACACAGACCCAGCTATTACGGGTGGTCTTATATTACGTACAGTACGTCCTACACAGACCCAGCTTTTACGGGTGGTTTTATTTTGGGTCCTTTTACGTTTAAAACCCCTGTTACGGGTTGTGAGTAACGAAGCAACTATGCTGATTGGTTTCAGCCCCCCCTCCCCCCCCTTTTTCCCCCCTCCCCCCCCCCCCCCCCCCCCACCACACACACTCAGGCACACACA
Source organism: Alviniconcha marisindica (assembly GCA_018857735.1). Lineage (NCBI taxonomy): Eukaryota > Metazoa > Mollusca > Gastropoda > Provannidae > Alviniconcha > Alviniconcha marisindica. The sequence goes on from JABMCL010002547.1 coordinate 892,765, forward strand.
TGCAAACAAAAGCACAAAACACTGGTGATTCAAGTCGTGTCGCCCTACAGCAACTAAACTAGCAATTAACCAGCCAACCAATGATAAAGAAATGAATATGTAAACAGAAATGAACACATAATTATACAGCAGCCGTTTTAAAGCACATTTAGGTCATGCTTGTGTTTACAGTATATCGTGATCAGTGTGCGATGCTACGTGTTGCCGCGTGCTTTCGAAGGGTTAATCTTTTACGTATCTACACTGTCTTTGTTCTTTATGTGTGGCACCCACACTGTTTTCCTTTGACGGAATAAAGAATTTCTTGATTTGAAAACAAAAAAAAAAAAAAAAAAAAAAAAAAAAAAAAAGCTATGCTGATTTGGCCGTCACAAGCTTTCTGCACAGCCAGCGTTCACCCATCGTGTGAACAACGCCATGGCTGCACACTGTAGAGATGACGCACCCAGGGGCACGGCCACCATGAGGTACCGAAAGATAATCCGGGAATTCTGAGAGATGTTATTACCGTGTACTGTAATATCAGTACCCAGTTTTTCATCGTTGTTGGTGTGTGTGGTGTGTGTGTGTTGTGTGTGTGTGTGTGTGTTGTGTGTGTGTGTGGGGTTTTGGGTGGGGGGGGGGTGTGTGTGTGTGTGTGTGTGTGTGTGTGTGTTGTTGTGGTGGTGGGTGTGTTGTGGTGGTGTGGTGGTGGTGTGTGTGTTGTGTGTGTGTGTGTGTGTGTGTGTGTGTGTGTGTGTGTGTGTGTGTGTGTTGGGGTGTGGTGTGTGTTGGCGTGTGTGTGTGTGGTGGTGGGGGTGGTGGTGTGGGGTGTGTGGGTGTGTGTGGTGTAGTGGGTTTTTGTTTTTTTTGTAAATTATGTAAAGTCCCGGCTTTTCGTGGCTTTTTTATTTTAAATTCTGAAGGGGCCAAAATTTTGCGAATAAAATAACCTTCGTGCTTGGCCTGGAATAGGAGAACAAAACATGAGCCGAAAGGGGGTAGCGATACCCGAAAACCCTGCACTGTTTCTCTGCTTAAACGGAAAACGAAAATACACAAGACCTAATCTCCCCCTCCTCCCCCTACCCCCACCACCTCTCTCTCTCTCTCTCTCTCTCTCTCTCTCTCTCTCTCTCTCTCTCCTCCCTCTCTTCTCCCCCCTCCCCCCCCTTTTTTTTTAAACAAACAAAACCAAAAACAACCCCCCCAAAAAAAAAAAAAAAAAACCCAAAAAAAAAAAAAACCAAAAAAATACAACAAATAAATATAAAAACCCCAGCCCACAAAAAAAAAACACAAAAAACCAAAAAAAAACAAAAAACAAAAACCCCACACACACCCCCACAAAAACACACACAACACACAACAACAACACACAACAACAAACAACACAAAACAAAAACACACACACACACACACACCAAACCAAACAAACCAACAAAAAACAAAAAACAACAAACCGAAACTGAAAGGAAACAAACAAAAAAGGCTCAAATTTTGGTGTAGATCATTTTAACACGGGCTTTTTGATGTTTTAGACCAAGGAATACTGGTTCCAATAAAGGCCAAATCAAAAGTTTTTTTGTTTTTTTTAAATCTACCGGTTGTAAAAATGCATTTTAGAAGACAATTTTTTAAAACTTGGACGGGGTGGGGGTGGAGGGGGGGGGAGGGGGGGGGGGGGTGGGTTTTATGTTAACTTTTAGCTGTCAGTGAAGACTTTGTACAACTTTTGAAAATATAAAAGATGGAAATTAAAAACACAATTTTGGATTTGTTGTCGTTGTTGGTTTTTGTTTTGTTGCGCTTTTTTGTTTGGGTATTTTTTCTGTGTGTGTGGGGGGGTGGGTTTGGGGGTGCTGCGGGGCAAAATTGTGGGTGTTGTTGTGGGGTTGCGGGGGCGGGGTTTTTGGTGTGTGTGTGGTGGGGTCCGTGGTGGTCCGTGGTCCGCGCGTGCGTGTGTGCTTGCGTGTGTGCGTATGTGTGTGTGTGTGGGCGTCCGTGCGTGCGCGCGTGCGTGTGTGTGCGCGCGCGCGGGCGTTCTGGGGTGGTTGGAGCGGTGGAAAGGGGAAGGAGGGAGAGAGGAGGTTCTTGTGATTACCATTACGTATCAAAGCGATACCAAATCAAACCGCAGCCGTGGAAATGGGAAACATCAGGGGGACGGGACTGGCTTTGTCACGGCTGTTGGGCAGCCGGCGAACTGGAGAAAACATCAAGAGCCTCGCGAAGCACAGCCAAAATGGTTGTGGGTGGCGGTGTCTTGGGGGCCGGAGAGGATTAGAGGCTGATGCGCTGGAAGATGTACGGCGCCGAGTCGGTGCTCGCTGGCGGAAGGGGAGGTCAGCGCGTGCGAGACTTACAACGCGACACTCCGTGAACCCCTTCACGGGGTTATAGATCATCGCACTGCTGGGTGTTGGAGGCTCGTGCCAGTCTCATCTGAGTGTAGCCGTTTCAGATCACAGGCCCTTTTTGGGGGTCTCTTTGTCCCTCCCTCCCTCCCGCCCTCCCCCATCTTTCCCCATCTGTCTGTCTGTCTGTCTGTCTGTCTTCCCCTTCTCTGTCTCTGTCTCTGTCTCTGTCTCTCCTCTCTCTCTCTCTCTCTCTCTCTCTTTTCTCTTCTTCTCTCTCTTCTCTCTCTCTCTCATCTCCCTCTCTCTCTTCCCTCTCCCCCCCCTCTTCTCCTTCTCTCTCTCCTCTCCCCCTCTCTCTTTTCCCTCTCCTCTCTCTCTCTCCTCTCCCCTCTCCCTCCTCTCTTCTCTAAGAAATAAGTAGTTCTTTTGAAAAAGCCAAAAAAGGAATACTTCCAAAAGCTCATAGAGCGTGATAACAATAATATCCGTGTGGCGTGCTCTGATGTGTTCCCCGAAGACATCGTTCTGCTTCATCCTCTCACCCCCCCTCTCCCTCTTTTCCCCCCCTCTCTCTCCATCTCTCCTCTCTCTCCTCTCGCCCCCTTCTCTCTCCATCTTCCCTCTATCTCCTCCTCCGCCCCCCTTCATTTTCCCTCTCTCTCTCCATCTCCCCCCCCTCTTCCCTCCCCCTCTCTCCTCCCATTTCTCCCTCTCTCTCCATCTCCCCTCTCTCTCCCTCTCCCCCCTCTCTCCATTCTCCCTTCTCTCTCCATCTCCCCTCTCTCCATCTCCCCCTCTCTCTCTCCATTCTCCCCCCCCCCTTCGACATCTCCCTCCTCTCGACATCCCTCTCCTCATCTCCCTCTCTCTCCCTCTCGCCCTCTCTCCTCCACACAACCTCTCTCTCCTTCTTTAAGAAATAAAAAGATTCTTGTGAGAAAAGCCCCAAAAAAAGAATATTCCCAAAAGCTCAATGAGGGTGATAACAATAATTATCCGCGTGGCGTGCTCTAGATGTGTTCACGAAGACATCGTTCTGCTTCTGCCGACGTCCAGAAGAATCTGCAAATGTTTTCAATAATCGTTTCTTGTCTGTGACAGAATCTTTAATAAACCTACGAACAATTGCATCTTCTTCGTGTTCGAATCTTCTACGTCATTTCTACAAAACAAAAAACTAGCGGGCAAGACCCATCTGCCATCCCATAATTATGTGTTTCTTAGTTTCGGAGCTAGGTAGATACATATCGAAAAGATGGAAAATAAACAATTGTCTGGTCCGGATGGTATAAGCGACCAGCTACTGAAACTGTCGTTGCCATACATAACAGACTGGCTTACACACACATGTGTTAGTTTACGCTTCGAGAAAAAATCCGTTCAAAAGACTTTATTGTCCGTTGCAATCGTAACAATTAAACGGAAATTCTTCTTCGCTCACAACCAGCTCTGCCACATTAAATAATGTAGCTAATTAAGTTAAACACATCATAGTTCAGGAGCTGTGTGAGAGTGGAGGCGGCCGTCCTGGGCTGTCCGTCCTAACGCGCCTTCTGGTTTCCGTGGACGTAAAGCTATACTGAACCGTGCTTCGGCATTGGTCTCAGCTTGTCCCTAATATGTCAACCGACATCTGAGGACATTAAGCATCACTACCTACCTACCTGCCTACCTACCTACCTACCTACCTACCTACCTACCTACCTACCTACCTACCTACCTACCTACCTACACCTACCTACCTACCTGCCTGCCTGCCTACCTACCTACCTACCTACCTACCTACCTACCTACCTACCTACCTGCCTACCTGCCTGCCTACCTACCTACCTACCTGCCTATCTCCCTACCTACCTACCTACCTACCTACCTACCTGCCTGCCTGCCTACCTACCCACCTACCTACCTACCTGCCTACCTACCTGCCTGCCTGCCCTACCTACCTACCTACCTACCTACCTACCTACCTACCTACCTACCTACCTACCTACCTACCTGCCTACCTGCCTACCTACCTACCTACCTAGTTAAACACATTAACCCTTTCACTGCCCGCCTTGCCGCGCCGTCACTCAGAAAACAGGCAATAAAAGTGCCAGATTTGAAATCATTATGGCCTTTCCCCCTTTCGCATGAGCACCTGAAAGGTTTTCTACCAAAATGCACAGCACTCAAAGTGGATTTGTTACAGGACCGTCAAATATACTGTCTGCAGGCGTGTCTGTTGTTCACTTTTCAGACCGGAAATATTTACAGGCTGGGGCAGTGAAGGGGTTAAAAACAGAAGGAGGTATAACGCATAAAGAGCAGCTGTCGTAAAAGGTAAGTCATAACTAAATACATCCTTCGCAATCACATGTATTCCCCTAAAGAAAAACGTCTTTCCATCCGAGCTTA
>JABMCL010002547.1:912500-920000 GCA_018857735.1 Alviniconcha marisindica
TAATTCATATACTGTGTGTATCCCCGAGTGGAACACATGTCTTAATGTTTCTGCTTTGCTGCATTAATTCATATACTGTGTGTATCCCCGAGTGGAACACATGTCTTAATGTTTCTGCTTTGCTGCATTAATTCATATACTGTGTGTATCCCCGAGTGGAACACATGTCTTAATGTTTCTGCTTTGCTGCATTAATTCATATACTGTGTGTATCCCCGAGTGGAACACATGTCTTAATGTTTCTGCTTTGCTGCATTAATTCATATACTGTGTGTATCCCCGAGTGGAACACATGTCTTAATGTTTCTGCTTTGCTGCATTAATTCATATACTGTGTGTATCCCCGAGTGGAACACATGTCTTAATGTTTCTGCTTTGCTGCATTAATTCATATACTGTGTGTATCCCCGAGTGGAACACATGTCTTAATGTTTCTGCTTTGCTGCACTAATTCATATACTGTGTGTATCCCCGAGTGGAACACATGTCTTAATGTTTCTGCTTTGCTGCATTAATTCATATACTGTGTGTATCCCCGAGTGGAACACATGTCTTAATGTTTCTGCTTTGCTGCATTAATTCATATACTGTGTGTATCCCCGAGTGGAACACATGTCTTAATGTTTCTGCTTTGCTGCATTAATTCATATACTGTGTGTATCCCCGAGTGGAACACATGTCTTAATGTTTCTGCTTTGCTGCAAATTCCCAAAACTGTGTGTATCCCCGAGTGGAACACATGTCTTAATGTTTCTGCTTTGCTGCATTAATTCATATACTGTGTGTATCCCCGAGTGGAACACATGTCTTAATGTTTCTGCTTTGCTGCATTAATTCATATACTGTGTGTATCCCCGAGTGGAACACATGTCTTAATGTTTCTGCTTTGCTGCATTAATTCATATACTGTGTGTATCCCCGAGTGGAACACATGTCTTAATGTTTCTGCTTTGCTGCATTAATTCATATACTGTGTGTATCCCCGAGTGGAACACATGTCTTAATGTTTCTGCTTTGCTGCATTTAAATTTATATACTGTGTGTATCCCCGAGTGGAAACACAATTTTTTTTCTTTTAATTTTTTCCCCGAGGGAACACATGTCTTAATGTTTCTGCTTTGCTGCATTAATTCATATACTGTGTGTATCCCCGAGTGGAACACATGTCTTAATGTTTCTGCTTTGCTGCATTTAAATTTATATACTGTGTGTATCCCCGAGTGGAACACATGTCTTAATGTTTCTGCTTTGCTGCATTTAAATTTATATACTGTGTGTATCCCCGGTGGAACACATGTCTTAATGTTTCTGCTTTGCTGCACTAATTCATATACTGTGTGTATCCCCGAGTGGAACACATGTCTTAATGTTTCTGCTTTGTGCAAATTCCCAAAACTGTGTGTATCCCCGAGTGGAACACATGTCTTAATGTTTCTGCTTTGTGCATTTAAATTCAATACTGTGTGTATCCCCGGTGGAACACATGTCTTAATGTTTCTGCTTTGCTGCATTTAAATTCCCAAAACTGTGTGTATCCCCGGTGGAACACATGTCTTAATGTTTCTGCTTTGCTGCATTTAAATTCCCAAAACTGTGTGTATCCCCGAGTGGAACACATGTCTTAATGTTTCTGCTTTGTGCACAATTCCAATACTGTGTGTATCCCCGAGTGGAACACATGTCTTAATGTTTCTGCTTTGTTTCATAATTCCCAAAACTGTGTGTATCCCCGAGTGGAACACATGTCTTAATGTTTCTGCTTTGCTGCATTAATTCAATACTGTGTGTATCCCCGAGTGGAACACATGTCTTAATGTTTCTGCTTTGCTGCATTAATTCCCAAAACTGTGTGTATCCCCGAGTGGAACACAGTCTTAATGTTTCTGCTTTGCTGCATTTAAATTCCCAAAACTGTGTGTATCCCCGAGTGGAACACATGTCTTAATGTTTCTGCTTTGTGCAAATTCCCAAAACTGTGTGTATCCCCGAGTGGAACACATGTCTTAATGTTTCTGCTTTGTGCATAATTCCCAAAACTGTGTGTATCCCCGAGTGGAACACATGTCTTAATGTTTCTGCTTTGCTGCATTTAAATTCCCAAAACTGTGTGTATCCCCGAGTGGAACACATGTCTTAATGTTTCTGCTTTGCTGCATTAATTCAATACTGTGTGTATCCCCGAGTGGAACACATGTCTTAATGTTTCTGCTTTGCTGCATTAATTCATATACTGTGTGTATCCCCGAGTGGAACACATGTCTTAATGTTTCTGCTTTGCTGCATTAATTCATATACTGTGTGTATCCCCGAGTGGAACACATGTCTTAATGTTTCTGCTTTGCTGCATTAATTCATATACTGTGTGTATCCCCGAGTGGAACACATGTCTTAATGTTTCTGCTTTGCTGCATTAATTCATATACTGTGTGTATCCCCGAGTGGAACACATGTCTTAATGTTTCTGCTTTGCTGCATTAATTCATATACTGTGTGTATCCCCGAGTGGAACACATGTCTTAATGTTTCTGCTTTGCTGCATTAATTCATATACTGTGTGTATCCCCGAGTGGAACACATGTCTTAATGTTTCTGCTTTGCTGCATTAATTCATATACTGTGTGTATCCCCGAGTGGAACACATGTCTTAATGTTTCTGCTTTGCTGCATTAATTCATATACTGTGTGTATCCCCGAGTGGAACACATGTCTTAATGTTTCTGCTTTGCTGCATTAATTCATATACTGTGTGTATCCCCGAGTGGAACACATGTCTTAATGTTTCTGCTTTGCTGCATTTAAATTTATATACTGTGTGTATCCCCGAGTGGAACACATGTCTTAATGTTTCTGCTTTGCTGCATTTAAATTCATATACTGTGTGTATCCCCGAGTGGAACACATGTCTTAATGTTTCTGCTTTGCTGCATTAATTCATATACTGTGTGTATCCCCGAGTGGAACACATGTCTTAATGTTTCTGCTTTGCTGCATTAATTCATATACTGTGTGTATCCCCGAGTGGAACACATGTCTTAATGTTTCTGCTTTGCTGCATTAATTCATATACTGTGTGTATCCCCGAGTGGAACACATGTCTTAATGTTTCTGCTTTGCTGCATTTAAATTCCCAAAACTGTGTGTATCCCCGAGTGGAACACATGTCTTAATGTTTCTGCTTTGCTGCACTAATTCATATACTGTGTGTATCCCCGAGTGGAACACATGTCTTAATGTTTCTGCTTTGCTGCACTAATTCATATACTGTGTGTATCCCCGAGTGGAACACATGTCTTAATGTTTCTGCTTTGCTGCATTAATTCATATACTGTGTGTATCCCCGAGTGGAACACATGTCTTAATGTTTCTGCTTTGCTGCATTAATTCATATACTGTGTGTATCCCCGAGTGGAACACATGTCTTAATGTTTCTGCTTTGCTGCATTAATTCATATACTGTGTGTATCCCCGAGTGGAACACATGTCTTAATGTTTCTGCTTTGCTGCATTAATTCAATACTGTGTGTATCCCCGAGTGGAACACATGTCTTAATGTTTCTGCTTTGCTTTCACTTTAAATTCCCAAAACTGTGTGTATCCCCGAGTGGAACACATGTCTTAATGTTTCTGCTTTGCTGCACTAATTCCCAAAACTGTGTGTATCCCCGAGTGGAACACATGTCTTAATGTTTCTGCTTTGCTGCACTAATTCATATACTGTGTGTATCCCCGAGTGGAACACATGTCTTAATGTTTCTGCTTTGCTGCACTAATTCATATACTGTGTGTATCCCCGAGTGGAACACATGTCTTAATGTTTCTGCTTTGCTGCACTTTAAATTCCCAAAACTGTGTGTATCCCCGAGTGGAACACATGTCTTAATGTTTCTGCTTTGCTGCACTAATTCAATACTGTATGTATCCCCGTGTGGAACACATGTCTTAATGTTTCTGCTTTGCTGCACTTTAAATTTCCCAAAACTGTGTGTATCCCCGAGTGGAACACATGTCTTAATGTTTCTGCTTTGCTGCACTAATTCAATACTGTGTGTATCCCCGAGTGGAACACATGTCTTAATGTTTCTGCTTTGCTGCATTAATTCAATACTGTGTGTATCCCCGAGTGGAACACATGTCTTAATGTTTCTGCTTTGCTGCATTAATTCATATACTGTGTGTATCCCCGAGTGGAACACATGTCTTAATGTTTCTGCTTTGCTGCATTAATTCCAATACTGTGTGTATCCCCGGTGGAACACATGTCTTAATGTTTCTGCTTTGCTGCATTAATTCCATACTGTGTGTATCCCCGAGTGGAACACATGCTTAATGTTTCTGCTTTCTGCACTAATTAATACTGTGTGTATCCCCGAGTGGAACACATGTCTTAATGTTTCTGCTTTGTGCATTAATTCATATACTGTGTGTATCCCGATGGAACACATGTCTTAATGTTTCTGCTTTGCTGCATTAATTCATATACTGTGTGACCCCGAGTGGAACACATGTCTTAATGTTTCTGCTTTGCTGCATAATTCATATACTGTGTGTATCCCCGATGGAACACATGTCTTAATGTTTCTGCTTTGCTGCATTAATTCATATACTGTGTGTATCCCCGAGTGGAACACATGTCTTAATGTTTCTGCTTTGCTGCATAATTCCTTACTGTGTGTATCCCCGAGTGGAACACATGTCTTATGTTTCTGCTTTGCGCACAATCATACACTGAAGTGTATCCCCCGACATGAACACATGTCTTAAGCGCTTGCTGCATTAACATATACTGGACCCCAGTGGAACACATGCAAGTTCTGCTTGCTGCATTAATCATATACTGTTATCCCCGAGTGGAACACATGTCTTAAGTTTCTGCTTGCTGCATATCATATACTGTGTGTATCCCCGAGTGGAACACATGTCTTAATGTTTCTGCTTTGCTGCATTAATTCATATACTGTGTGTATCCCCGAGTGGAACACATGTCTTAATGTTTCTGCTTTGCTGCACAATTCCAATACTGTGTGTATCCCCGAGTGGAACACATGTCTTAATGTTTCTGCTTTGCTGCATTAATTCATATACTGTGTGTATCCCCGAGTGGAACACATGTCTTAATGTTTCTGCTTTGCTGCATTAATTCATATACTGTGTGTATCCCCGAGTGGAACACATGTCTTAATGTTTCTGCTTTGCTGCATTAATTCATATACTGTGTGTATCCCCGAGTGGAACACATGTCTTAATGTTTCTGCTTTGTGCATTTAAATTCAATACTGTGTGTATCCCCGAGTGGAACACATGTCTTAATGTTTCTGCTTTGCTGCATTAATTCATATACTGTGTGTATCCCCGAGTGGAACACATGTCTTAATGTTTCTGCTTTGCTGCATTAATTCATATACTGTGTGTATCCCCGAGTGGAACACAGTCTTAATGTTTCTGCTTTGCTGCATTAATTCATATACTGTGTGTATCCCCGAGTGGAACACATGTCTTAATGTTTCTGCTTTGCTGCACAATTCAATACTGTGTGTATCCCCGAGTGGAACACATGTCTTAATGTTTCTGCTTTGCTGCACAATTCATATACTGTGTGTATCCCCGAGTGGAACACATGTCTTAATGTTTCTGCTTTGCTGCATTTAAATTTATATACTGTGTGTATCCCCGAGTGGAACACATGTCTTAATGTTTCTGCTTTGCTGCATTAATTCATATACTGTGTGTATCCCCGGTGGAACACATGTCTTAATGTTTCTGCTTTGCTGCATTAATTCATATACTGTGTGTATCCCCGGTGGAACACATGTCTTAATGTTTCTGCTTTGCTGCATTAATTCATATACTGTGTGTATCCCCGAGTGGAACACATGTCTTAATGTTTCTGCTTTGTGCATTTAAATTCAATACTGTGTGTATCCCCGAGTGGAACACATGTCTTAATGTTTCTGCTTTGTGCATTTAAATTCAATACTGTGTGTATCCCCGAGTGGAACACATGTCTTAATGTTTCTGCTTTGCTGCATTTAAATTCAATACTGTGTGTATCCCCGAGTGGAACACATGTCTTAATGTTTCTGCTTTGCTGCACTAATTCATATACTGTGTGTATCCCCGAGTGGAACACATGTCTTAATGTTTCTGCTTTGCTGCACTAATTCCCTTTCTGTGTGTATCCCCGAGTGGAACACATGTCTTAATGTTTCTGCTTTGCTGCACTAATTCTTATGTTGTATCCCCGGTGGAACACATGTCTTAATGTTTCTGCTTTGTTTCACTAATTCCAATACTGTGTGTATCCCCGAGTGGAACACATGTCTTAATGTTTCTGCTTTGCTGCACTAATTCCAATACTGTGTGTATCCCCGAGTGGAACACATGTCTTAATGTTTCTGCTTTGCTGCACAATTCCCAAAACTGTGTGTATCCCCGAGTGGAACACATGTCTTAATGTTTCTGCTTTGTGCACTAATTCCAATACTGTGTGTATCCCCGGTGGAACACATGTCTTAATGTTTCTGCTTTGTTGCACTAATTCCAATACTGTGTGTATCCCCGTGTGGAACACATGTCTTAATGTTTCTGCCTTGCTGCTCTAATTCCAATACTGTACGTATCCCCGTGTGAAACACATGTCTTAACCCTTTCGCTGCCATGCAAGAGGGTAAGTAACCTGATGTTTTACGCCCAGTTAACCGGTACGGGTATATATTATATATATATATATATATATATATATATATATATATATATATATATATATATATATATATATATATATTATATATATATATATAAAATATATCAGGCCGACTCGCATTCGCGCAGCAGTAGGCTACGCTGACCCGGTAGACAAGAGTTCAGAATAAAGAAGACTATTGGCTACATGTGTGGCAATGAGAAGAAGAAGATATGCGTGTTTTTGTCAATGTGTCCATGCATGCATATGTATGTGTATGTGTGTGTGTGTGTGTGTGTGTGTGTGTGTGTGTGTGTGTGTGTGTGTGTGTGTGTGCGTGCGTGCGTGCGTGGTGCTGCGTGCGTGGTGCGTGCGTGCGTGCGTGTGTGTGTGTGTGTGTGTGTGTGTGTGTGTGTGTGTGTGTGTGTGTGCGCACGCACGCATACACACATGCACAAGCGCACCCACTCACATGCACACACATAAGCTCACATAAGCGCGCACACACACACACACACACACACACACACACACACACACACACACACACACACACACACACACACACACACACACACACACACACACACACACACACACACACGCGCGTGTGCTCACACACACACACCACACACACATGGCCCCACACACACACATCACACACCCCACACACACACACACACACACACACACACACACACACACACACACACACACACACACACACACACGCACGCACGCGCGCGCGCGCGCGCGCGCGCGGGTAACGCTAACGCCAGATGAGACAGAGATTTACAAGTGTCACAAACAGCGACAGGTAA
>JABMCL010002547.1:927500-932500 GCA_018857735.1 Alviniconcha marisindica
CACCACAACACCACACACACACACACACACACAACACACACACACACACACACACACACACACACACACACACACACACACACACACACACAACACCACACCACACCACACACACACCACACACACACGCACGACGCACCACCACGCAAAACCCACAACACACACACACACACACACACACACACACACACACACACACACAACACACACCACCAGAGCTGTTGTATCTTGTCGCGTCACTTTCAAATCTGCAGATGATGACGTCACTCATACTGGTCTTTGAGCACAAGGAGGCATGAGAGAGAGAGAGAGAGAGAGAGGAGACAGAGAGAGAGAGAGAGAGAGAGAGAGGAGAGAAAGAGAGAGAGAGAGAGATAAGAGAGAGAGAGAGAGGGAGAGAGAGAGGAGAAGAGAGAGTGAGTGAGAAGAGAGAGAGGAGAGAGAGAGAGAGGAGATGAGGAGGGGGAGACAAAAAAGAGAGAGGAGAGGAGAGAGGAGAGAGAGGGGAGAGGGAGAGGAGATGTGGGGGGGGGGGAGGGGCAGAAAAAGGTTGACATCAGGGTATTGTAAAGAGTAATTAGTGCACACGTTCAGGATAGGGTAGCAATATGACAGTCGCCTTGCAGACACATATCCCTGTCTCTCACAAAAAAAACTACCGAGTGACGTAGAAAACAAACCATTCAGACGTCATGTGATCATTTGACGAAACTTTTCGATTTTTTCAGGTACACTCCTTCTTATCACCGTCCATTCAAACTATGCATTGGATGATATGGACTCGGTGACCGATCCAGGCAATGCGCAGGTCAGTGTTCCGTTTCTCTCTCTCTCTCTCTCTCTCTCTCTCTCTCTCTCTCTCTCTCTCTCTCTCTCTCTCTCTCTCTCTCTCTCTCTCTCTCTCTCTCTCTCTCTCTCCCTTCTCCCTTACTGTTCTTTATAAGATAAGCATTGACTGCTTCTGTTTTTTGTGTTTTTTCCCGATACTAGTCATATGAACTGATCAGATGTTCTGCTGCTTCATTTGCTCATAATATGCTGACCGTGTGTTCATAATATGTAACTGAATGATGTATGGCATGTGTTCATCTGGCGCTGTGAGCGCACTATGTTTTGTGTGGAAATTCTCATGTATAACGTTTCAGTGACTCATTCATGCCTATATTATGTATATAAGTAATGCCTGTAATTTGATATATATATTTATCAGTAGCTTAGCAAGGACTAGTTGTTAGACAGGTTTTTGACTGAACCTAAACTGCAATCCTTGTAAAATAAAGTTTTCGAGTTCGAGTTCTCTCTCTCTCTCTCTCTCTCTCTCTCTCTCTCTCTCTCTCTCTCTCTCTCTCTCTCTCTCTCTCTCTCTCTCTCTCTCTCTCTCTCTCTCTCTCTCTCGTTTGAAGTATAGCCTACGTCCACAACTGCGATACGTGTTTTTGTTGGGCACGACTAACCCAGCTGATAACCTGACCCAGTAACCCGCTCCTCACGACATCCACCTGAAGTTCATTCAGCCCGGAGACAAACACAAGTGAAGTGCAGTATCAACCAGTCACCACGACACGCCCACTGCTCGAATTCTTCGACTCATTTATAATTAGGAAGCATTGCGGTCAAGGGTGGATCCATGTAGTGATACTTCGATCTTATTTGCCGTATCAACCAGCGCTAAGGCTACGACAGAGACTGAACAGGGTTTGTTCTGCACCTTGTAAATAAAATAATAGAAGAAACGTCAAGGCGATTAGTAAACTGGTGTTTTACGTCAAGGCAGGAAGTGAATGACGTACAGTTTGACGCGCGTCTTCTTTATTGGCGTCAGTTTGAGAGAACTGCTTTGAAACAGCATGATCGCATGTTTTTGTCCGTCTCAGACTAAGTTCTCCACGTTTCGAAGTGGTTTACGGAATGGTACGAATCTTAAACCCACTTTCACTGCAGCCACACTGCAGAATATACCATAAATATCAGTAATGATCAGACATTGATCCTGGATGTTATTGGAGGAAGAAGAAGAAGAAGAAGAAGAACAAGAAGAAGAAGAAGAAGAAGAAGAAGAACCAGTACCAGCAGTACTCATTCCTGCCGAGAACCATCAGAGACTGGAATGACCTGCCCCAGGAAGTCATTGAGGCCAAGACCATCGACACATTTTTGTCAAGGGCCTCCAGACTGCACTAATCCAAAACATTTATTTTATTATTTTATTTTATTTTTTCACTACGAACCCTCCGTAAAGTGACAAAATAATCAACACGATGACCGCGGTCGCTTCACAGGAAGAAAAAAGAAGAAGTGGATTGGGTTCCCCTATGCCAAAGATTTCACCCCCCCTTTTACAGGGAAAATTTGCGGGTTGTTCGCTGTCTGAAGATCAAAAAGGGCCTAAACCCCTTTTTTTCAAAGGATTAGTGAAGGTGTGTCAGGTCTGGACACTGATTGGCTAATCGCTAATGTCAGTCATACTTTGGCGACTGGTTAATTGATTAACCCAAAAATAATTTGGGAAAGACCAAACCGATATCTCACTTGTGACGCTCAGCATTCTTCAGTCTCAGTCCGCTGAGAAAGGTTTCAAGAAAACCGATTTTTGTTTTTTAACACAGTGTTGTGTTACTGTTGTTTTGTATTTACTCTAGAGTCTCTTGTCTCTTGCTTATATATATATTTAAAGTATTCCCACAGTTGTGACACAGGACAGATGTTATAACTACCGAATCAACAAAATACGGAGTTAAGGAAGAATCTCAAACCAGCAACAAACAAGATCCAAACAGATAAAAGGTCCGAAAGAATGCTTATTTGTTAGGACACAAACACACTATCTGCAAATGTTCGGGGAAATCCCTTTTGTCAAGCTGCAAAACAACACTTAAACGACAGATAAACGGTGAAAAACGATGAAAAATGAGATGAGAAGCGAAATATCTCATCCTTTTTGGTCGAGCTATGTTGTTTTTGCCCAGGCTGGAAGTGAAAAACCCAAACAAATTTTTAAAAAAAACCCCAAAAAAAATGTTTTCGAAAAACCCAAAAACAAAACAAAAAAAACCCAAAAAAAAGACCCTGAAAAGTTAAAACCAACAGGACTTTGTGTTTTGCGGGGAAATGTTTTAATGAAAAAGAAACCGGGTTTGAATTAAACCCGGAAACTGTTTATAGGTAGCCCAGAAACGTTTAAGTGCAAAACCCTACCTGTTACAAATGGTTTTGATAGTGAATAAGACCAACACGAAGACTGTTTGATAGTGAATAAGACCAACACGAAGACTGTTTTTGGGGGTTTTTGAATAAGACCAACACGAAGACTGTTTGATAGTGAATAAGACCAACACGAAGACGGTGTGGGGTTTTGATGGGGAATAAGACCAACACGAAGACTGTTTGAAGTGAATAAGACCAACACGAAGACTGTTTGATAGTGAATAAGACCAACACGAAGACTGTTTTTGGGGTTTTGAATAAGCCAACACGAAGACTGTTTGAAGTGAATAAGACCAACAAGAAGACTGTTTGAAGTGAATAAGCCAACACGAAGACTGTTTGATAGTGAAAAAAGACCAACACGAAGACTGTTTGAAAAAGTGAAATTTTTAATAAGACCAACACGAAGACTGTTTGATAGTGAATAAGACCAACACGAAGACTGTTTGATAGTGAATAAGACCAACACGAAGACTGTTTGATAGTGAATAAGACCAACACGAAGACTGTTTGATGTGAATAAGACCAACCACGAAGACTGTTTGATAGTGAATAAGACCAACAAAAACGAAGGACTGTTTGAAGTGAATAAGACCAACACGAAGACGGGTTTTAGGGGAATAAGACCAACACGAAGACTGTTTGATAGTGAATAAGACCAACACGAAGACTGTTGTGAAAAAGGAAATTTTAAAACCAACACGAAGACTGTTTGAAGTGAATAAGACCAACACGAAGACTGTTTGATAGTGAATAAGACCAACACAAAAACTGTTTGAAGTGAATAAGACCAACACGAAGACCCGTTTGACAGTGAATAAGACCAACACGAAGACTGTTTGATAGTGAATAAGACCAACACGAAGACTGTTTGATAGTGAATAAGACCAACAAAAGAAGACTGTTTGAAGTGAATAAGACCAACACGAAGACTGTTTGATAGTGAATAAGACCAACACGAAGACTGTTTGATAGTGAATAAGACCAACACGAAGACTGTTTGAAGTGAATAAGACCAACACGAAGACTGTTTGAAGTGAATAAGCCAACACGAAGACTGTTTGACAGTGAATAAGACCAACACGAAGACTGTTTGATAGTGAATAAGACCAACACGAAGACTGTTTGAAGTGAAAAGACCAAAACGAAGACTGTTTGATAGTGAATAAGACCAACACAAAGACTGTTTGATAGTGAATAAGTCCAACACGAAGACTGTTTGACAGTGAATAAGACCAACACGAAGACTGTTTGACAGTGAATAAGACCAACACGAAGACTGAAAATCTGTAGTTTGTTTGCCTTCACAACACCTGTATGATAGTGAATAAGACGGGACGGCTTTCTGCAAGGACGGGAGGGTTTTCTGCAAGAAAGGGAGGGCTTTATGAAAGGACGGGAGGCCTTTTTGCAAGGACGGGAGGGTTAGCAAGGACGGGAGGGCTTTCTGCAAGGACGGGAGGGTTAGCAAGGACATGAGGGCTTTCTTCAAGGACGGGAGGGTCTTCCGCAAGAACGGGAGGTTTTCTGAAAGGACGTGCAGTTAGCAAGGGTTAGCAAGGACGGGAGGGTTAGCAAGGACGGGAGGGTTAGCAAGGACGGGAGGGCTTTCTTCAAGGACGGGAGGGTTTTCTGCAAGGACGAGAGTGTGTTTTTGCAAGGACGGGAGGGTTTTCTGCAAGGACGGGAGGGTTTCTGCACGACAATATCCCTTGCATGCACGACACGATAGATGAGTTCTTGCATCATGCCTCGAGTGGTCTCTGCATGTCGCATTATTTAGACAAGCGTGACAA
>JABMCL010002547.1:937500-942500 GCA_018857735.1 Alviniconcha marisindica
AATAATTCTTTACGTCCACGGAAACCAGAAGGCTCGTTAGGACGGACAGCTCAGGACGGCCACCTCGACTCTCACACAGCTCCTGAACTATCTTGACTGTGTTTTGCCGTTCTTTCCTTTTGTAATGAGCTATGTGCCCAAATTTCCGAGTAACGGCACATAAAAGAGTACACTATTATTATGATTAATCCTTAAATCACGACATAATTATGGAGGAAATACTGAAAGGACGGATGGACGAGACTGACCGCTTACTTTAAGCTGCACTTTAACCGCCTCTCATGTCAAGTGAGTCAAGTCGATGCCGAATCAATAATTACATGGCCCACATCCCCACCCCGACTATTTAGTCCTTTTCTTTCCAAGCATTAAACGGTGAGAGCCGGTTTGGCCTAGCGGTAAGGCGGTAGGCTGGTAAGCGGAAGGACCTCGGTTCGATACCGCCTCGGCTCTCCTTTCTCTTCAGAAAGGTTGTGGTTTGTGGACACTGTCTTGTGACTTTGTCCATCAGTTCCTACTGAAACATTAAAATGGCTTCATCGCTGCCCACCTTAATGCAGGGAATGCATTCTGGTGGTGACAGTGTAGCGATAGGTATATAATCTCCCTCTTCCCCCACCTCCATACCCCTTCCCCCCCTTCTCCCCGTCCCTAATAAGCCTTATGGTTTCTGTGCCGGACGTTAAGCACCATGTTTACTTACTTACTTACTTACTTACTTAGCATTGAACGGTGTTGTACGCTGAGACAGCATTTCATCTCATCATCGATTGTGATCAGTTACTGACTATATGGAGGAGGAACTCTAGTTAGGCTTAACTGAGGCGGTAATTCTGTCACGTCCAACCGAATGTGAGCCGGTTTGGCCTAGCGGCCCGTAAGGCGTTAGGCTGGTAACTGAGCAGAGGGACCTCGGTTCGAATCCGCTTCGGCCTTCCTTTCTCTTTGCACCACTACCTTGGCTTATTTTGTCGCTCTGTAGCCATCATAACGTGTTCTTCGGAATACACTGACCGGAAATCGGCCGCCTAATTCTATTTTTAGTAACACCAATGGCCGCACCCAGCACTGATTTGGCTGGGAAAGTTGCGAATAAGGTTGTGGTTTGTGGACACTGTCTTGTGACTTTGTCCATCACTTCCTGCTGAAACATTAAAATCAGTGGCTCTCATCGCTGCCCACCTTAATGCAGGAATCATTCTGGTAGTGACAGTGTAGCGATAGGTATATAATCTCCCTCTCCCCGGCCTCCCCCCCCCCCCCCCACCTCCATACCTTCTTCCCCCCGGAGGCTTCTCCTCGTCCCTAATAAGCCTTATGGTTTCTGTGCCGGACGTTAAGCACCATGTTTACTTACTTACTTACTTACTTAGCATTAAACGGTGTTGTACGCTGAGGTGGCGTGGGACAGCATTTCATCTCATCATCGATTGTGATCAGTTACTGACTATATGGAGGAGGAACTCTAGTTCTTATCTGAGGCGGTAATTCAGTCACGTCCAACCGAATGTGAGCTGGTTTGGCCTAGCGGCCCGTAAGGTGTTAGGCTGGTAAGCAGAGGGACCTCGGTTCGAATCCGCTTCGGCTCTCCTTTCTCTTCAGAAAGGTTGTGGTCTGTGGACACAGTCTCAGTTGTGACTTTGTCCATCACTTCCTGCTGAAACATTAAAATGGCTCTCATCGCTGCCCACCTTAATGCAGGAATCATTCTGGTGGTGACAGTGTAGCGGATAGGTGTATAATCTCGCTCTCCCCCCACCTCCATACCCCCTTCCCCCCCGGCTTCTCCCCGTCCCTAATAAGCCTTATGGTTTCTGTGCCGGACGTTAAGCACCATGTTTACTTACTTAGCATTAAACGGCGGTGTTGTGCTAAGGTAGCATGGGACAGCATCAGCCGGTCAGTTTTATCTGATCTCACTGATGTAATCAGTCACTGACACCCTTCCCGCTTCAACCACTGCCGTATACAGTTACGCCATAGGGTCCAGAAAACTGTCAGCTAACGAGCAGTTTCAGTTTTGTTGGTGCTCAAACAGTAGTAAGTTTGTTGCACTGAAACAACTCAAACAAAACAAGGCGTGTCATTTATAGCCGCCAGCAAAGCCTTTCTTTGTTTACGGTTTACACGAGCACAAATAAAACCACAATCGTTTGAATCGAGACGGAACTCTTCTTCTTTTTTTCAGTTACCCGGGGTGGCCGATACGTCTCATGTTTACGTGCGTGCTTTGGCGCTAGGTTGCTTCTACAGTCATATTCAGTCAGTAGTACCCGAACCTTTCGGAGGGCGCTGACCGCGTCGCTGGACAGCTGCGCGGAGATAAAGAGTGCCCCTTCAGTGGCGTAACGAAATCTGGCAGAGTTTGGAGGAAGGTGCGGAAAGCGGTGCTCGGAGTGTGCATATGACTAAGTGCCAAAAGGTGTGCATGAAAAGAGGACACAGTAGGTCAGAAAAAAAGTATGAAATAAAGGCAAGTAAAAAGAAGTAGGTTTTTAGAATGTTTACTATATTGGTAATCATCACTTCAAAGTGGAAGATAACGACTTGATTAGTTTTTGAGAAAACAAGCTTTAAAAGATGAAAAGTGTATTATGTCGGATGTCAGGGATTGCGACACAAAAGTGCTACTGTATGGCTGGTAAATTATTATTTTTATTCCCAACCACTTTAAACAGATTAAGGATGTCCTCATAAGTATTTTCAAATAAATTTATTGGTCTTGTCACGTCACAGTCCAACCTTTCCGTCGGTGGACCCAGCCTAGTCAGTAGCCGTGTTGCAACATCGAGTCAGCTGTAGCCGGTTAGTTATTTAGTTAGTTAGTTAACTCTTGGATTTTAACGTCCCATCAACCGCACAGGGTCGTATCAGGACGTAGTAGTAGTAGTAGTAGTAGTAGTAGTAGTAGTAGTAGTAGTAGTAGTTGTTTAGTAGTAGTAGTAGTAGTAGTAGTAGTATGTATGGCATAGCTTCCATTCACTGTCGAAAAACGCCCACTCAGTAAAAAAGGAGTGAACAGAACAAGACTGAAAGAGACAAAGAACTAAAGACGGAAAGAAGAAGAAAAAGAAGCCCCGAAAAAGAAAAAGAAAAACGGTCACCCAAATATCCAAACAGTCAGCAGCTTTCGTTATTGATCGTGAGAGGAGCGGGACAGACGCGAGCCGATTTAATGCTACGGCGGACCTCTCAGTCTCTCTCTCTCTCCCCCCTCTCTCTCTCTCTCTCTCTCTCTCTCTACACCAGCCGTCGTCAGTCGAGACCCACGCGCGCGTGCAAAATTCTCGCACACGCAGCAACAGAGAGTCACGTGACTTCTCGCCGTTACTTCCCCCCACGTTGCTTCCATTGAACTAGCTACACACAAGGACTACACACACACACACACACACACACGCGGCGCGCACGGTTCTTTCCCATTTGGCGCGCAGCGCGATCAGGTCGGCTGAACAAAGTGTCGGCCCTGCCGATCACGTGTTAGAATCTCAGGAGGGTTGAAATCTCAACACACGGCTTTTCAGTCAACCTCAGTCGACTCTGCTGAAAGGTGCCGCGAAAAACACACACGCACGCTGAGTCGGGAGAGGCACTGAGTGTGCAGCAGCCATGGCCACCAGCGAGAAAGCAGACGACAAACCGATGGACGTGGAAATGGACCCTCTGTTCAAAGACGGGAAAAAGATGAGCGGCGAAGGTGGCGAAAAAGACCCGGCAGCTGCGGCGGCCAGCGGCGACAGCGTCAACACGGGCGACAAGATCGAGCTGAAGCAAAAGCTCTCCCTCGTCAACGGCATCACCGTTATCGTCGGCAGCATCATCGGGTCGGGCATCTTCGTCAGTCCGAAAGGCGTGCTGGCTGGCACCGGCAGCGTGGGCATGGCCCTCATCGTGTGGATTCTCAGTGGCGTCTACTCCATGATCGGTGCCTACTGTTACGCCGAGCTGGGCACAGCCATCGTGCGCTCCGGCGCCGACTACGCCTACCTGTTCGAAGCTTTCGGACCATTTCTGGCCTTCCTGAGACTGTGGGTGGAGTGCATGATTGTCCGGCCATGCTCTCAAGCCATCGTGGCCCTCACCTTCGCCTACTACGTCATCGAACCTCTCTTCCCTGACTGCACTCAACCTGACGATGCTGTGAGACTTCTCGCTGCCGTCTGCATCCGTGAGTACTCCAACAGTCGTTGATGTGTACACATACATGTATATACCTGGTTGATTGGGTGGGTGGGTCATTGGTTGATTGGCAGGCTGGTTGGGTGGTCGATATTTGTTTCAGTGACTGATTGGTGGATGGGTCGATTGAATCTTCAAAGCGTTGTTTGATTGACTCTTCACTACACTCAAAGCGTTGGTTGATGTTTCAGCTTTGTGGGATTAATCATTCAGTTAATATGCGTGTACGGGTGAATTTCGTGTGATTCATCGATTGATCGATCTAGTGTTGACTGACTCGTGGATGGACTGGAGAAGACTCTCTCCCTCCCTCTCTCTCTCTCTCTCCCTCCCTCCCCCCTCCCCCCTCAACACACCGATGCCTCTGTGGCGAGTTGTTATTTGCGTACGTGATTCACTTGATTTGATTTGAAACAGCTTTAAGGACCCGTCCGTTGACGGCACAGCTGTTTCTTTTTGTCCAGCATATGAAACGTGCGCCGCATATACATGCCATGTAATGCATGCCATCTAATGTATACATCTGTGTGTGAGTGCGCATGATGTAATGGTGTTTGCAGCCGGAAAGAAATTTACAGTGCTGCTTCGGAAGTGGATTTATATATATATATATATATATATATATATATAAACTGTCTGGCTGAGCCTGTCCCTTAGATACATGTGTCAGTTAGACGAGGAAAGGAACGACGCTCGTGCCGGTTTCGTGCCACGCTGACAACAGAGAAGAGCAACAGTGTTGTCGGTGCTAATGTCCTGTACACCGCCACCGCCACCACGTGTTGCCTTGTCGTCTGCCACAGGCAGTCACAGCAGTCGGA
>JABMCL010002547.1:947500-950000 GCA_018857735.1 Alviniconcha marisindica
TAGCTCACTGCTTTCTCCTCGTCAGCCACGTTCCCCCACCGAGTCTAGCTCACTGCTTTCTCCTCGTCAGCCACGTTCCCCCACCGAGTCTAGCTCACTGCTTTCTCCTCGTCAGCCACGTGGTCGGCTGTCAATATGGCCGCGCAGCTATCCGCCGCCAGGAAGTGGCTGTTTCTCTCCCTCCCCCTCCCTGTTCGATTCATTGTAGCGACGGTATGATTATTATATGATGATGTCAAAGGTGCTGCCACAGTAACACAGCTCCACACTGAAGTCGAGGCCCGAGCAGTCTAGTGGAGTGTAGGGGTTATGGGGGTTATGACCGTGTCCGCGTCAGTGGACACCAGCAATTCACGGGTTCGTCTCTCACTCGGTCTCGACCGGATTATTATGAGCGGATTATTTATAGAGCAGAACTAGATCATTATTTCTTTGTAGCCGCGCCGAAGCGCAGCGGCTTTCTAGGCGTCGGCTTTGGATTGTGCCGTGGGCCAATCCCCCAGCGTGATGATGCAATACAACTGGGCGCACTCTCGCCTCGTTTGAGTGTGTATCCGCCGGCACGCTACACTGAGCGCACGGGTCAGTTGTTACACACACACAGCGCGCAGACTGTGACCGAAGCTATGCCGGCAGAGCTAGTTTCGGCAAGTACGTAAAGCATCTAGGCCTAGCTGGGTGTATTGTGAGCCGGTTTGGCCTAGCGGTAAGGCGTTAGGCTGGTAAGCGGAAGGACCTCGGTTCGATACCGCTTCGGCTCTCCTTTCCCTTCAAAAAGGTTGTGGTTTGTGGACGCTGTCCTGTGATTTTGTCCATCACTTCCTACTGAAACATTAAAATGGCTCTCATCGCTGCCCATCTTAATGCAGAAGTCATTCTGGTGGTGACAGTGTAGCGATAGGTATACTCTCCCTCTCCCACCCACCTCCATACTCCCTTCCCCCCTTCTCCCCGTCCCTAATAAGCCGTACGGTTTCTGTGGACGTAAAGCACCATGGAAGATGAAGAAGCTGGGTGTATTGGTTACACACTTTGTATACAACACACGCTGGCACACTCACGGGCCGAAATAAATTCGTGAAATATTTTTACGGTTGTGCATTGGCGTGAGTGCCTGGAGTGTGTGCCTTTGTTGCCTAGTGCTGGGAGCTTACGGGTGTAGGAAATAATATAAGTCCTTTGTACCTCGCTTCTTTCCGCTATCAAATTGATGATGTGGGACTTCGTGTCAGGAGCGGTGTGAGAGTCGAGGTGGCCGTCCTGGGCTTCCGTGGACATAAAGATTTAATGAACCATGCTCACGCATTGGTCTCAGCTTGTCCCTAATATGTCAGCCGACATCCGAGGACATTAAACAACACAACCGAACCTTCGTGTCCTCAGATGTCAGGCTGACATATTAGGGACACAACTTTCAAATTGGAGCACTTGAGTGTGCCTTTATTCCCCGTGCTGGGGAACTTACGGGTGTAGGAAATAATGTAACGTCCTTTGTACCTCGCCACTTTCCTCTTTCAAGCTGATGATGCGGGGTTTCGTGTCCTCAAATGTCGGGCTGACATATTAGGGACACAACTTTCAAATTGGAGCACCTGAAGTTGAGTGTTCCTTTATTTCACGTGCTGGGGAACTCACGGGTGTAGGAGATAATGTAATGTGCCTGGGTTACCGCGCCACCTACAGCTGCCCACAGTAAGTAAACATGGTGCTTAACGTCCACAAAAAACGTACGGCTTATCAGGGACGGGGAGGGGGGTACGGAGGTGGGGGGTGAGGGAGATTATATACCTATCGCTACACTGTCACCCCAGAATGACTTCTGCATTAAGATGGGCAGCGATGGGAGCCATTTTAATGTTTCAGTAGGAAGTGATGGACAAAGTCGCAAGACAGTGTCCAGAAACCACAACCTTCTTGAAGAGAAAGGAGAGCCGAAGCGGTATCGAACCGAGGTCCTTCCGCTTACCAGCCTAACGCCTTACCGCTAGGCCATACCGGCTGACAACTGCCCCAAATCGCTTCTTTCCTCTTTCAATCTGGAACACTTGAATGTGTCCTTATTCCCCGTGCTGGGGAACTTACGGGTGTATGAGATAATGTAATGTCCGTCATGCCTGGGTTACCGCGCCTCCCACAGCTGCCCAAAATCGCTTCATTCCTCTTTCAAGCTGGAACACTTTCAGAGTAATAATAATAATAATAATAATAATAATAATATACATTTATTGCCAAGTGTCAATACACTGATTGCTCGAGGAATGTTTTGTGGTGCCAAGTATGCACGAGGAATGTTTTGTGGTGCCAAGAACACTCATAACACATTCACTCCAACCATAAAACATTTAATTACAACAACAGCAAATAAACATCCTGGTAAAAAAAAAAAAAAGTCATTCATAGACAAAAACATGAAAGATCCCAGTGTGCCTTTATTCCCCGTGCTGGGGAACTTGCGGGTGTATGAGATAATGTAATGTCCGTCATGCCTGGGTTGCTGCGC
>JABMCL010002547.1:972500-985000 GCA_018857735.1 Alviniconcha marisindica
TTGGCTGGTCGGAGCGCGATTAGCTCCAGGAATCGGATTGAAACACTGCCAGTGGAAAAGTCACCAAGCGTGCCAACCTTGCTTAGTGTTCCGTGTCCAGAGGTCGTTCGCTAGTTCAGAAGTGGCGAAACGTTTGGAGGGGCAATGGTTGACTGGTTGACAAACAGGCAAACGGGGTGTAGTGGGGTACTGCGTCTGCACAAAACTGCTGTATCGGCTTTTGCACATTCTGCCGTCTGCACCAGACTGCTGTCTCATGCCGTCTGCACTTGCACCAAACTGCTGTCTCATGCCGTCTGCACTTGCACCAAACTGCTGTCTCATGCCGTCTGCACTTGCACCAAACTGCTGTCTCATGCCGTCTGCACCAAACTGCGGTCTCATGCCGTCTGCACTTGCACCAAACTGCTGTCTCATGCTGTCTGCACCAAACTACGGTCTCATACCGTCTACACAAAACTGCTGTCTCATGCTGTCTGCACCAAACTGCTGCATCGGCTTTGCCGTCTGCACCAAACTGCTGCATCGTCTTTGCCGTCTGCACCAAACTGCTGCATCGGCTTTGCCGTCTGCACCAAACTGCTGCATCGGCTTTGCCGTCTGCACCAAACTGCTGCATCGGCTTTGCCGTCTGCACCAAACTGCTGCATCGGCTTTTCCACAACCGTCTGCATCAGACTGCTGCATGAGCTTTTCCACATGATAATAAATAATAATAATAATAAAAGTACTTATAAAGCGCAAAACTTGTCCGTAAACTATAATTATTTAAACGCATATATATATATATATATGCGTAGCACACATCAATCAATATATCAACATTATATAATAATCAGCAGCACGCACAGTCAACACACACACACACACACGCACGCACGCACGCACGCACGCACGCACACACGCACACACACACAGGCACACACACACACACACGAGCATACTGATTATACAAAGCTTAATGTACACAACTTATAAAAAGATCAGCAAACAGAGACTTGTGAGACAGAGTTCAGGAGCTGCATGAAAGTCGAGGTGGCCGTCCTGTGCTCCCCGTCATGGTTTCTGTGGTTTCTGTGGACGTCAAGCAACAGTGAATCAGACGTGAGCCGGTTTGGCCCAGCGGTAAGGCGTTAGGTTGGTAAGCGGAAGGACCTCGGTTCGATACCGCTTCGGCTCTCCTTTCTCTTCAAAAAGGTTGTGGTTTGTGGACACTGTCCTGTGACTTTGTCCATCACTTCCTACTGAAACATTAAAATGGCTCTCATCGCTGCCCATCTTAATGCAGGAGTCATTCTGGTGGTGACAGTGTAGCGACAGGTATATAATCTCCCTGTCTCCCCCCCACCCACCTCCCCTCCCGTTTTCCCCGTTCCTAATAAGCCTTATGGTTTCTGTGGACGTTAAGCACCATGTTTACATTTTGTTTGTTTGTTTTGGTTTCATCCTGTTTTGTTGTTGTTGTCATTTTGATATTGATGTATGCATTTATAGTACTTGTACTTTTTTGCTTGTCAAGCGGATTTTTACGTTGATAATGTACAGCGCCGCGAGCTTGTAAATTTTTACGGGGTATAGCGCTATATATATATAAGAGTTATTATTATTATTACTACTACTAGGGAATCAGGTCAAATCAGACACTGACGGATGACGACAGGAGCACATCCTTCCTCCCCACGACCCCGTGTGGCTGACAAAAACGTTGAAATCCACACCAGCTTGCTCACCGATTTCCTCCCAACTGCTCCCCTTGCATCATCTGAGGTCTTATTTTTAACCGCAAACAAGGAGTTTATTTTGTGCCTTTGCCCCAGATGTTATAACAGCTTCCGGTGACACTTTGCATAATACTGGATAATGATACCCCCCCCCCCCCCCCCCCCGCCCCCCTCGGCCTTCACACCACTACTAGGCCAGTTAACCTTCTATATCGTCGTACTTAAGCCTTTAAATGCTGACGATTTAACAGTGAGCCGGTTTGGCCTAGCGGTAAGGCGTTAGGCTGGTAAGCGGAAGGACCTCGGTTCGATACCGCTTCGGCTCTCCTTTCTCTTCAAAAAGGCTGTGGTTTGTGGACACTGTCTGTGACTTTGTCCATACTTCCTACTGAAACATTAAATGGCTCTCATCGCTGCCCATCTTAATGCAGGAGTCATTCTGGTGTGACAGTGTAGCGATAGGTATATATCTCCTCTCCCCCACCTCCATACCCCTTCCCCCCCCTTCTCCCCGTCCCTAATAAGCCGTACGGTTTCTGTGGACGTTAAGCACCATGTTTACTTACTTACGATTAACCATAGTTCAGGAGCTGTGTGAGAGTCGAGGTGGCCGTCCAGAGCTGTCCGTCCTAACGAGCCTTCTGGCTTCCGTGGACGTAAAGAATGATTGAACCGTGCTTCGGCATTGGTCACGACTTATCCCCAATATGTCAACTGACATATGAGGACATTAAGCATCACTTCATCATCATCATCAACGATTTAACCCCCCGTCCCCTAATAAGCCTAATGGTTTCTGTGGACGTTAACCACCATGTTTACAAGTTAATCTCAGAGCTCAGGAGCTGTGTGACTGTCGAGGTGGCAGTCCAGGGTTCCCCGTCCCTAATAAGCCTTACGGGTTCTGTGGACGTAAAGCAACATTTTTGGTGAGCCGGTTTGGCCCAGCGGTAAGGTGTTGGGCTGGTAAGCAGAGGGACCTCGGTTCGAATCCGCTTCGGCTCTCCTTTCTCTTCAAAAGTTGTGGTCTGTGGGCGTTCTTGTGACTTTGTCTTGTCCCTCACAATTGATCAAAGGTTTTCATCGCTGCCCATCTTAATGCAGGATTCTGGTGGTGATTGTATAGCGATAAGTATATAATCTCCCCTCCCCCCCCCCCCCCCCACTTCCATACCTCCTTCCCTCCATCTCCTCGTCCCCAATAAGCCTTACGGTTTCTGCGGACGCTAAGCACCATGTTTACTTACTTACTTTAAGCAACATTTGAACATGAACTCAGACCCTGACAACTCAGGAGCTGTGTGAAAGTCGAGGTGGCCGTCCTTCTTCTTCTTTGTCGCTTTACGTCCACGGGTAAACATGGTGCTTAACGTCCACAGTAACCGTACGGCTTATTAGGGACGGGGAGAAGGGGGGAAGGGAGTATGGAGGTGGGGGGAGAGGGAGATTATATACCCATCGCACTCTGTCCCACCAGATGACTTCAGCATTAAGATGGGCAGCTGATGAGAGCCATTAATGTTTCAGTAGGAAGTGAAGGACAAAGTCACAGACAGTGTCCACAGACACAGCCTTTTTGAAGAGAAAGGGGAAACCCAAGCGGTATCGAAGAGGTCCTCCGCTTCCAGCCCAAAAGCCTTACCGCTTGGCCAACCGCTACCGGGGACGGAGCGAGATGGCTTTAAGGATGGGGACGGGGGGGGGGGGGGGGGGGGGGGGGGGGGGGGGGAAGGGGGACGAAGGGGTGAAGCTCGACCGCGGATACGCCCAAAAAGACCGGAGACCGGGGACCGCCGCCAGAACAACGGAAGTGTTAAGGCGGTGTCCCCTCGCCATTGCCCACGACTTGGCACTGCGCAATTGCTGTTTCAACTGCCGTGCTTGGGCATAGTCACAAAGGCAATGTCGGTTTCATTTGCTGTTGACGAACACTTGGACAACTCGAAGCGAAAGGGAAGTCCACTTTCGCAGCCCAGCTCCACCTCCCTACTCATGATCTCTTCTGGGCTAACTTGAAGGTCCAGCTCCACCTCCCTCCTCTAAGATCTCTTGATCTCTTGATCTTTTGATCTCGCCTGGAACCTTCTGGCCGTCCTGGACTCCCCGCCCCTAATAAGGCTGATTGTTTCTGTGGACAAAACTCTGAAACGGAATGATTGCTAGCGTTCTCAAACAAGATCCAAACACAAAAAGGTTCAAACGAAACGCTTATTTATTTTAACACGGACACACAGTATGTTTCTGTGGACGTAGAGGAACATTTGCAGAAGTTAACTTAAAGGCGTTATCAATACAGTTTGGCCTACTTGTCGAAGGCCGGCGAATATTTATGTCTTCGTTCACTTAGGTTCTTTTTAGGCCGAAAACAGCGGGCTACCCATGTAAAAATCTTCGGCGATTCGCCGCAGAAGTACATCTCTCATTTTGTTTTTATTCCTGCAACTGGGATGAGACGGGTCCACCAGTATGCTTCCTCAAGGCAATAAAAACACCAAACGTATCAAAGTGAAAGTCGAAGTGGACGTCCTGGACTCCCCGTCCCTAATAATCCGTACGGTCTCTGTGAACATAAAGCAACACTGAACAGACATAGAGCTCAGGAGCTGTGTGAAAGTCGAGGTGGACGTCCTGGGCTCAGTCCGTACGGTCTCTGTGAACATAAAGCAACACTGAACAGACAGAGCTCAGGAGCTGTGTGAATGTCGAGGTCCCGTCCTGGGCCCCCCCCGTCCGGCGGTGGGGCTCCCCCCTCCGGCACCGTTTTGCGGCACCCCCTCCAAACTCTGCCGTTTTTTACGCCACGAAGGGGGATTCTTTATGTCCCGCGGCTGTCGACCGACGCGGTCGCGCCCTCCGGTTCGGGTATAACTGACTGCGAAGCAACCAGCGCCCAAGCCGCACTAAACAGAGACGCACCCCCCGGGAAAAAAAAAGAGTTCCGTCTCGATTCAAACGATTGTGGTTTTATTTGGCTGGGGGTTTTGTGGCGGCTAAAATACACGCCTTTTTTTTATTTGGTTTTTTTGTAAAAAAAATTTACTGTTTGAGCCCAAAAAAAACTGCTCGTTAGCTGAGTTTTCTGGACCCTATGGCGTAACTAAATACGGCAGTGGTTGAAAAGGATGTCGTAAACCGTTTGGAGTTTAGAGTCCTACGGTTTCTGTGGACTTTAAAAGAAACCCCTGTTAAAAACCTTTTTCCCATTCTGACATGTAGGCAAAGTTCTCATGATGAACGCTTGCAGTTAGCTCATTCTTTTTTCATGGTGCATTACGTCCCCAGAAACCGTATGGCTTATTAGGGACGGGTAGTTAGCTCATAGATGGCTGCTTAACGTGGACGAAAATTGCATAGCGGTATAATACATGCATTGGTAGCGAAAGGGTTAATGTTGAATGGACCACGAAGGTTACACGAGGAAGATCCTCTTGACGGTGATCAGATAACGTTGCTGTGAGTTCGAAGAGGGTGTAGACACGCTTAAAATGAAGTTAACGAACGTCGAAAACAGAAATGAAAGGCGTAATTCCTTCTCTCTCTTTCCCCCCCTCTCTCTCTCTCTCTCTCTCTCTCTCTCTCTCTCTCTCTCTCTCTCTCTCTCTCTCTCTCTCTCTCTCCTCGGTTTTCTTTTCTCCTCCCCCCCCCTCTCTCTCTCTCTCTCTCTCTCTCTCTCTCTCTCTCTCTCTCTCTCTCCTCTCCCCTTTCTCTTTTCCCCCCCCGGTGGTGCGGGGGGTGTGTCTTTTCGGGTGTTGGTGTTGGTGTGGTGTGGTGTGGTTTTTGTTTTGTGGGGTTTTTTTTTGGTCACCTAAATCCTCCGCCCAACTGTCACAGGGAAAACCGCAGCCCTTCAATCAAATGCAAGACAAAG
Organism: Alviniconcha marisindica; assembly: GCA_018857735.1. Classification (NCBI taxonomy): domain Eukaryota; kingdom Metazoa; phylum Mollusca; class Gastropoda; family Provannidae; genus Alviniconcha; species Alviniconcha marisindica. Next base: position 978,090 of record JABMCL010002547.1, read on the forward strand.
GGGGGGGGGGGGGGGGGGGGGGGGGGGGGGGGGGGGGTTTTGTTTTAAGGGAACCAGACCCGGCCCTTTCGTACACTGCACCCCAAAAAGCAACGTACAGTTACATCCCCCCACCACCCCCCACCCCCCCCCCTCCCCCAAAAAAAAAAAGGGGGGGAGGGGGGTTGGGGGGGGGTGGTGGAGGGGGGTTTGACAAGATAGCAATGTATTTCTGATAACCCCATGGTTCCAAAAACAAAAAGGGGGACTGTTCGCGAGGGAAAAAATGATGCAGCGACTTTAACCATTGGTGCCCCGCCGTATTTGGGTCAAGAACTCTGTCATTTTCTCTCCCCTCTACCTCTTTTATCCCCCCCCCCCCCCCCCCCCCCATATCCTCTCCCTCCCCTCTTTCTCTCCACCCTCTCCCCTCTCCCTCTGCCCCTCTTTTTTTTTTCCCATCTCTCCGTCTTTTCCCCCTCCCTCTCCCTCTCCCTCTGCCCCCCCCTTTTCTCTCCCCCTCTCCGTCCCCCCCCCTCTCCTCCCCCCCCCCCCCTTCTTTCTCCTCTCTCCCCCTCTCACCTTCTTCTTTCCCCAATCTCTCCCCTTCCTCTCCCTCTGTCCTTCTCTCCCCCTTTCCCTTTTCCTCTGTCCCCTTTTTTCTCTCCCCCCCCCCTCTCCCCCCCCCTCCCTCTTCCCCATCTCCCTCTCCCTCTGCCCCTTTCTTTCTTCCCCCCCTCCCCTTCTCTCCGTCTTTTCTCACTCTCTCTCCCCCCTCCCTCTCCCCCCTCCACGTCTTCCCCCAATCTCCTCTCTCCCTCTCCCTTTTCTTTCTCCCCCCCTCCCCTTCTCTCCGCTTTCCACAACTCTCTCCCCCTCCCTCTGCCCCCCGTCTTTCTCTCCCCTCCCCTCTCCCTTCCCTCCCCCCTCCCCCCCTCTCTCCACCCTCTCTCCTTCCCCCCTCTCCCTTTTTTCCTCCTATCTCCCTCTCCCCCTGTCTCTCCCTCTCCACCTGTCTCTCCCTCTCCCCCTCTCTCTTCCCTCTTCCCCCCTCTCCCTTTTTTCCTCCTCTCTCCCTCTCCCCCTGTCTCTCCCTCTCCACCTCTCCCCCTCTCTCTCCCTCTTCCCCCCTCTCCCTTTTTCCTCCTCTCTCCCTCTCCCCCAGTCCCTCCTTACACCTGTCTTTCCCTCTCCCCCTCTCTCTCCCTCTTCCCCCCTCTCCCTCTGTCTCTCCCTCTCCCCCTGTCTCTCCCAGCCCTCTCTCAGTAGCTTAGCAAGGACAAGTTGTTAGGTTTTTGACTGAACCTAAACTACAGTCTTTGTAAAATAATGCTTTCGAGTTCGAGTCCTCTGTTATACTACTACTACTACTACTACTACTACTACTACTACTACTACTACTACTACTACTACTACTCTACTACTACTGCTACTGTACATTTATCATGCGCTCATCAACGCCCTGAGCGCTCACATGATATACATATTAACCTAAATACAGCATTTTGTCCACACGTAGAGCACAATCCTACCAAAACAGTTTACGTAAAATATTATATGGAATCACACAACACACACACACAACACACCACACACCACACACACACACACACACCACACACACACACAACACACACACCGTCACACACACACACACACACCCCGAACACACACACACACACACACACACACCACACACAAAACCACACACACCACCCCGACACACACACACACCGCAACACACACCACACACACCACACACACACACCACACACACACACACACACACACACACACACACACACACACACCGACCCCCACACACCCCACACACACACTCACACTCACACACACACACACACACACACACACACACACACACACACACACACCCCCACACCTACACACATATGCTAGCCATAAGCAGCGTGGTGGTTTGTTTTGAGAAGAGCAGCCACCTGTTGCCAACATTGTTTGTATTGTCTCTACGAGCACGTTATAATCGTTTTGTGTTCCCTTAAGTGTGCACTGCGCAGCACTTGCCACTGATGCCCGTCCTCTGCTCAGTGCTGATTAACTGGCTTTGGCGTAGTTGATCACCGCATACGTTCAGCTTGGGATGAACATTGTTTTTGGAAGAGAGAGAGAAAAGGGGGAAGAAGAAAAAGGAAAGAAAAAGGAAACGAACGAAACCCGGAAACAGAAAACAAAAACAAAAACACACACACACACACACACACACACACACACACACACACACACACACACACACACACACACACAAAACACACACACAGGGAAGAGAGGGGGGAGGCCAGGAGACAAAACAAAACAGACAGACAGACAGACAAACAACACACACACACACACACACACAAACACACACACACACACACACACCCCAAAAACACACACACACCCCCACGCACGCCGCCGCCCCCCAAAAAAAAAAAAAACCAAAAAAAAAAAACAAAACACACACACACACACACACAAAAACACACCCCAAAACCACACACACACACACACACACACCCCAAAAACCCACACACACACACACACACACACACACACCACACACACACACACAAAAAAACACAAAACACACACACACACACCCCACACAAAACACACACAAAACCCCCCCTAAAATTTACACAAAACACACACACACACACACACACACACACACACACACACACACACACAAAACACACACACACACACACACACACACACACCATACACTGAAACAGACAGACAGACAGACAGAAGCCGACGTGCCCTTGTTTATTGAGGGGTGCCCTCCACCTGTGGCGCCGGCCCGGTGCAGGCGATGCTTCACCTTCCCGCCCTCGCCAACCTTGCCCGTCAAGGACAGGACGCCGTTCAACCTTCCCCGTGATAAGCAGCCCTGCAGCCCATCGGCAGCCAGTCACATCACCACCACCAGCCTGTGTCAGTGCGCGGCCGGCGGTAGCTGTGCTGCCGTGGTGGTGGTGGTGGCGGTGGTGCCGGCGTGTGTACCTCGGTCAGCAAGCCGTACCCGTCACGCTACGGCTCAACACGGATTCTTCTTTCTGCTTCTCTGCTAGACTGATCTTACAGTTGTCGGCTAACAGCGTGTGTTGTTAGACTGATCTTACAGTTGTCATGCTAACAGCGTGTGTTGTTAGACTATCTTCAGTTGTCATGCAACAGCGTGTGTTGTTAGACTGATTTCAGTTTTCTGCTAAAAAACGTGTGTTGTTAGACGATCTTACAGTTGTCGTGAAAACAGCTTTTGTTTTTAGATGATCTTACAGTTTCTGCAACAGCGTGGTTTTTAGACTGATCTTGCAGTTGTCAGCTAAAGCGTGTGTTTTTGATGATCTTACAGTTGTCGTGCTAACAGCGTGTGTTGTTAGACTGATCTTGCAGTTGTCATGCTAACAGCGTGTGTTGTTAGACTGATCTTACAGTTGTCATGCTAAAACAGCGTGTGTTGTTAGACTGATCTTGCAGTTGTCATGCTAAAACAGCGTGTGTTGTTAGACTGACCTTACAGTTGTCATGCTAAAACAGCGTGTGTTGTTAGACTGATCTTACAGTTGTCATGCTAACAACACGCGTTAGAAAGTATTTCTTCTTCTTCTTCTTCTTCTTCTTCTTCTTCTTCATCTTTAAAGTATTTTCGCATTAGTGATATTAGACTGATCTTACAGTTGTCATGCTAACAACATGTGTTAGAAAGTATTTCTTCTTCTTCTACTTTAAAAAGTATTTTCGCATTAGTGATATTAGACTGATCTTACAGTTGTCATGCTAATAACATGTGTCAGCAAGTATTTCTTCTTCTTCTTCTTCTTCTTCTTCTTCTTCATTTAAAGTCTTTTCACATAAGTGGTATTAGACTGCTCTTTAAGTATCATGCTAACAACATGTGCCAGCAAGTTGCACCAGTAGTAACAAGAAATTTATTTTTAAAATTTGAAAACAATTTTCATTTGCGATCAAATAACAAACACAATATACATGCTTATCAAGACGGATACGCGTGTGTGTGAGACACGGCGCAGCAATACAGAATATAAACTGAAGCAGAGAAAGTGTCAGAACAAATCAGCAAGAGGCACGCACGTGATAAACAGCGATGCCGCACAGAGCACTGGCCCGATGACAGAGGCACAGTCCCCCAAAAATTTGCTGAAGACAAAAGAAAAGAAAAGAAAAAGAGTTTCATCTAAGGCCAGGGAAGCTTATTCGATAATGCGATTTTTGAGAGACAGAGAGAGATGCTGAATGATGCTACTCTGAACAAATATGGCGAACCTCTTTCGAAAAGAACATTCCTGTTAACCTGGCACATTCGCTTTGAATGCACGCTTCATTGTGACGAACAATGGAACTGTTTCAAAGGCAGAAAACTTCTGAGAGATGGAGTGGAGCGCATATGGATTTTTCCGAGCGCACAGATACCATCTTGAACTGAACTGAACTGAACTGAACTGAACACGCTGCTGTACATGTGTTCACGACAAATCGTCGGTCTACCGATCGACAGAGAGCCGTGAGTGTGATCACAACACGGACGTATTGTGCTCTGCTATGACGGGCTCTTTGTGTGTTGTGTTTTTTCCCGCTTCTGAGTCTAAAAATACTCCCAGTCACCTTCGGATGCCATCGATTCTAGGCCACTGTAGGTTGTAGGAAAGTCACAGTGCTGCCGTTTATGGATGCTGGTCCTTTGTGGGATTTCTGTTGTGCTCTCTCTCTCTCTCTCTCTCTCTCTCTCTCTCTCTCTCTCTCTCTCTCTCTCTCTCTCTACTTCGTTAAGTGAGTTTCTCTCTCTCATCTCTTCTCTTCTCAGGTAGTATCTCTCTCTCTCTCTCTCTCTCTCTCTCTCTCTCTCTCTCTCTCTCTCTCTCTCTCTCTCATCTCTTCTAGTTTTATCTTTTCACTCAGCCAATCCTCCTCTCTCTCTCAGTTGTAGTATCTTTTCACTCAAGATCCCCCCCTCTCTCTCTCAGTGTAGATCTCTCTCTCTCTCTCTCTCTCTCTCTCTCTCTCTCTCTCTCTCTCTCTCTCTCTCTCTCTCTCTCTCTCTCTCTCTCTCTCTCTCTCCCTCCTTATTGATAGTTTTGTAATCTCTCCCTCTCTCCTTCTTGAACTGCTCCCTCCCCCACCCTCATCTCTCTGGTCGCTCGTTCTGTCTTATCCCTGAATCCATCGTCTTGTTCTCCTCTAACGTTCGTTGTGAATTGTACATGTTGAAGGGGTGGGGGAAAGGGGGTGGGGGTAGGGGGTCTCCTCTGACGTTCCTTGTGTATTGTGCATGTGGGGTTTGACCCCTCTAGACCCCACTATACAGCTTTATCTCTGCTTACGAATCGTGCCGTTGTGTTTTTGTTTGTTGTTTAGATAGAACGATCGTGATTCTGAAACCCGCCCGTGTGCACTTTACTGGATTATCTGTTGAAACTGAAAGGGCTGACTCTTCGAAAATCGGTGTTTGATGTTTTGGATATAAAATTACATATTTATAGTATGCGTATAACAGAAGAGTTTTGGATTGTGCTTTTTTGCCAGTGACAGTTGGATTGTCCTGAGGTGACCCTGTTCAAGGACGTTCAAATCCAAGGGAGCGGGGATGGCTCAGTGGTTAGAGAGCCAGACTCGTGATTGAAAGGTTTCGGGTTCGAGTCCCTGCAGGAGCGCCGGGAGAATTTTCTTCTCCTGGGTCAACTTTATGACTCTTATTTCGGTATCCGTTTCACCCCCGTGTTACCGCAGTAGCACGTAAAAGATCCCAGTCATTCTGCCAACAGTGCAGGTGGTAGGTTACAGCTAAACACACACACACAATGCATGTGGCTTCGAATGGTTGTATGGTGTACACAGAACAGGTGAGCCGGTTTGGCCTAGCGGTAAGGCGGTAGGCTGGTAAGTAGAGGGACCTCGGTTCGAATCTGCTTCGGCTCTCCTTTCTCTTCGAAAGTTATGGTCAGTGGACACTGTCTTGTGACTTTGTCCCTCACAATTATGAAACATTAAAATGGCTCTCATCGCTGCCCATCTTAATGCAGGAGCCATTCTGGTGGTGACAGTGTAGCGATAGGTATATAAGATCCCTCTTCCCCCACCTCCATACCCCCTTCCCCACCTTCTCCCCGTCCCTAATAAGCCTCACGGTTTCTGTGGCCGTTAAGCACCACGTTTACTTACACAGAACAGTAGCAGTTTCACGTGCCACGTAACAAGCAAACATCCCTGTAAGTAAACCACTTCGGTGTACTTCAATACCTCGGAGATTCAAAATGCGCTGTAAAACGTCACAGATTCGGAATCACGTGCGACAGAATCTCAGTGAGTTTGTTCGAGAGCAGAGAACAGCGCTGCATCAAAGCGATCGATAATAATAATTAGCTAACCTTTCGCGATTGTGTTTTCATACGCCTGACAGAGATTGCATAGGCAATCTGTTGTAAGATATAGCTGATGATCCAACACCACTTGAAAATGACTAAATAAAAAGAGAGCGACATGTGTGTGCCTGTGACCACATATGTAGGAAATGTGTGTGTGTGTGTGTGTGTGTGTGTGTGAGGGAAATCCGCCCGTGTACAGTGTGTGTGTGTGTGTGTGTGATAAAGCCCTTCATTATCACTCTCAAATCTGCTTCGTCACGATGGTCGTAGTGCGCATGTTATTTTCAGAGTTCATGCGCATGGAATTTGCGCACTTTTCCCCGCTTTTGGTCTTGATAACAATAAAATTGCTTCGTCAGTGCAGTGGCCTGAATTAAAAATAGTTTGGGGGGGGGGTTGGCAGCTGATACAAGATACACAGTAGAGTAACCTTCGAATAATCGATCCCCTGTTAACTTTATTGTCTGTATTTTTCTTTTCTTTTCTTCTTTTTTACGCAGTCTCTCTCTCTCTCTCTCTGTCTCT
>JABMCL010002547.1:995000-1001761 GCA_018857735.1 Alviniconcha marisindica
GCAGTGTGTGTTACAGCACACGCGTGGTACTTACGGTGGCACGATCTTGGGGGTCAGTCTGCTTGCTATCAGCACGGATTCTGGGACACGGCTTTAGGATGGCGTAATTCGCTGCTGGCACGATCCGGTCGGTCAGAGCCGGGTCACCGTTGCGTAAGTCAGCTGTTTCTGTCCTAACTTTAGATAACGCCCGCCTGTCCCATTTCGCTAGTTGTGTAAGGGCGAGAAACGTATCTGGGCACGTGTGCGCGTGTTTTGTAGTGGGGTGCCCAGTTTAGAATAAGCGTTCTGTTTAAGCCGTGTGTGTGTGTGTATGTGTGTGTGTGTGTGTGTGTGTGTGTGTGTGTGTGTGTGCTGTGTTTAATGTTCGTTTCGCGTTTTATTGGGTTAGCCCCAAGTGCAAATAGTGCGTTGTGTTACAGCACCGCGTGTGTATTACGGTGGACGTGTGTGGGGGTCAGTTGTTGTATAGGGTGTTGGTGGGTGTGTGTGTGGGTAATTCTGCTCTGCTCTCTCGTCTATGTAATTGTTACCGTTGGTAGTGTGTTTTGTGTAATGTGTGTGCTGTGTGTGTGTGTGTGTGTGTGTGTGTGTGTGTGTGTTTCTTCTTATTCTTCTTTTATTATTATTATTATTTAGTGTGTGTGTGTGTGTTTGTGTGTGTGTGTGTCTGTCTGTCTGTCCGCGCGCGCGCGCGTGTGTATGTATGCGAGGAATACAATATTATGACTGTAATTCATATTTATTTTTGAGGTTTCAAATGCATACATTATTTCTGATCTTTGAGGTTTTAATGTATACAATTTTGTGGATCTTGTAAAGCGCGGTGTGCTCACTCACCCTTGTCGGTGAGATACGGCGCTGTAGAAATGGCCGCTATTTTTTGTTGTCGACACGGTTGAACACACGCGGTTTTCTCTGCATCACAACACAGTGGCGACCCTCCATTCGGACCTGGCCAGCGCACTGACCTCTCGCGACCCTCTTGTTGAAGTGTTGCTTTACATTCACAGAAACCACCAGGCTTATTAGGGACGGGAGCCCAGGACGTCCACCTCGACTTTCACACAGCTCCTGAGCTCTGTTACATCCACAGAAACCATGAGGCTTATTAGGGACGGGAGCCCAGGACGTCCACCTCGACTCTCACACAGCTCCTGAGCTCGGTTACATCCACAGAAACCGTAGGCTTATTAGGACGGAGCCCAGGACGTCCACCTCGACGTTAAACGCTCCTGAACTCTGAACGTCTTTACGTTGGTTGGTTGAAGTGTTGCTTTACGTCCACAGATGATGACTAAGTTCGTGTCCTGGGGAGCCGGTTGACATTTTAAGGCAAAGTGTGACCAGTGCCGAAGCACGGTTCAGGTGCTTTACGTCCCAGAAACCGTAAGGCTTTGGGGAAGGGCCCGGGACGGCCACCTCGACTTTTCAAAACAGCCCCCAAACTCTGTTTTTACGTCCGTGGGCTTATTAGTGGGGTGCCCATTTAGAATAAGCGTTCTGTTGGTTGTATGGTGTACACAGACCTTGCGCCGAGACGGCAGCAGTTTCATGTGGCACCAGCCATGCCCAGCGCTGTAAGTGCACCACTTCGGTGGATATTCAAAAACACGCGCTATAAAAAGCTAGTCACTCATGTAGAATTACATGCGAGCGCAGTGAGTCTGCTCAAGAGAGCGGAGAAGAGCGCTATATAAGCGATCATCAATCAACCATCAATCATCTCATGGTTCAGGAGCTGTGTGAGAGTCGAGGTGGACGTCCTGGACTGTCCGTCCTAACGAGCCTTCTGGTTTCCGTGGACGTAAAGAATTATTGAACCGTGCTTCGGCATTGGTCACAACTTGTCCCTAATATGTCAAGTGACATCTGAGGACATTAAGCATCACTTCATCATCATCATCATCATAGAATTATATGCGAGCGCAGTGAGTCTGCTCAAGAGAGCGGAGAAGAGCGCTATATAAGCGATCATCAATCAACCATCAATCATCTCATGGTTCAGGAGCTGTGTGAGAGTCGAGGTGGACGTCCTGGACTGTCCGTCCTAACGAGCCTTCTGGTTTCCGTGGACGTAAAGAATTATTGAACCGTGCTTCGGCATTGGTCACAACTTGTCCCTAATATGTCAACTGACATCTGAGGACATTAAGCATCACTTCATCATCAGCACGCGGGCTGTCCGAGTACTGTTGTTGTTGTTGTTCTTCTTCCTTTTTATTTAGTCTTTTCACATAGCTGACATTAGACATGTCGTAAGATTCTCAAGAGATTAACATATATTTCAAAACATTATATGAGAATAACCACAAACTTTAACACGCACATACACACACTTACACGCATGCACGCACACACACACATACATGCACACGCACAACACCACCACACACACACACACACACACACACACACACACACACACACACACAAACACACACACACACACACACACACAGAGGAGAGAGAAGAAAAGGGGAGAGAGAGAGAGAGAAGGGACAGCATAAGAAAGAACATGTTGACTTTGACTAGTGCTTTTTTTTTTCTTTTTTTTTTAAACTCTCCTTTCTCCTCCGAACAATGCAGTATCAGAAACAACTACACCATGCGCTTCAAGATAAGAAGGGTAAAAAAAAAAATAAAAAAAAAATCGTATAATGTATAAAATCTAATCTGCGTATTTGGAACGTTGGCGAGGGTCTTGTGCGCAGTTGTTTGCCTTGGCCTTGCTGCTGTTACGGGCCCGCTAAGCTGTACAGCACGTGCTTAGAGTCGTTGTTTTGGTCGCTGTCGCCGCACTGCACGGGCATACCGGTATAGCGGGCGAGCGAGCCAAGGTTGTATGGGGTCACTGCGATCCCACGTTCGGGTTTGAGGGGTCTGTGGTTTATTTTTAGCCTCTAGCTGAGCCCGGTACTGAAGACAAACAGGCTGGCAGGCAGCCAGGCAGGCAGCAGAGAGGCATGTGCAGGCAGGCTTGCAGGCAGATCTGCAGGCATAGGCAGGCTAACATACAGGCGATACAGGCAGACGTACAGGCACGTGCAGGCAGTCTTACAGGTATATGCCGGCAGACTTACAGGCATATGCAGGCAGAAGCAGGCAGTCTTGCAGGCATATGCAGGCAGATCTACAACAGGCGTATGCAGGCAGATCTACAACCGGCATATGCAGGCAGACTAGATTTACAGGCATATGCAGGCAGTGAGGCAGGCAGACCTGCAGGCATATGCAGGCATATGCAATCAGACTAGACTTACAGGCATATGCAGGCAGACTAGACTTACAGGCACATGCCGGCCGACTTACGGGTATATATGAAGGACATGTAAACTGTAAACTCGCACAACACAACGTAACATGGCGCAACACACACACACACACACACACACACACACACACACACAAAACACACACACACCCCACACAACACCATACACACACACACACACACACACACCATACCACACACACACACACACACACACACACACACACACACACACACACACACACACAAAACACACCAAACACTATACACACACCACACACACACACACCACACACCCACACACACACACACACACACACACCACACCATACACACACACACAACCACACACACACACACACCCACACACACACACACACACACACACACACACACGACCACAACACACACACACACACCCCACACACACACACACACACGCACACACACACACACACACACACACACACACACACACACACACACACACACACAACACATCCGCACACTGAAAGCTGCAGAGCTCTCTACACAACAAAGCTGCCACGTAACCTACAACGCAACACCATCAAACTGACGACCAAGAACACGCACACACAGAAGAGTCCGTCCTTTGGGAAGACCTGACACCACTGTAACCATCGACAGGAATCGGCTTTCCTGGCAGCCTCGTTCGCCTGGCCGGTAACTTTCTTCAGGGACCTCATGGTGAAGGGGACAAGTCGGCGTTTTCCATCGGATTCAACCCCGAGGAGCGTTGCCCCGTCGGTTTGGCCGTTATCCGGCAAAGGAGGGAGATGATTGCTTCTGATGCTGGTGCACAGATAGGCTGGCTTGGCGGGATCAGTGGAGATTGCCTTTGGGTGCCGTCGTCTCGATTGGGGTCTGGTGTCTGGTGGTTTGGGTTTTAGTTGGTGGTGTTTGGTGTGTGTGTGGTTTTTTGTTAAAGATACACACAAAACGCACGCATGCAGCACACTACACACACACACACACCACACACCCAAAACACCCCACCACACACCACACACACACACACACACACACAACCCCATTTTTCACACACTCCCCACACTCACTCAACACACACACACACACACCCCACCACACCCCAACACACACACACCACCCCCCACCCCCCACACACACACCCCACCACACACCACACACACACCCCACACACACCCCCTCACCACATCAAACAACCCCACTTTCCCACAACACACACACCCATCCCCACCAGAATTACTACCACACACACACAACACACACACACACCACACACCCACACACACACACACACACACACCTCACAGCCTCCAGCATGTTGGTTCCAGCGTTCCTTACTTCACACACCTACCCGCCCTTCAGTTCCGTTGATCTGACACATTTTAGCGTCCCTTGCTGCAGCCACCCATTCTGGGCCGTTGGTCTGACAGACGTCCCAGCCGTTGGTCTGACAGACGTCCCAGCGTCCCTTACTGCAGCCACCCATTCTGGGCCGTTGGTCTGACAGACGTCCCCCTCCCCCCCCGGGGCCCTTGGTCTGACAGACGTCCCAGCATCCCTTGCTGCAGCCACCCATTCTGGGCCGTTGGTCTGACAGACGTCCCAGCGTCCCTTACTGCAGCCACCCATTCTGGGCCGTTGGTCTGACAGACGTCCCAGCGTCCCTTTCGCACGTCTGGGGCGGGGCCGGGGCAGGGGTTTTCCCGCGTTTTACTGCCGGGCCCCCCTTTTTTCTTTGGGACACATCCTTGGGTTTTTGCCCTCTGTCTGTCTTCGTCTGTCTTCTTTTTCTGTTTCCCGTCTTCTGTCTGCTGCCTCTCTTTTCTCTCTCTCTTCTCTCTCTTCTCTCTCCTTCTTCTTCTTCTTCTCTCTTTTTTTTCCCTCTCCTCTCTCTCCCCTCTTCCCAACCTCTCTCTCTCTTTCTCTCTTTTTTTCTCCTCTCTTTTTTTTTTTTCCCCCCCCCCTCTCCCCCTTTTCCCCCTACCCCCTCTCTTTCCCTTTTTTTTTCCCTTTTTCCCCCCCCTCTGTTCTTCTCTCCTTCTTCCCCCCCTTTCCCCCTTCTCCCCTCCCCCCCCCCCCCCCCCCCCCCCCCCCCCCCCCCCCCCAAACCCCCCCCCCCCCCCCACCCAACCCCCTCCCCCAAGCCCCCCCCCCCCCCCCCCCCCCCCCCCCCCCCCCCCCCTTTTTTTTTTTTTTTCCCCCGCGTTTTTCCGATAACTGAAAATTTTTTACAAAAACTTTTTGATAATTAAAAGGCTGGAAGGGGGAGTTTTTTTTTGGGTTTTTTTTTTTTTTTTTTTTTCAGGCCCAAAAAATGTGGCTTTTTTTAAATCTTCAAACCGTTTTGAGGGGGGAAAAAAAGTTCAAACAAACCAAAATCTCCCCCCCTCCTCCCCCCCCCCCCCCCCCCCCCCCCCCCCCCTCCCCTACCACTCCCCCTCTCTCCCTATCCCCGTACTTTCTCCGAGTTGATTGATTTTGGATTTTTTCAACCGTTGGCTCCACTGAACTTTCTCTCCCTGCCCCCTCCGCCATCTGTTTTCCGTATTATTAAGCGACCACCACTGCCGCCTGTTGGTCACAGGCTTAATACCCATTATTAAATTTGCGACCCCCTTGCCGCCTGTTGGTCGCAGGATTATTTTTTTTTTAATTTTTTTTTGTCTCGGTTGTGGTTAGACTGAAAGGCCTCTGTTTCATTTCATGAATTTTTAAGGGGCCCCCTTTCTCTCAAAAAAAAAAAACAATTGCTAACGGCTGTCTCTTCAATAAAATTCGAAAGCTCTCTGCCCCCCTCTGTCTCGTCTCTGTCTTTTGTCCTGTCTGGCTGTCTGTCTGTCTGTCTTCTGTCTTTTTGTCTGTCCCCTTCTCTTCTTCCTTTCTTCCCGCTTTGTCTTCCTTTTTCTTCTTCTTTCTCTTCTTTTCCTTTTCCTTTTCCTCTCTCTCCTCTTTTAGCCAGGGGTCTTTTCCTCTCCCTCTCTCTCTCTCCCTTTTTCTCTCTCTCTCCCTCCTCTCTCCCTTGGGTCTGTCTTCTGTCTGGTCTTTGTTTGTCTTTTTCTTTTCTTCTTCTCTCTCTCTCTCTCTCTCCCTTTTTTCTTTTCCGTCCCTCCACTCTCTCTCTTCCCCTTTCCCCTTTTCCCCTTTTCGTTCTCTTCTCTTCTCCCCTCTCTCTCTCTTCTTCCCCCTCCCCTCCCCTCCCTCCCCCCTCTTTTCCTTTCCCTTTTTTTTATTTTTCATACTTAAAAATTTTTTTTTTGGGGGTTTTGGAAATTTATTTTTCAATTATAATGTTTAAATCACGAGGAATAAATGTTAACCCGGTTAACACAACACAGTAATGACCATACGTCCTCATACTGCTTGTCAGCCTCTTTGCCTCCTAGTCCTTGGCCTAAATGGGAACCATAGAAATCACAAGCGATTTCATACTGCTGTGCTTTTCAGACTTAAATAAATTAACGTTTTCATACTGCTGTGC
>JABMCL010000232.1:0-18488 GCA_018857735.1 Alviniconcha marisindica
AAACCCGGAACCCATTAAATTTTTTTTTGGTTTTTTTAAAAAAAAAAAAAAAAAAAATTTCCCCCAAAAAAAAATAAAAATTTTTTAAAAAAAAAAAAAATTTTTTTGGGGGAAAAAAAAAAAAAAAAAAATTTTTAAAAACCAAAAAAATTTTTTTTAATTGGTTTTTAAAAATTTTTTTTGGGTTTAAAAAAAATTTTTTGGGTTTTTTAAATTTTTTAAAAGGTTTTTAAAAAAAAAAGGGGGGGGGGGGGCCCTTTTCTTTAATTTTCCCCCCAAAAAAAATTTTTTTTTTTTTATTTTTGAAAAAAAAAAAAGGGGAAAAAGGAAAAAAAATTTTTTTTTAAAAAAAATTTAAAAAAAAAAAAAAATTTTTTAAAAAAAAAAAAAACCCCTTTTTTTCCCAAAAACCCAAATTTTAAAAAAAAAAAGTTTTTTAAAAAAAAGAAAATTTTTTTTTTTTCAAAAAAAAAATTTAAAAAAGGAAATTTTTTTTTTTTTCCCCCCCCCCCCCTTTTTTTTTTTTGTTTTTTTTGGGGGTTTTTTAAAATTTTCTTTTTGGTTTTTCCCAAAGGTTTTAAAAAAAACCCCGGGGGGGGTTTTTTAAAATTTTTTAAATTTTTAAAATTTTTTTAAAATTTTTTTCCCCCCTTTTTTTGGGCCCCTTTTTTTAAAATTTTTTTAAAAAATTTTTTAAAAAAAAAATTTTTTTTTTTTAATTTTCCCCCCCAAAAAAAATTTCTTTTGGGGGGTGGAAAACCAAAATTTTTTTTCCCGGAAAAAAGCCTTTCCCCTTTTTTTTTTGGGGGGTTTTATTTTTTGGCCCCTTTTTCCCCCGGGGGGGAAAAAAAAATTTTCCCCCCAAAAAAATTTTTGGGGGGGAAAAAAAACCCCCAAAAAATTTTTTTAAAAAACCCGGGGGAAAAAAAACCCCCCAAAAAAAAAAAAAAAAATTTTTTAAAAAAAAAAAAAATTTTAAAAAAAAAAAAAAAAAAAAAAAAAAAGTTAAAAAAAAAAAAAAAAAATTTTTTTGATTTAAAAAAAAAATCGGAAAAAAAAATTTTTAAAAAAAAATTTTTTTTCCCTAAGGGCCCCAAAAAAATTTTTTAAAACCCCCCAAAAAAAAGGGAAAAAAAAATTTTTTTTTTTAAAACCCCCTTTAAAAAAGGGAAAATTTTTTGGGGTTCCCCTTTTTTTTGGGGGTTTTTTTTTTAAAATTTTTTTTTGGAAAAAACCCCCCCCTTTAAAAAAAATTTTTTTTTTTCCCAAATTTTAAAAAGGGGTTTTTTCCGGGTTTTCCCCAAAAAAAAAAATTTTAAAACCCAAAAAAAAAAATTTTTTTTGGTTCCTTTTTTTCCGGGGGCTTTTTTTTTTGGGGGGGGGGGCCCCTTTGGGGGGGGGGGGGGGGGGAAAGGGTTTTTTCCCCCGGGGGGTTTTTTTTGGGGGGGGGCCCCGGGGGGAAAATTTTTTGGTTTTGGGGTTTTTTTTTTTTTCCCCTTTTTTTTGGGGGGGGGGGGGGGGCCCCCCCCCAAAACCCCCCCAAAAACCGGGGGAAAAAAAAAACCCCCCCCGGGGGGGGGGTTTTTTTTTTTTTTTGGGGGGGGGGGGGGGGTTTTTTAAAAAAAAGGGGGGGGTTAAAATTTTTTTTTTTGGGGGGCCCCCCAACCAATTTTTTTTTTCCCCCCCTTTCCCCCCCCCCCCCTTAAAAGGGGGGGTTTTTTTTGGGGGGGGGTTTTTTTGGTTTTTTTGGGGGGCTTTTCCCAAAAAAAAAAACCCCCAAAAAATTTTTTTCCCCCCCCTTTTTTTCCCTTTTTGGCCCGGGGGGGGTTTTTAAAAAATGGGTTTTTTCCCCAAAAAAAAAAAACCCAAAAAAAAAACCCCTTTTTTTTTTGGGGGGGTTTTAAAAATTTTTTTTAAAATTTTTTCCCAAAAATTTTTGTTTTTTAAAAAAAAAAAAACCCTTTTGGGCCCCCCCTTTTTTTGCAATTTTTCTGTTTTTGGGGGGGGAAAAAAAAAAAAAATTTTTTTTGGGTTTTTTAAAAATTTTTTGGAAAAAAATTTCTTACTGGGGGGGCCCCCCCAAGGGGTTTTTTTTAAGGCCCCCCTTTTTAAAAAAAATTTAAAAAAGCTCTGTGTTAAGTGGTGTGATGTGTGGGTGGGTGTGCGCGCGCGTGGGTGGATGTGTGGGGTGTGTGTGTGTGTGTGGGTGTGTGTTGGTTTGTGGTGTGATATGTGGCAGGGGCTGTGATTGTCGAGCGGGTACTCGCGGTGAACTGGGAATGGAACGCTGCACAGAACTCGCCCACGAAGAAGCACGTTGAAATGACGTGCACAACCCCCACAGCCGGATACGGAACCCTCATACTTCCCAGCCTGTTGCTCCTCTTGCTCTGCACCGGTCTGTCCTTCCCGATTCGCCACCTGAGCAACAACTTCATGGAGGCTGGCTTCATCTTCAAGTTCTTGTCGTGTGGCTGTGCTGCATCCCCACCTACTTCCTCTTCATCAAGATCTCCATCGTCAAGATCACCATCTGGGCCTTGCTCATCGGCCTCAACCACCTCGCCGCCTTGGCTTTTGTCTTCGCCACCAGAATCTATGCCGCTGTTTTTAATTGACACGAACGCAATTTCGTCTACGGAATCCGCGGTACTTACTCCGCCCGGGACCGCTGCATCAGCTTTGCACGACTCACCATCCGTTGGCTGTTCGGACACAGAAGGAAAGGCGGGTGTAGAAAATGTGTCCTGTAGAGCTCGGATAAAACAAAAAACAAAACAAAAAAACTAAACTTTTTAAAGCTTCTGTGACGCCCATCACTCTTCAATTACAGTTCATTGAGAAATATTTCTGTCTAAATACCTCTGTCTGTTGTCTGCAACGGCGGCTATTGTAATTAGGTCACGTTAGATGGGCGTGACTGTGTCCACATAACTGATTAAATCCGTTCATTTGCACTGTGTTTCATGAGGGAAACAACTTTTTCAAAGCTTTATATTGACAGATAATGTAAACTGTTAATTAGTTGTGCACAGTATCGAAAACAATTACTTCACTAGCGGAGCTGCCCCTTTCCATCAGAAACCCTGCTCGTCGGATAGCACACCGTGCTGTGCACAGCAAGCTGACATTAAAAACATTTGCATCTTCTGTACACACTGTTTCTGTGCAATGTACGTGAATTATGTGTGTCGATAGTCAACAGATTCTCCAAAGCTTGGGGATAGAGTAGTCCAACAAAAGGGTCGATCATGCACTTTTCCTCATATTTTTGTGTTTCCACACAACAAATGCGTGCCAGCGGTAGAAAAATCAGCGAGCCCTGAAAGTTTCCCAGATCTCATAGTTCTCCTCACACACATGTGCCAAAGTAAATACGAACGCCCAAGGGCCATCATGCTTTAGTCGTGGTTAAAGGGGGCAACGGTCGACATTTCACCCGGATGAATAAGTCACTACAATGAACTCAACACACAAGCCGGACACAGAGATGGAAATCAAGAACAAGGGTCCAGGTATTTAAACTGCGGTTTTCAGTGAGTCTCCATTCTGTTTGTCAACTGGTCGGAGCTGACAGCAGGCACAGGCCCAAACATGCACATAAGAAAGGGAAAGGCACCCTGCTTGCAGAATATGGCAGGCGCTTCAGCTGTAACCTGCCTGGTGGGCATCTGGGGGTTTTTTCTTGTCCTCAGCAAAGATAGGGAATAGCTTTCACACAAAAGATTCTGCAACCAGTTCCAGCAGCTGTGATTGCACTTGGCCACCCAAAGCCATTCAATCACTCTGGCGGCCATCTCAACATGAAGACCCCCCCCCCCTCCCCGAAATCATGATCACATACTTGTTGTTACCAAACGAGTCAGGCCACAGCCACTGTATTTCTTTCGCTATTGCGGAGATTGCTGGTCCGTCGTCAGCACAGGAGTTTGATCTGGATTCAGATGTTCCACAGCTTCCTTGACCAAATTCATGACACGGTTGAGTAAGGCAGTTGCGTGGCATTTTCAAGCAAGAGTGGCATCAAACCAATGTTGAAGACTGGCTTTTCCAGTGAGATGTACTCTCTACTTGTGATGGGTTGAGTCTCCAGCAGAGTGTATATAATCATCTAGGCCTCCTTTTTCCCTGTCATAACATTCCATCTCCTCGAGATGACTGAAATACAGCGCCCTTGATTTCCCTTGAAACACTTTCGACATCAGAACTGTTGAAGCATATCAGTTGCATGCAATATTCAAGGCCTCCCCAGTAAGCAGAGTGATTTGCTGTTGTGGAGGAGTGGTTATTGTCTATGTTGTCGAACACAGCTGATCTGAAATCTTTTTAGGATGTTTGTTGGCACAGCAATACTCTGGTCAAACTTTTCGCATAATGTGTGTGTGTGCTGCGTCAGTTTGAAATTGTAAGTACCTGAATTGGAAACGCTCGGACAAATACCCCAAAACTGAGGACGGCATCAACAAGTCATCTCTTTCTGGTTTTAGAGTGGGTTTTTAAGCCCATAAAATTGGGAAGGGAAGTTTCTTGTCTCTTTTGTGTCTCTGAAGTGATGACTGCATTGGTGACTTCGTACTATGGAAGGCAATCGATTGCGAAATTAACAGCGCAGCCTTATTTTATCATAATTGCTTTGCTTCTGATTGCTTTGTCACATACGGTCCAGTCAGTATGAAACTTATTAATGTTTTTAAAATTGGTGGGACTGGTCCACCTTGAATCTCCTTCTTCTTCTTCATTTTTTATTTTAAATTTCCGCTTTGGAGACGCTTTTCGGACATCAAAACTGTTGAAGCATATCAGAATTCTGTATTGTCATGCAATTATTCAAGTACTACTCTCCCCATGTCTTTGTTAAATACAAGACCACTTTCTTTGCCACGTGTTTTGACACTTCATAGGACAGACCCACGACCGCTAAGAAGAGTTTCTCATACGCACATTGAGGTGTGGCACATAAACACTTCTGTGTTCGCCACCAATTCCTTCAGGCGGTATGAAGCATACAGCTGGCCAAAGTATATACTGCACATTCTATCTGACCTCTCGAATCGTTCAAAATGTGTTGAAGCAGCCTATATGTTAGCGAAGACTAAATAGCACCATCCGTTGTTCTGATTCCACCCTTGGCATTCGTCATAGCACAGGGTTTAGGTTGGCTCCTGTGTCGAATGCAGGCAAAGACTGCTGTATCTTGTGTCTTTAGGTTTTAGGGGGGGAAACCAAAACGTTATTCATTCATCATCTCTTTAATACATAAGCTCAACAAATAAGTACAGGAAAACACAAAAGCAATATGCTATATTTTTGAGTGTTACCTATAGATATAATGTATCTATCACATTTGTCAGACACTCTTACGGATGGCAAGATGGTGCAGAATTGGTTTGTGTCAAAACGTGTGGCAGAGGCATACAAACCAATCAATAGACCAAAATGAACAACAAAAAACAAACAAACAAAAGCAAAACAATCTCTAACAAAACGGGAGGAGGGGGTTGGGGGTTAAAAGCAAATAACTAACCGATATTTCTAGTAATGTTGTCATAATTATTGATCTGAGATGATGAGGGAGAGGATCTAAACACGTTGTACTTCTTCGCTTTGTATCGCAAACAAATTTTTTGGCAGACTTTTACAGAGGTTTACAGAGCGGCTCCGGTTTGGCGACAAAAAGTCGAGGTGACTATAGCAAATGTATTTTCTGTATTCCAGTTTCCTAAAATGTAGCATGTCGTTTATCCAAAGCAGACAGTGATGTTGTATGTATTTCTTTCAATTATTCATGCTTGTTTATGATTTGTAATGGGGTGTTTATTTCTAGTATATTATAGAAGGGGACACTGTAAGTCATGAAATGCTCTGATGTTTCTCTGTATACTCCGCCACTCGAACATATTAGGGTCTTCTACATGGTGGCGTCTCTGACTAGAGTCATAATTTAACATATCGCTAATAGCAAGTCAGTCTACAATGCTTAACTTGTCACTTTCTAGAACCCAAATAATAATATATAGGCCCACAGCATAGTGGTTCACTTCGTTGAGCAAATATTTTTTTCAGCAGACTAATTGATGTTCTGTGTTGTGTTGTATAGTTTTTACTTGCGCTTTGCGATGTCATGTGTTGCGGAATGACTGAACTTTGCATACTAGCTTTCTGTTTTGTGAGCGGGAATGACTCTTTCATGTGGTCGTGCTGCGATGAACGGGTTTGTTTGTTGGAAACTAGAGGTGGGTACTAAGTTCGTGATGTGGGTATCCGGATATGCACAGGTTAATTAATCCATTTTGTGAAACATTAATAGTTTGTGACGTTTTTTCGTCTTTCATTTAGTGTGCAAAATCCAGATTTCTTTATACAACTTTCGTTGGCTTTGTCCTCCTCATGATTCTGCTCCTAAGTGTAATACGCAATAATTCTAATAGGTTTCTGCGTAGGCCTAATTTAAAGTGTTTTTTTTTTTTGATTAACCCTTGTCCCTAGTCCTTGTCCCAACACCTGAAATCGTCAAGCCGCCCAGCCGGGAGCTTTAGTCCCAATTTTCTCTTCTGGAACATTAACATGAAATAAGAAGGGTTTCTTTTCTAAAAAATACTGTTTATATGTTTTTTCCCCATTTGCAGTTACTTTGTAAAATCAGACCTAAAGTGTTTGTGACATTCCTTGTCTTTCCACGAGAACTATATTTCCAAATGACAGTGGGTAAACTGGATGGTTGTCTTTCTTAAATGTTAACATTTCGTTGTTTTTCTTCATTAAAACTAACCTTTCCATCGTTTCGCTCAGCTGTGTTAATTTTTTTTTCCAAGTCAGAATTAAAATTGCTGCTCTCTTGCTGTCGGGGTCTTTCATAATGTAAGGTAACACAATTGTGTCATCCGTGCAAAAAGGTCTTTATAACAGATTCCAATATTTTTGGTTATGTCGTTTATTATATATGAGAAATAACAAGGGTCCTAACACAGACCCCTGTGTAACTCTCCAGAAGGTACTGTTGTTGTATTCGACTTTTGTACCTTGTTATAACAATCGGCTTGTTTTGCCGATTTGTGTTAAATAGTTTTGGAAACCATAATGGAATGCCAAATTGGCCTCTTATACCAACAGCTTCTATTCTTTATTTCTCTCAATAATCCCTTGGTGCCACACTCGTCAAAGGCTTTGGAAATGTTGACAAACATGATGGATTTGTGTAGTTATTCCCCTTGATCAAATTGATGTACATAGGTCATGTATATTGATTGTGAGTTTGGTGTTGTCACTGTCGAGTCTATCCTGGCACAAAATCGCTGACTGGGCTGAAGTAATATCTTATAACCTTTAAATAATTCAACACGCGGCTGTGAACACATCGTTCTAAGACCTTGCCTACACACTTAAACAGCGAAAATAGACGACATAATTATTACACACAGATTTTCGGGTCCTTTTTTATGTATGGTGTTACAGGGCAATCTCCAAATGTGTTGGAAAGATACCTTCTATCAAACAGCGTTAAAATAGGATGGTTAGGGTTCTGTAATAATGTCCCAACTGTAAGCTATCAGCAATTTGTTATGAATCATATCGGGCCCTGTTGCCCTTGATTTGTGTTGCAATTCTTTTTTATTTACACTATGTATGTCAGCGTGCGTAAGAATAATATCAGTAATTTCAGAGTCAGTGTACTCTACATTTGGAGTATTTTCGTCTTTGGATTGTCTAAAATCGATTTTTGAATAAAATAATCATTCAATGCGTTGACCTTGTCTTCGCTGGAAGAATACAAAGTACCATTGTAGAAGATGGGAATGTCGTCGGGTATGCCTTTTTTATTCATAAATTGTTTTACCAGTTTCCACCATTCCTTAGTACCCGAACACTTTTTGGGTCTAAATGCTTTTTAAAATCAACTGTCATTTACAATATTCCAGTTATTCGTTCTCTCTCTAATATTAGTGAGTTACTAAGTTTCATATAAGTCCGATAAGCTGCCAGTCTTCGTCTTTATTGCCTGTGCGTTTTTGCTCTTTTTTAAACACCTATATCTCTGTTTTTTATTAGCCCAGCGAATGTCTGCCATTTTATCCAAAGCAGCATCTTTAGGTCGATTGTAACGGTTTTGTGTACTATTGCTTCGCCTTGCAACGAATGTCCGGCGAGGTGGAGCTGCCTAAGCCCGATTGTTTGAAAAGTTGTCTGTATACTGTCTGAGATACTTTTTACACTCCAAAGGCAAGGTTCGACATGTTGTGTACACCAATCCCCGCAGTGCCCGAAGGTCCTCCAAGAAAAGAAAAGAAAAAAGAAACAACTAAAAACCACCAGGGAAAACAACAACAGCAAAACTAGGCAATGAGGGTGGTAGGTGGTGATGTAATGTACCTGTTGGTTTCTCTCTCGCCCCAGACGGACACAAGCACGT
This sequence comes from Alviniconcha marisindica, assembly GCA_018857735.1. NCBI lineage: Eukaryota > Metazoa > Mollusca > Gastropoda > Provannidae > Alviniconcha > Alviniconcha marisindica. The sequence continues at coordinate 8,408 of JABMCL010000232.1, forward strand.
GCAGACCGTTACGTTTCCCTTAAAAACGTTTTGTTAGAGCACGATTTATGCGATGAAACCCTCTGGAAAGCTGCATCAAGTCCCTTTCCATCGTCCAAGATGAACTAAAAATATATCTATAAAATTAGAGTACGATTTAGTTTTTTTTTTTTAATGTGACAAAATGACCCGAACCGCTCCCCATACTTTATTTTCCCCATGCAGTAAACCATCTGCAAAGAGAGATCCAAACACAAAAAGGTTATTTATTTTAACATGGACGCACAGTATGCAAATGTTCTGGGAAATCCCCTTTATCAAGCCACAAAACGACACTTAAAGGCAACAGTTAACGGGGAAAAAACGAGGGAAAAATTTTAAAGAAAAAGACTTATCTTGTTTTGGTTTAATTTTTACAGCTTTTTGGGTTGTTGGGTTGCAAGGGTTGGTGTAATGGGTGTATGAAAATGAATATTATTTTGGACGTGAAACTAAAAAGGGAAACGGTAAAACAAGTGCGGGAAAAGGGTGGGGGGGAAGGGGGGAGGGGGGTTTGGAAAGGGAGGGTTGGGAGAAGGGGAGAGAGAGAGAGAGAGAGAGAGAGGGGAGAGAAGAGGAGAGAGGTGCTGAGTTTGGGAAATACGGAAAAGAAAAAAGGGGAACAAAAAAAAAAAAAAAAAAAGGGAAAACAAAAAAGTTTTTCCGGGCCTTTGGAAAAAGGGAAAAAAGGCTTCCAATTCCAAACATCCCAGGGGGATGAATGGGAAAACACATGTCACAAAGGTAAAAACTGGTAACCATCTGGCGTAGTTGATGTCGTCAAGGGCAAATAACAAAAGCACGGTAACAGCTTTTTTAAGTGTCTGTAAAGAAATGGGTTTAAGTAGCAGTTTGGATGGATTTAGTGAAAATGAAGAAAGCTCAGCTCCAACTCCAGCACACAGCTCCAAATATGGAAACTTTTTCTGCTCCCGAAAGTTTCTTGGGCCCCTTCAAATGTCTCATTTTTGTCCTCCCCCTTTTCTCAAATTTCTCTGTCTGGGGTAGGTGAGGGGAAATGCAGCAGCAGTGAAGTTTCCAATTCCCGAAATGGAACGGGGGTCCCCTTTGGGGGGGGGGATGGCCCGGAATTTGTTGTGTCTGGGTGTCTTGTTTTTTGTGAACCAAACTCGTTTTTGGTATTTTAATATCATCAGCTGGGGGAAAATTTTTTATGCAGCCTGTGTTTTTAAAAGACCCTGCCAGAACATCACCCTTCGGTCTGTTCACAACACCCCACACACCACACCGACACACCCCAAACCACCCAAAAAACACAACACACACAAAACACACACCCAAAACAAACAAACACAACAACAACAAACAACAACAAAAACCCCAAAACCCAACCAACAAACACACCACACACAAAAACACCCACACACCACACACACAAAACCCCCAACCCCAACACACCCCAAAACCCGGAGTGTGTGTTCACATTGTGAGCTTGACCAAAAAGATAGGGTCTGAAGGGGGAAAATTTTTTTTTTCTAAAAGACTTAAAATTTGGACTTCTCTGACCCTTTAAACAAGTCTGGGACATCATTGTAAAAAAATTTATTCATGAGAGGCATAACACAAATCGGCATTATTATGACCAAAAATTGCTAACTATAGACTTTACAGCATCGCTTTTTTCAAAGGGGGCAGACCTGATCCCTGTATGACAGATACTGTCACAATTCTAGCACAAAAACGAAATCGGCCCTTTTATTCTCCCAGACTATACATGGAAATATTACAAAGAAATCCGGGGGAGGATGAACTATTTAAACTGGGGGCTGGGAAAGGGAGGATTTAACGTCATTGTGATTAGCCAAATTTAGGCCGGCACGGGGTGGGTGAAGGGGAGACGCCTCAGGGGAATAAAACCCCGGAGGGGGACTCGGGAAATTCCCCGGGGGGGGTTTTTGGTTTTTTTTGGTTTTTTTTTTCTTCGGGTTTACAAAAATCCTCTATCATCCAGAGAAAAAAATTTGCCCAAAAAGGGAAACCTTTAGTTTTTATTTACGTATGTGGCTTTGGCCGTATGGGGTATGCGACCCTTGATGTTTGGGTCTAGAAAATTAAATTTTTCCGAGTGGGCCAACCCTTTCACGCTTGCCCCCGCCATCTTGGTTTTTTGGGGGGAAAGTGTTGTTTTTGTTTTTGATTTTCACCACACTTGTCATAATTGACTTTTCCTATTTTAAACAGGGTTTAAAAAAAATCAAAATTAATTTCCACAGGTAATAAAAACGTTCCTTCCATTTTTATTTTTTTCATCAGGCGTATCACAACTACAAGGGTCTAGGGAAATTCAATTTGCTTCTACCCAAAATGTCCCAAAATGATTTGTCTTAACAAGTTTACTAAGTCGGAGGGGGGGGAAAAAAATTAAATAAATTTTAGGGAGGGGATAATTAAAGGTTACGGGAAGGGGCAAAAAACACTAGCCAAGTGAAGGGAGTTTTAAGTACGGGGTTTTTTTAAATTCCCTTTTTTTCATTCCAGCTGGTTTTCTTTTGCTGCCAAAGGGTTTTTCCAATTCAAAGGGGTGATTTTCCCCCGTCTTTTTCTTTTCATTTTCCCCCCAAATGTCTTAAAAATTGAAGCCACAAGGGGCCCTTTTTCACGAATATTGTGGATGGTATGGCCAGTTTGGTCAAGGGTGGGGGGTTTAAAACCTTTTTGTGTTTGGATTCTTTTTTTAGGGAAAGCTTTGGGAGTCATTCTGTTTTCAGATTAGTTAGTTTTTTGTTTTTTGTTTTTTGGTTTTTAAATCTGTAAAAAGAAATTTGTTTCAATGAAAAAATTCGTTTTTGGGCCGGGTCACACTTCAAAAAAAAATGGGAATAAAAAAAGATAAAAAAAAAAGTAGGGTTGTTTCCTCTCAATTTGGGTCTGTCTTTGCATCAAGGGAAAATTAAGGGGCCTATGTCTCTCCTTCCCACCCCCGTCCGACGTGAAGGCCTGGGTTGAAAGGGCCCCCAGTCAACAGTGTTTCTGACTTTTGGGTCTGGCTAGCCTTTGTCGGGTGTCTACAATGACGGGCTTCGTCGAGGGTTTTTGACCGCCACGCCCCCTCCGTCACCAAAAAAACGCGTGGAGAGGGGGGCCGCCCTTCCGCCCCCTTTGGGTGACCGAGGAGACAGGGGAGGCTTTGGGGCGGAGACGGAAACTGGGGGAGGGGACGATGGAGAAATGACCCCGTCTTTACAGTCCACAGGGGGGAAACTACGGGCCCCGGAGGGGGGCTGGGTGTGAAGGGGTGTGTTCAGGAGGCCCAAGGGGACGGTTCTACTGTGAGAAGATCGACTCCAGTTCTTCCTGCAGGGGGAGCTCTTCCCCTGTGTCCAGCGAAATGTTGGGCAAGTCCAGGGACCCGCCCCTTTCCCTCAGAACATCCCCCTTTTTCCCATCTGCCCGGGGGTCGGTTTTGTGACTTTTTCCCCCGACAAGGGGTTTAGGCCGTTTCCGTGACGAACGTGGACTTTTGCGCTCTGTGAGCCACCGACCTTTGGGGCCCTTTTTGATGGGCCACGGGGGTCTCTGTTTTTAACCGGTGAAAACCCAAAAACTAATACGTGAACTCATTTTTAAAGGGGGGAAAAAGGGAAAAGTTGGCATGCTTATCCTAAACCCTACCTTTCTCCCCAAACAGTGCCTTGATGACCTTGTTTCCCTTGATCACGTTTATTGTTTTAAAGCCTCTCTTTTTTACAGGTATAAGGGGGTTCCCCCCCCCCCCAGTTCAAGGGGAGGCATTTTTCCCCCCACTTTGGGCCTTAAATCGGGAACCAAATTTTTGAAGAAAAAGACCCGTGGGCCAAAACTGTCTTTTTAAAGGGCTTGGGGGAAATTTCCCGATTCGGGGGTTTAAAAACCCTTTTGGAATTTTTTGAAATTTTAGTCCGGTTTAAGGAAAAACCTGAACGAACTGTCTAATTAAATGTCGTTGTTTTGGGCTGCCCCCTTTTTTAGGCTTGGGGCCCGTTTCCTTGGTTTTTTCTGCCTTTTTCTAAAGTGCTGCTTTTTGCCCCTTTTCCCTTTCCGTTCCGCTGGGGTTTGGCCCCTTTTTGTTAGGGGCTTTTCCTTCCCCTGGTTTGTCCCCCTTTAGGTTTGGGGGGGGGTTTTCTTCGGGGGGGGGGGGGGGGGGGGGGGGATGGGGGGTGTTTGTTTTTTTCCGTCCTCCCCCCTTTTTTGTGTCGTTTTTTGGGGTGGTTTTCCCCGGGTTTCCCCCTTTGGACCCGTCTGTTTCCCCTTTGTCCTCTCCCCGGGGGTTGCCAGCCTTTGTTCCCTTTTAACGTTTTTTTCTGTCCGGGCCCCGTTTTCTTCCCCGGTTTTTTTTTGGGTTTTCGATTTTCTGGAGGCTTTCCAAAAGGGGGCCCCACCCTGATTTTTTAGATTCCCTTTCCTTTTTCCCTTTTTGTTTCCGACATGCCCAATTGGGGGGGGGGTTTTTTTTCTTGTTTTTTTGGTGAATTTGCCCAAACTTTAAATTTTTTTGGCCCGTTTGGACTGAGGTTTGCCCTTTGGCTCCTTTTGGCTCTGTTTTTTTTCTTGTTTTTGGTTTTGGTCGTGGTTTCGGCAAACTTGGCCGGGCCGTTTTTTTTCCTTTCCGTCGGTTTTTTTTCCCCCCGTTTTTTTGGGTCCATCTTTGTTCCCCTTTTTCCAAAGCCGCCCCCCCCCACAATCGCCCAAGCCCCTCCTTTTCCCGTTTCTTCCCTTTTAAAGCTTGGGAAAAAGTTTAAAAAAGGGGGTTCCCTTTAGAACCGGGGGATTGTTAAAGCCGTTGGGGGGGGGGGGAAACTTGGGGTTTGGGGGCAATTGGGGGGGCCTTTTCCGGGCCTTGAAATTTAAAAATTGGGGACCTAAATTTTTTAAGGTTCTACCCGAGTTTAAACCCCCCGATCGGCCCCGTTTTTTTAAAGGGGGCAATAAACCCCTCCCCCGGGGCACGGGGCTTAATCGTTGGGTTTTCATAATTTTCAGAGGAAAAATGAAAAAAGAATAAGGAAGGTTAAAAAGACCCTTTCAAAAGGCTGAAAAAGAAATTGGAAAAAACCTTTAAAAAGAAGGGGGAATTTTTTGGTAACCAGGGTGGTTTCCTTGGGGAAGCTTTTTGTTATTTTTCGTCTTCTTTTTTCCCCCAAAACGAGCCTTGCCGCCCTTATTTCCGGGGAACCCCCTGAACCGAAAAATCTGGGGTTTTCGGTTAGACCAATGAAACCCAACCCCTTTTTTTTTTGGATACAAACCGAGGGTGACTGTCGCACCCGAGAACAGGGCTGGGGGGGGGGGGGGTTGGGGCAAAAAAATCAAGGGGGAATTTTAAAACCAAAAAAACCGCAAACAAGTTTGCTGCAGCGGCCCGGGGGACAAAAAATAACCGGGGGAATTTACGCGAAACAAAAGAGCCAGAAAGGAAACCCCAAAAAACAGAAAGCTGGTTAAGTGCGTTCCCCCAAAAAAAGGGCAAGGGGTTTTTTTAAAAATGGACCCCCAAGGGGAGTTTTAAGACTTTAAAAAAAGGGAAACTGTTTGCCCAATACGCCCGCACCATGTCCGAAAACCATTCCCCCAAAAAAAAGAGCAAGAAAAGGCCTAAACCCCAGGGCTTAAACGGTTTAAAAAAGCTTGGCATTCATAGGGAACAAGGAAAATCCTCAAAGCATGGCTGGGGGGGAAAAACCCAAAGGGTTGAACAGAAAAGGGAAACTGACAGGTTGGGGGCAAAAAGTTTGGGGAAGCCAGTGTCCATCGGCGTAACGGGGGATAGTCCAAGTTACGGAAGAAACACCTGACAAAGGGTGGGAAATACAAGGGGAAAACAAGGGCAGGGCCCAAAACGGAAACCCCGGGGAGCCGGGACAAAAAGAGGGCGGGAGGAGGACAAACAACCCCAACAAAGACGACTTGGGGGAAAAAGGGCCCCTCAGGAGGAAAAAAACCAGTTCGGAGGACTCTACCCCCCCCCCAAAACCAAAAGGGCCAAAAGGGGGGGAAGGGGGGGGGGGGGAGGGGGTCCAAAAGGTTTGGGGGAAAACAGCATTAGTCAAGAGAAAACCCCCAAAGGGAAACTAGTTCCAATCCGGGCCCACAAAGGGAGACCAAAAAAAACGACAATCAATAGGACAGTTTTCTTGTTGCCAAAAGGTTTTTGGGGGCCCGTAAAACCATAAAGATTTCCCCCCGAAAATTAAATTGCCAGACCCGAATGGTTTTTCCCCAATTTTAATTTTAGGACAAACCCTTTTTCCCCAAGAAATCCCCTTTGAGGGATGAAAACAGATTTTGACACGGGTTTTAAAGGTTTTCAAAAAATCATTTGTGTTGAGTCCCGGGCCCTTCAAGAAGGGGGTGGGGTTACAATAGCCTGCTTGAACTGGGGGGGGGACTATACCTGTAGGAAAAAAGGGGGCATTAACAAAAAAACGTGATCAAAGAAAACAAGGTTTTAATTTAAAAGGGGACTGTTTGGTGATGGGGGGAAATAAAGGGGGTAAGGGTCAAGCATGCAACTTTTCGTGGTGACTTTAAGATGAGTTCACGTTTTTTAAGGGTTCGTCCGGGGGCACCCCCGGTTTTTTAAACCCGAGAGCCGGGGGGAAACCATCAAAAAAATGGCAAAGGTCGGTGGCTTTACATGAGCGCGGGGGGTCCACGTCGGTTTACGGATTTCGGGGGCAAACTTGTCGGGAAAAAAGGGGCACAAAAAAACCGGATCGGGCAAGATCGGGGAAAGGGGGATGTCTGATGGGGGAAAGGGGGCGGGGGTTTTCTGGACTTGCCCAAAAAAAGGGGTTTGGGTGGGGACAAAACGAAGAGGGCCCCGCCTTTGGGGGAGGAAGAACTGGGGTCGATCTTCTCCCCCCAAAAAATTAAGAAACCCCTCCCCTTGGGCCCCCCCCCTGGGAACAAAAAAACAACCCCTTTACAGCAGGGGCCCGCTCCTTGGCCGGGTTTTTGATTTCCCTGTGGGGACCCGGGGGGAGGGCGGGTTTTAACCCTTCTCCAATTTTTTCCCCCCCCTTTGCCCCCGCCCAGGTTTTCCGGTTTTCCGTTCGAGCCCCCTCCCCTGAATTCCCTTCCCCCCGGGGGGCATCCAGGGGCGGAAGGGGGGGGGGGTTCCCCCCTCAAAAGCGTCTGGTGACGGGGCGGGGGGGTGGCGGTCAAAAACTCGACGAAGCCCGTCATTGTAGACCCTCGACGAGGCTTTGCCAGATCCAAGTTTAGAACACTGTTGACTGGAGGCCTCAACCCAAGGGCCCTTCACGTCGGGACTGGGAGTCGGGGAGACAAAATTTGGGCCCTTTAAAGTTCCTTTTTTATGTCACAAAACAGATCTATGAGAGGAAAACTAAGCCCAACTGGGTTTTCATCTTTTTATTACATTTTTTGAAGTGTGAGCCCACAAAACGAATTATTTCATTGAAAAAAGTTCTTTTTACAGATTTCCCAAAAAAAAAAACAAAACAAAAAACTAAACAAAATCTGAAACAGGGAAAGACTGCTAGCTTTTTAAAACAAGATCCAAACACAAAAAGGTTTTAAACGCACCCTTGACCAAACTGGCCATACCATCCACAATATTCGTGTAAAAGGCCTGTGGCTTCTATTTACAGACAGTGTGAATGACAGAAAAGACATGGAATCACACTTGATTGAAAAACTTGGCAGCAAGAAACCAGCTGGAATGAAAGAAAGACTATAACCGTACTTGACTGTCACTTGGCTTTTGTTTTCTATTTCGACCTTGCGTGACCCTTTTAAATTATGCTGGGTGAATTTTTTTTTATTTTTTTTCTTCCCTTTCCGATTTAAAATTTTTAATGTAATCGTTTCTTTTTTGGGAGAAGCAAATGATCACTAGATCTTTAGTTGTTTATACCCCGTGAATAAATGAAATGGAAGGAACGTTTTTATTACCTGTGGAAATTAATATTGATTTTTTTTAACCCCCTTTTTTAAAAAAGGAAAAGGGGCAATTATGACAATGTGGTTTCAAAGATTTCAAAAAAAACAAAAAACCCCATTTTCCCCTTTAACCAATGAAGGCGGAAACAGTCTTTAACTCACCGGGGAAATAGATCTTTGATCAAACATCAAAAGGCGCATACGATACGGAAAGGGCACATACGTGATCAAACTCATTTTTTGGGGGGGGGAAAAATTTTTCTCTGGTGGGTTTCTTTAAAGATATTTGTGAGCCCCGAATAGCCTTAAAAAAGCCCCAGGGAATTTTTCCAGTGCCTCCTTGGATATTACCCTGAAAGTCCTGCCCTTTAGAGCCGTGCCCGGGGGGAAATTTGATAATCACAATCACGCTAAATCTGCTTTCAGCACCCCCGAAAAAAATAGTTTTATCCTCAAGATTTGTTGTAATACTTTTTATTATAGTCTGTGGGGGGAATTTAAGGGGGAATTTTGTTTTTGTGGGTAGAAAATTTTGACAGTATCTGTCATACAGGGATCAGGTCTGCGGGATTTCAAAAGCGATGGGGTGTAAAGTCTTTTAGTTAGGGAAATTTTGGGGCATAATTTAAAGCCCATTTGTGTTTTGCCTCTCATGAATAAATTGTTTACAATTATGTCACAAAACTTGTTTGAAGTCAGAAAAGTCCAACTTTTTAAAATCGTTTAGGGAAAAAAAAAATTCCCCCTTCAGGGCAAGTGGTTTTAAAAATGTGACAAAAACACTCTGGTTTTGTGTGGTGTTGTGTGTGTGTGTTGTGTGTTGTGTGTGTGTGTGTTTTGTGTGTGTGTGTGTTTTGTTTGTTGTTGTTGTTGCGTTGTTTTTTGTTTTTTGTTTTTTGTGTGTTTTTTTTTGTGTGTGGTGTGTGTGTTTTGGGGTGTGGGGTGTGTGTGTGTGTGTGTTGTGTTTTGTGTGTTGTTGGAAGGGTTTAATTTTTGGGCAAAAGGGGCTTTTTAAACACAAGGGTGCATCAAACCCCCTTTCCCCGCTTGTGATATTCTATTTCCAAAAAGGGGTTTTGGGTTCACAAAAAAAAGAAAGCCCAAACCCGGGGTAGTTTGCCATACAAAAAACCCAAAAAGGGCCCCCGTTCCAGTCTACCTTTGGGATGAAACTTCACTTGGGTGCTGGGGACTCTACTCTTGCGCCCCAAAGGGATTTTAGAAAAGGGAGGACACAAATGAGACATTTGAAGACTGGTCCAAGAAACATTTTGGGAGCAGGGCAAAGTTTCCATAAATTTGGAGCTGTGGGGCTGGAGTTGGAGGGTAGCATTTCTTCAGGGTTCACTTTAATCCATCCAAAATGGGATACTTCAACCAGTTCATACAGACACTTTAACCCAAAAATGTTAACCGTGCTGTTGTTTTTGCCCTTGACGAACATCAAATACGGGGCCCGATTTGGGTTTACCCCGTGTACCTTTGTGACATGTGTTTTTCCCATTCTCCCCCTGGGGGTGTTTTGGGAAATTTGGGAAGGGCCCTTTTTCTTTTCCCAAAGGGCGGAGCCAAAACAAATTTTTTTTTTCTTTTTTCTTCTTCTTTTTTTGTTTGTCTCATGAATTCGTATTCCAAAGCTCACACCCCTCTCCTTCCTTTTTCTGCCTTTTTTTTTCTCCCCTCTCTCTCTTTTCCCTCTCTCCTTCGGGGGCCCCTCCCTTCTTTCCCCTCCTCTCCCCCCTCCCTTCCCCCCCCCCCCCCCCCCCCTTTCCCTTTCACCTTTCTCTGTCACTTTTCTTTCCCATTTTAGTTTCACTTTTCCCCTAAATTTTCCCTTTTCATCAAAACCGTGTTAAAACGCCCATGTGGTTTAAGCAAATCTTCCAAAACAAGCTGTAAAAATTAAAAACCCAAAAAAAGATTTAAATCTTTTTTTTTTTTAAATTTTTTATCGTTTTTTCCCTTAACTGTTGTTAAAGTGTCGTTTTGTGGCTTGATAAAAAAGGGGGTTTCCCCAGAACATTTGCATTTTCTGTGCGTCCATGTTAAAATAAATAACCTTTTTTGTGTTTGGATCTCTCTTTGCAGATGGTTTACTGCATGGGGAAAATAAAGTATGGGGAGCGGTTCGGGTCATTTTGTCACATTAAAAAAAAAA
>JABMCL010001021.1:5000-19568 GCA_018857735.1 Alviniconcha marisindica
AAAAAAAAAAAACCTTTTTTTAAAAAAATTTTTTAAAAAAATTTTCCCCCCCCCCCCTTTGGGGAAAAAAAAACCCAAAAACCCCCAAAAAAAAATTTTTTAAAAAAACAATTTTAAAAAACCCCAAAGGGGGGGGAAAAAAAATTAATTTTTAATTTGGTTTTTTTTTTTAAAACCCTAAAATTGGGTAAAATTTTTTTTCCCTTTTAAATTTGGAAAAAATTTTTTTTAAAAAAAATTTTGGGGAAAAATTTTTTTTTTTTTTTTTTTTAGTTTTTTTTTTTTAAAAAAATTTTTTTTTAAAAAAAAATTTTTTTTTTTTAAAAAAAAAAAAAAGGGGGGGGGGCCTTTAAATTTTTTAAAAAAATTTAACCATTTTTAAAAAAAAAGGGAAAAAAAGCATTTGGGTTTTTTTTTTTTTTTTTTTTTAAAAAAAAAACCCGGGGGGGAAAATTTTTTTTCCAAAAAAAATTTTTAAAAAAAATTTTCAAAAAATTTTTTGGGAAAAAAGGTTCCGTTTTCCCCCCCCGCAAAATAGGAAAAAAAAATTTTTTTTCCAAAAAATTTTTTTTAAAAAAGGGAAAAAATTAAAATTTTCAAAAAAGGGAAAAAAACCTTTTTCCCCCCAAAACCCCCAAAAAAAATTTTTTTTTGGGAAAAAACCGATTTCCAAAACCCCCCTTTGGGGGGCCCCCCAAAAAAAAAACCCAAATTTTTTGGGGGTTTTTTCCCCCGCCAAAAAACCCCTTTTAATTTGGGGGGGAAAAAAATTTAAAAACCCTTTTTTAAAGGGGGAAAAAAAACCCCCAAATTTTTAAAAAAAAGGGGAAAAAAAAATTTTAAAAAAATGTTAAAAAAATTTTTTTTGGGGGGGGGGTTTTTTTTTGGGTTTTTTTTTGGGGGTTTAAAATTTTGGAAACTTTTGGGGGGGAAAAAAAAAAAAAAAAGGTTTTTTTTAAAAACAAACCCAAAAAAAAAATTTTAAAAAAAAAAATTTTTTTTTTTGAAAAAAAAAATTTTTTAAAAAAAAAAAAAACCCCCCCCAAATTAAATTTTTTTCCCCCCTTTTTTTTCCCGGAAGGTTTTTTTTTTAAAATTTTTTCCCCCCCCCTTTTTTTTTTTTTTAAAAATTTAAAAAAAAAAAGTTTTTTTTTAAAAAAAAATTTTTGGGGGTTTTTTTTTTTTTTTTTTTTTTTGGGTTTTCCAAAACCCTTTTTTTTTTTTTGGGGAAAAAAAAAAAAAGGGGGAAAAAAAACCCCCCCCTTAACCCTTTTTTTAAAAAAAATCCAAAAAATTTGTAAAAATTTTTTCACATGCATAACCAGAGATACTTATTTTGCACCTTCTCATAAACACACTGATGTCAAAGCCCCAAATGATCTGCATGGCGATAACTAATAATCCTGAGTATTCTGAACACCTAATGTTGGGGTGAGGTGCCACAGTGCCATACATTGATACATCAAGATGTTGCGGTAGCCTTGCAACCCAGCCTGATGATTCCTACCACTGGCAGAGCTTGGGGCACAAAGGACATCTCTCCAATGGCTGCCTGGGGGAGAGGAGCAGAAAGAAGAAGTGCTCTACAATCTTTATTGAAAGGGCCATTGTCAATCGGACCAAGCTTGGAATTTTTAAAAAGCAGTGCTGAAGAAACTTCTGAGAGATGAAATGGAGTGCGTATGGGCTTTCCCAAGTGTGTGGATATCTTCATGAACTGGTGGAATTCTGACCCAAATTTGCCTGGACAACGTTTTCTGAACAGTGGAGGAGAAAAAGTAATCTAAATGAGAATGACTGCTGGTGTTTTAAATCAAGACCCAAACACAAAAAAAGGTTAAAAATAAAAAAGAATAGTATTTATTATGACAAAAACAGCTTGTGAATTTTTGGGGTAAGCCCCATTTTCAAGCTACAAAGCAACACTTAGACAACAGTTAAACAGTGACAAATGAGATGTAGGACACTTGTCTGCTTCCAGTTGAGCTGTTTTTTTGTTATTCTTCCAAATATTACATGACCTTCATGACATTTTTCACTCTTTAAGTGTTGTTTTGTAGCTTGAAAAAGGGGTTTACCCCCAAAATTCACATATTGTATTTTGTCATAATAAATAGCATCTGACTGCAGAGGTTTTGGGTTTTTGTTTGTTTTTTTACTGGTGGGATGCACACCTTTTGCTTATGGGACCTCTGTTACTCTGCTTTTTTGAAGTTGCAAATCCCGTCACTGAGGAACTTAGGCAGTTGGAACCTATAGCCTCCCCATCCTCAACCAATGACTAGACCACACAGCCATACCAACAACTCCTTACTGTAATGCAGACAAGTCTGAAAGTGCACAACCAGTTTATTTTTCATCACATAGAAACCACTTTTCCTGTAAAACCTTGAAACGACACCAAATGCTTGCATAACTGGTATCTTTGGGCTTCCTTTACCTGTGTTTTTTCACATTTATCAATCCATATACATGCTTTGGAATTGGAGAAAATGCTTCAACATCTTTAGAACAAAGAATTGGACAATGTAAACTTGAACATAATAATTAGCAAAATATAGCAGCACAGTAAAAAAAAAAATCTGTAACACCCCAAGTGTTCAACAATAGCCAGTTGACAGCAATAAAGGAAATGTTTGAACCAAAAAATACACACAACAAAACTACAAGAAAAATTGGAAGTATTTGGAACTGCATATTACATTCACTATAAACCACATCCTATTACTGGACATGCCATGATGAGTACAGCTGATTGCATACAAATGTAATGCTTAGAATGCAAACAAATATTGCTCCTGTTCGTAATTTACACTTTCATGATCACATCAGTTACAACGACAAAGTGTGTGAACCAAACAAATGTTAAAATGGTGCTGGCTCATCACAGTCTAGCACTTTTACAGATCTTTGTATGAGACTTCCTGCTCCAGAACAAGGACATAGTGCTGGTTCATCACTGTATCACAGTCTAGCGCTTTTACAGATCTTTGCATGTATGAGAACAGAATATCTTTTTTTAACAAAGTAGTCTTGATGGAAACACCTAGGACAAAAGTTAGCACTATTAAAATTGCATTCCAAGGTATGCTAATAATACAACGCCCATCATTGTTTTTGTTTGGGTAGGCACAGAAACTGCTGATCAAATTCATGACCAGATCTGTCATCAAAGAAGCAATCAAATTTACTTTATGCAGCTGAAGGTAGTGATTTTTGTCTGCCTGCAGATTTCGATGGTGCGTTTGATCTCCAATTACAAAATGTTGCACTGTGTAACTCGAAAACTGTGTTTAATGCCAACTAAACAACACTGGTTGGTAAAAAAAACTACACAATCATTCCATGCAAAACCAAGCAGGTTGTTTTACAGTCACGGGGGTAATGTTTGACAGAAATTCTACAGCCCCTGTACATGCACAGTGTATTCAAAATTTTGGTTCTGTGACTGATACACTCTGCTTGGTGTTCCATTAAACAAACGTGTAATCCTTCAAACAGACCTGATCTTGTGCAAGGAACAATTCAGATCAAGCCACCTTGTGAAATGTCAAAGGTTTCCACACAAATTCTCTTTCACTCAAGGGATTCCATTTCGTCGATAAAATTCAGACTGCACATATCCGATGCGTACATGAAGGCGGTCCGGTTTGTCATATTCGTTTTCCAGTCTGTGGCCATATTCCGAAGAAGCCAGGGTTGGAACTGGTTTCACTTTTTCCTGGTTGGGAGAAAACAGATATTTCTGTGTCAAAATAAACTTCTGGAAAATGCCAGTGGAGTCAGCTGTAGACACATAATGCAAGCTATGCATGAAGTGTTATATAGTCATTATTCCAGCGTTGAAGTTTACCAGAAGTTTATTTTGACACAGAAATATCTGTTTTCTCCCAACCAGGAAAAAGTGAAACCAGTTCCAACCCTGGCTTCTTCGGAATATGGCCACAGACTGGAAAACGAATATGACAAACCGGACCGCCTTCATGTACGCATCGGATATGTGCAGTCTGAATTTTATCGACGAAATGGAATCCCTTGAGTGAAAGAGAATTTGTGTGGAAACCTTTGACATTTCACAAGGTGGCTTGATCTGAATTGTTCCTTGCACAAGATCAGGTCTGTTTGAAGGATTACACGTTTGTTTAATGGAACACCAAGCAGAGTGTATCAGTCACAGAACCAAAATTTTGAATACACTGTGCATGTACAGGGGCTGTAGAATTTCTGTCAAACATTACCCCCGTGACTGTAAAACAACCTGCTTGGTTTTGCATGGAATGATTGTGTAGTTTTTTTTACCAACCAGTGTTGTTTAGTTGGCATTAAACACAGTTTTCGAGTTACACAGTGCAACATTTTGTAATTGGAGATCAAACGCACCATCGAAATCTGCAGGCAGACAAAAATCACTACCTTCAGCTGCATAAAGTAAATTTGATTGCTTCTTTGATGACAGATCTGGTCATGAATTTGATCAGCAGTTTCTGTGCCTACCCAAACAAAAACAATGATGGGCGTTGTATTATTAGCATACCTTGGAATGCAATTTTAATAGTGCTAACTTTTGTCCTAGGTGTTTCCATCAAGACTACTTTGTTAAAAAAAGATATTCTGTTCTCATACATGCAAAGATCTGTAAAAGCGCTAGACTGTGATACAGTGATGAACCAGCACTATGTCCTTGTTCTGGAGCAGGAAGTCTCATACAAAGATCTGTAAAAGTGCTAGACTGTGATGAGCCAGCACCATTTTAACATTTGTTTGGTTCACACACTTTGTCGTTGTAACTGATGTGATCATGAAAGTGTAAATTACGAACAGGAGCAATATTTGTTTGCATTCTAAGCATTACATTTGTATGCAATCAGCTGTACTCATCATGGCATGTCCAGTAATAGGATGTGGTTTATAGTGAATGTAATATGCAGTTCCAAATACTTCCAATTTTTCTTGTAGTTTTGTTGTGTGTATTTTTTGGTTCAAACATTTCCTTTATTGCTGTCAACTGGCTATTGTTGAACACTTGGGGTGTTACAGATTATTTTTTTTACTGTGCTGCTATATTTTGCTAATTATTATGTTCAAGTTTACATTGTCCAATTCTTTGTTCTAAAGATGTTGAAGCATTTTCTCCAATTCCAAAGCATGTATATGGATTGATAAATGTGAAAAAACACAGGTAAAGGAAGCCCAAAGATACCAGTTATGCAAGCATTTGGTGTCGTTTCAAGGTTTTACAGGAAAAGTGGTTTCTATGTGATGAAAAATAAACTGGTTGTGCACTTTCAGACTTGTCTGCATTACAGTAAGGAGTTGTTGGTATGGCTGTGTGGTCTAGTCATTGGTTGAGGATGGGGAGGCTATAGGTTCCAACTGCCTAAGTTCCTCAGTGACGGGATTTGCAACTTCAAAAAAGCAGAGTAACAGAGGTCCCATAAGCAAAAGGTGTGCATCCCACCAGTAAAAAAACAAACAAAAACCCAAAACCTCTGCAGTCAGATGCTATTTATTATGACAAAATACAATATGTGAATTTTGGGGGTAAACCCCTTTTTCAAGCTACAAAACAACACTTAAAGAGTGAAAAATGTCATGAAGGTCATGTAATATTTGGAAGAATAACAAAAAAACAGCTCAACTGGAAGCAGACAAGTGTCCTACATCTCATTTGTCACTGTTTAACTGTTGTCTAAGTGTTGCTTTGTAGCTTGAAAATGGGGCTTACCCCAAAAATTCACAAGCTGTTTTTGTCATAATAAATACTATTCTTTTTTATTTTTAACCTTTTTTTGTGTTTGGGTCTTGATTTAAAACACCAGCAGTCATTCTCATTTAGATTACTTTTTCTCCTCCACTGTTCAGAAAACGTTGTCCAGGCAAATTTGGGTCAGAATTCCACCAGTTCATGAAGATATCCACACACTTGGGAAAGCCCATACGCACTCCATTTCATCTCTCAGAAGTTTCTTCAGCACTGCTTTTTAAAAATTCCAAGCTTGGTCCGATTGACAATGGCCCTTTCAATAAAGATTGTAGAGCACTTCTTCTTTCTGCTCCTCTCCCCCAGGCAGCCATTGGAGAGATGTCCTTTGTGCCCCAAGCTCTGCCAGTGGTAGGAATCATCAGGCTGGGTTGCAAGGCTACCGCAACATCTTGATGTATCAATGTATGGCACTGTGGCACCTCACCCCAACATTAGGTGTTCAGAATACTCAGGATTATTAGTTATCGCCATGCAGATCATTTGGGGCTTTGACATCAGTGTGTTTATGAGAAGGTGCAAAATAAGTATCTCTGGTTATGCATGTGGAAATGACCAAATTTTTAATGTATTGTCAAGAATGTGGCCGACACCTAGCACATTTCATAAGCTAACCACCACCAGCCTACATGTCGACTCAGTGGGTGACAATAGCGGCAGTTTTGTATCACTGGCAGGAGCTGCCACAAGTACCATTTTTGTCGAACAAATTTTCTGTCGCAGCAAGCATACTTTTGTAAGATGTTTTGTTTATCGTGACAAAAATGATACTTGTGGCAGCTCCCGCCAATGGTAGTTTTGTGACACTGCACAAATATGCATACAATTCTCGAGAAACCAAGTTTAATCTTACTGCTTGCAGTATTTTTCTCAAACTTTTGGGGAGCTCAGCTAGTTGAATCTATTAATAAACACACCCCACTCCAAGCAGCAATCACAGGCCCACCATCCTTGAACTCCACCAGCAGTTCCAAAAAGGACAGGCATGCAGTAACAGATCGGAATGTGCAAATTTGTTCAGGATGATCTGAAACACTGTCATAATAAAACTGGATATATGAATTTATGATAAACATTACAAGGTATTTTACACCATAAACCTTTGCTGCTTTGTGAAAATAGTACCTCTCTTGCACACGCGTACTCACACACTGTTCATCCATCACAATACAGATACCCTATATGCATGTCTATGAGTTACAGTTTTAACCAAATGTATGATACAATTCATGTGCGTGTGTGTGCACACGTGTGCAAGTTAGGGATAGTGAAATTATAATGCATTTTTAAAATTTACATTGGCACAGTTTGATGTGTAGCATTTTAGTCACAGTGACTTAGTCCCAAAAAGGTGTGCAAATGGGGGTCGGTTTTTTTGATTTCAAAAAAAACCCCCTTTAAAACCTTTTTTGTTGTTGTTTTGTGTGTGGTTCAAAATTGGTCAGTATCACAGTGGAAACAATATGAGCCCCAAAACGGGACAAAATATATTTTTAAAGTAAAAGCACCAAAAATTTGACCCCTGAAAACAGCAGCCAGGGTAGTGTTTTTGATTTTTAAAAACATTACCTCAGTCACCAATTTGCAGAGGAGATATCGTTTACACAGTGCATATAAAATTGATTATCACTAAGTTTTTTTTTTGGAGTTAGAGGCCCCGAAATTCCCTCTCAAACATTGTGTTGAAATTTTTCATGCCAGCATCCACAATCTAGTGAAGAACTGACTTTCTCTTTGTCAAAACTTTACCCCGTCACTGGGGTGTCACTGCATCGGGCCCCAAATGTTTTGTTTTACGCCAAATGTCTATTTTAAAATATATTTTCCCTTTCTTCTAAAATTGTTAAAAAATAACTTTAAAACAAAGTATTAGATTAAACAAGAAAAAGGAAAAAAAAAATTTTTTCGCGCTTTTGCATACACCCGGGTTAGCCATTTACACCCCGGGTCTTTTGTTTTTAGCTCCCGCATGGAAAGATTTTTGTCCAAAAGGTGTGTGGTAATTTTTTGAAGACCAAAAAAGGCGTAATTTTCAACTTAATTTAAACGATCATCAAAGATTTAGTCAAATCTTGGGTTTATACGATATTTAATTGGTATATGCCGAATTTTTAAAAGTTTTGGAATTTTTAGCATACGGTGAGTTTTTTTTTGTGTTGATCTAAATTTGTTCGATGCTTTCGTAAATTTGTTTTCAGAGTTTCTTACAACATGGGGGGGTTTTTGAAAACGTAATTTCGACACAGTTTATTATAAACAGTATACTATGCCCCTTTACATTTTTTGCTTGCATTTATGCAGTTCGTTTTGTTTACAAATACTCTTTAAAAAAATTTATTAATAGAAAACAAAATTTTCACAGGTTAGCAAATTTGGTGTTAAATTATGATTACAAAATGAGCTGTGGAAATAATAACATTCAACATAATTATATGACCATCCTGTCTGCCTTCCAGTTCTAAAAGTAAGGGGAAAATTTTAAAAGCATTATTCTTTGGCTGATTTTTTTGTAATATTTTTTACATTTTTTTATATTTATTATTATTAATTTTTTACTTTTAAGTTTCTTTTAACTATTTTTGTTCTGGCACCTGATCAAAATGACCAAGAAACGCATGGATGACAGGTTGCTGTGGGGTTTTTGTACACCCAAACAGCAAAAGTTGCACTCACTCTTTCTTGCCCCATTTTTACTAAAAACACTTACTTGATTGTTAAAAAAAAGTATTACTATTTTGTTATGAAAAACAAAGTACTATGTTGTCTCATTAAATTTTTCCCCAAAATTTAAGCCAAAAAAATTTCACATGGAAAAAGTTATTGTCTTTATTTTAATAATAAAAAATTACTGTTTATCATTTTCATCAAGAAACAAACAGCACTATACATCTTTTGTTGTTTTTTTCCCCCTTTTTTTTTCCCCTTTTTCCCGAAAATTTTGGGAAAAAAACCCTTTATTCCTATTTTTTCTTTGAAAAATTTTTTATGTTTCAAAATTTTTTTTTACAAAAAATTTAAATTGGTTGTTTAATTTCATTGAAAAACATGGGGAAAAGTTTTTTCGTGTACCGAAAACATTGGTTTCATTAATTTTAAGATGATTTTTCCCGTTCGTATGCAGTGAGGGGCTTGTTGTAATGTGTTTAAATTTTAAAATTTTTCCCTAACTGAAAAATCAAATTTTTTCAGGGAAAAAGAGGCCTTTCTCCCCTTTACTGGCATGACTTTCCCTTGTTTATTCAAAAAATTTTATACATCCTGTCCCTTTTTTTTCTATACCCCCGTCCTCTTTTTTTCCCCTTTTTGGGACTAAGTCATGTATCATAGAGGGATTTTGGGGCATTAAAAATGCTTCTTCTTTTTTTTAAAAAAATTATTATAAAAAAGTTTTGGATTTTTCCCAACCTTTTTTATATGAAATCAACAGAAAATTTTCCCCCAACCCCCAAATAAAATTGTCTGGTCTTTTTCTAGCACAGTAGCAGGTACATTAACTTTTCAACTTTAACTTTGTAACTGTGGTTTTACATGATACAGTAGATCTACTAACTGAAACAACAGCATGATTTACATGTTCTTCCAAACTATTTATGCACAGTGGGATTCTTGAAGGAGCATTTGTGGGCATGAAAATTACTTTAAAAAACAACCGACTTTTATTTTATCAATATGAAATGGTTAATTATGAAAAAAGACATTTCTTCTCTTTAGTTTAAAAAAAAAAAATCTCACCTTATTCTGTTTAAGGTCTTCCATAGCTAAATATAATGCCTCAACCATCAATTACTTGCTCATTATTTATTTTCTACATGAAAAGATGTCTAAATGATAATTACTTCTTTGCAAAAAAACAGTTCTCATTTTTAATGTACGCATGTCTGTACCAATGCAAATATATGTATGCAAATGCATTCTAACTACACCACACCTTCCTGCTGAGCAGTAACCTTTTGAAACTGAAGGTTAGGTACCTTTCAATAGCTTCTCAATCTGAACTAACAGACAGATCTTTATTTTGACTAGCCACATCTCCCTTTTTCTGGTTCAGTTTCACAATGTATAAAAATGGCAAAAACATTTGAATTCCCAGAGGAAAACATCTGCAATGTGGCTTCTCTGTCAAAAAGTGATCAGTACAAGTCACAAGTTGATCAGATACAGGAGGGAGAAAAAATGTGTTGCCCATTCTGCTCACTTACATCTTTGTAAACCTTTCAGCACAAGCACGATGAATGGATGACATACATTATGTTAAAAATGAAGCCCAAAATCAGCTACACACAGATGACAGCACTCCTTTGTAAATACCCAAACCTGACCCAATCTAAAGCCACTATAGGGCACCATCAGCAGTCACGTCTTCCGCTTCCTTCCTGCAGGGAGGTTGGGGAGGTTGTTCAAAGTATTTTATGGACAGAAAATCCATTATTCAGGGTCAGAATAAGAGCTCACTCTGCAATTTGTACACAAACACATTTGGGACCTTACAGCTAGGACCTGCTGACATAAATACACCCAGGACCTCCCAAAATGTTACAGAAGCAGCCAGGAGATGCTTCCCAAGTGGGCAGTACTGTTCCATGAGTGAATAGCTGAAATACCAGGTGCTTGAGAGTTCTTTGGAAAGCAAGATGAAAATACAGTGCTTTGTCCCAAGATGTCAACGTGTGGTAACATTTCCAACTGAACTATTAACTTGCAGCCTATGCTGTCACATGAAAGACTACTGATAAAATTTGGTGTAGGTCAGCTGTTTAAAGAATTTGGTTACAAAACACTGGTATCTGTGCAAGTACAACTGGTGAGCTTGTGTAAGTCCTAGATGCATTTGTGTTGGAAGGTCCACTGAACAAGTTGATCCTGTTGGTAATACAGGTTATGGATCACTCCATGCAACTGTGAGGCAAGTGTTTTAGTGAAAACATTTATCAACTGTCTACAGCTGGTCATTTTGATATTTGCAACAACAACAAAAATTGAGCGCCTGAAGTAACCCCTCCCTCCCCCAAAATAAAAAACACACCTCCCAAATCAAAACTTTTTCATGTGAACTTCAGCATTAAAAATAAAAATTTATAATTAAAAATGACTAAACACTGCTGTGAAAAGTTATTTAAAATGTTAAGATTTTTTTAAATAAATAGTTTGCATCAAATGTGATGAAAAAATAACCATTAAACATGTTCTGCTTGCTTGTTCAGACTCTACTGAAATGAGAGCCACTTTACAGCTCAATCACTGTGTTGTTTCAGGATATTTCACCTGAGAATATTTTTAACTTTCTGAAAGCAATCACTATTTTTGGAGAGAAAAAAAAATTGAGATCATTTCTGGTTATGTTTGTGTTTTACCCACCTTGTAAGTATGTTAATCTGTACAGATACAGTTTTAGCACGTACACACTTTTAAAAATTGTTATGTGATGATGAAATGTGTCTCGCCCTGACATAACCATACTGGTTGACTGGGTATAAAACACCCAAGTTACTTACTGAATTCTTTTATAGTTGAACAGAATGCTTTTTACCAATGTGTTCAGTTTCTATCATCAAATTCTGACGCTAGACATCAAGAACAGATACATTATTATTGGCAAACAGCCAGCTAATGTATCACAAGTACAGCCTCTTCAAAATACAGCTGACAAATAATGAACTTTCATTATAGCTGAATTTGATATTCACTTTGTAGGGTTCTGCAGATCCTTGGATATAATATACATAGGTGAACAAAGTAAAAATGGGTGACTGCTCTTTTACATATTACAGAATGTTAATGCCACAACTTCATTCAATGACACTACACCTAGATCAGTGCACTGTTGAGAACAGTTTAGGCCAAAAGAGCATAGAGTGGATGAAAACTAACAATGAACAGAGGATTACAGAAGAACTATAATCAGAAATGTGTACCAGAATAAATCACAATGGCTATTTTACAAACATTGTAGAAAGCTTAAAAAATATTGAACACACAAATTACAACCACTCTTCTCAAGCAGCCGTATTTTGATTTTGTTATATACTGTTAAGAGCAAGAAAGCCAGTTGTGTTGACTGTGACCAAGCTGCACAAAATGCACTGCTACATCAAGGGACCATTCACACCTGCAACATACTGTGGGTTGGTTGGGTTTTTTCTCTCCCCCCTTCTTCTTCTTTACAGGAAAGCAGAACTTCAACTGTTTTTAACTGATTGCAGTACATTAAAATATTTATAACTTCATGCTTTCAAATGTGAAAGTTTGCACTGAAAAGAGATCACATCTGATCAAAAGTGCATGGCACAAAATCTTTGTAAACTGCCCCAGTTCACCCTGAAGAAATATACTGACCACATCTGACAAGTTGCCTCTGAAACAAATTTATATGCAACAGCAAGTTCTCACATATGTGGCCTTAGGAAGAAAAAAAAGTCTGAGAGGCAATCAGTTTCTGTTGGGTCAGAAAGGCTGTCAAAACCTATGCATATCAAATTTGGTTATTGAGATCAATGGCGTCAGGAAGATGTAATTAATGTCAAACGCACATTTTAGTCACAAATAGCCATATATGTATTTAAACTATACTAATAAACAAGTACATACATACAAACTAGTCAAAGAACATTTAAATCAATGTTAGAACAAACAAAGCTCAGTCAACTCACATTCAAAAGAGAAAAACACAACTGTGAATAGTTCTTTTACTCTGTCATTAAAACTAGGTTAATCTTAATGTCACTGAAACTGGTATGCACCACTGAAGCTAGTATGAATGAATAAAGCTCAGTCAAGAGATCAAGCAGAATTTCAATGAGCTTACTTATAAAATACACCATCTGAAAGACATCCATCATTAGGCCTTTGATGGAGGCAAGAAAACGATTATCTTCCATGTATGTATGTTTTATATAATTACACATATATGCTAATGCTGCCTAAAGAATTCTGTTCATGAATGCCATATTTAAGTGTAACTGAAACAACAGTTTTTTCATGCATTAAACAGCATGAACTCAGCTGGGCCAGAACTTGTCAAGACAATCTTTTTTGTTTTTGTTTTTAGTTTCGTCTTTGTCACATTTTGAACTTGGGAATCTGGGTCACAGTTGCTTCAGGGCCCAACTTAAAGTGTGAACGATCTCACTAAAAATAAAACAAATAAAAAACAGCCCCCAGGTCAGCCAGTGCAAGTTTTTGCCAAGTAGACAAATAATCAGCCATTTCTCTAAAATACTTGCCAGTTGCTTAGTTCTAAAGCATTGTGCAACTCTGTTCATGCACACACCAATACTAAGTTTGAACTTGTCCAAGAATATCTTCCTGGTAAGGTTTGCAGTGTTACCTTTTAGATTATCTTCATTCCTGTTATCTTGGTATCAGGTAGAAGTTGTTCAAAACTGATTTGAAAGTGCAAAGGAAGTTGCCAGTATGCAAAGTTCACAAGATCTTGCTTACAGAACCTAAGACAAAACGTCAGCATCAAAGCCATTGCCACAAACTTATCACATAGTCATGCATCACTTCTCATGCAAGTGAAGGAAATCTATTGACAGTGCATTCAACAAGAAGAGCAATCATGTTCAGACAACTCATTTTAAAAAAATTTTTAAAAAAAAAAAAAAAAAGAAATTTAAAAAATTTTAAAAAACCAAAATTAAAATTTTAAAAAAAAAAAAGGGGGGGTTTTTTTTTTCCCCAAAAATAATTTTTTTTAAAAAAACCAAATTTTTAAAAAAAAAAAAATAAAAATTTTAAAAATTTAAAAAATTTTTTTTTAAAAAAAAAAATTTTTTTTTCCCCCCCAAAAAAGGGGGGGTTTTTTAAGGGGTTGGGTTTTAAAAATTTTTTAAAGGGGTTTTTTTAAAAATTCCTTTTAAACCCCAAAAAAAAAAAAAAATTTTTTTTTAAAAAAAAAAAAAATTTTTAAAATTTTAAAAAACCCTTTTTTTTTTTTAGTTTTTTCCCCTTTTTTTTTTTAAAAAAAAAAAAGGGGAAAAAAAAAGGGGGGACAAAAAAAAAAAAACCCCCCGGTAAAAAGCCCTTTTTCCCCCAAAAAAAAATTTTTTTATTTTTTTTTGGGGTTTTTTTTTTTAAAAACCCCAAAAAACCCCCAAACTTTTTTAATTTCCCCAAAAAATTTTGGAAACCCCTTTTTTTTTTTGGGAAATAAAATTTTAAAAAAAAAAGGGGGGGGGGGGTTCAAAACCTTTAAAACCCAAAACCCCCCCAAAAAAACCCCCCCCGGGGGGGGAAAAAAATTTTCCCAAAAAAAAAGGGGGAAAAAAAAAAATTTTTTGAAACCCTTTCCCCCAAAAAAAAAATTTTAAAAAGGGTTTTTGAAAAAAAAAGGGGGTTTGGAAACCCCCCGGGGGGAAAAAAAGGGGAAAAAAATTTGGGGTTTTTTTTTTTAAAAAAAAAAATTTTTAAAAAAAGGGGGTTTTTTTAAAAAAAAAAAAAAATTAAAAAAAAAAATTTTTTAAGACAAAAACAATTTTTTTAAAAAAAAAACCCCTTTCAAAAAAGCAAACCCAAAAAAAAAAAAATTTGGGGTTTTTTCCAAGGGTTTTTTTTTTTAAAAAAAAAAAACCTTAAATTTTTTTTTAAAATTTTTTAAAAAAAAAAAATTTTTTAAAAAAAAATTTTTTTTCCCCCTTTTTTAAAAAACCTTTTTTTTTTTTTTTTTTTGGGGTTAAAATTTTTTTTTTTAAAAACCCTTTTTTTTTTTCCCCCGGGTTAAGGGGGAAAAAAAAACCTAAAAGTTTCCCCAAAAAAAAAATTCCCTTTAAACCGGCAAAAGGGGCCCCAACCCTTTTTTTCATAAAAAA
>JABMCL010001630.1:0-33677 GCA_018857735.1 Alviniconcha marisindica
AGAAAAGAGAGAGAGAGAGAGAGAGTATAACAAAGTCCAAGCATGTTTGTATTGAAACTTTTACCCCGAATTTTCGCCCTTGAGGTTTTCAAGGCCTCCCCGGTCGGCTTGACTGATTTCAGAATCAGTAACCCCGGGGGGTTAAAAGGTTTCCAATAAAAACATGCTTGGATTCGTTATACTTTCTCTACATGACACCATACTCAGCCCTTCCTGCACGGGCGGTCCCCAGGAGTCACAGGACCCTTTGTTCTCTCTCTCTCTCTCCTTCTTCTCTTCTCTCTCTCTCTCTCTCTCTCTCTCCTCTCTCTCTCTCTCTCTCTTCTCTCTCTCTTCTTCTCTCTCTTATATATTTTATTTTTAATATATATATTTTTCCAGTCCCCTCTAGAATTTTTGTTTTGTGGTTTTTTACGATATTAATAAAGTGAAAGGCGAAAGGGGGAAGGGAAATCCGTTTTTTCGCCCCCCATTCGAAGGAAGGGATTTGGGCGGGGAAATCCCCAAAATTTAAAAATGGGAACTTTTACCAAACAAATGATAGGGAATGGAAAAGTGTAGATACTGAAGAAGCAAAAACGACTGGTGGTACAAAACAGATCATAACGGGCATATTTTGCAGAAAATCATTTGTGCTCCATCACAACTATATCAAAACCTGAAATTCACCGAAACAAAGGTAGAAACAATCAGGTATTAGAATACATTTTCAATAAATCATGACAAACAAACAAATACTCACAAGACATACTAGTTGTGGTGAGGGTGAATGAATATGGAATGACTCAGTGTATAAATAAAACCAGCTAACAGTGAGAACAAAGAACTGGCTATTCCTGGCAGGTGGGAGGGCAAGATGGAATACAGACCCATGGGCTGTCAGTTTCTTCATAGCAGCCACAGCCTGGGTGAAGTTAGGGGTCCCTGTAGTAGGCCAAAGCACAAAAAGGTTAACATTTAATGCTTTTAATTCCTGCATAAGACTAAACAGCGAACAAAAAAACCTTCCTCTCTCTGTTTTGTGGTGTGTGGTGTGGGTGTGTGTGTGGTTTGGGGGGGTTTTGGGGGTGTTTTTTTGGGGGTTTTGTGTGTGTTTTGGTGTGTGTGTGGGTGTGTGTGTGTGTTTTTTTTTCTCTCCCCCCCCCCCCCCCCCCCCCCCCCCCCCCCCCCACACACAGAGGAGAAAGAAAGGGGAAAACCCAAAAATACCTGTGTTCCTTTGTCAAACTTCCATTTGAAGCTTTGTTGTGTGGCAATGTTGAACAGGTTGTAGACGATATCTTGGTAGCCTTTGTACTGGGGCTCCAAAATGTACTCATCTTTCACCAGGGAACCGAAGTGAAACGCGTGCTTCCTCAAGTCTATCTGTTCCCCCCACCCCAACAGACACACACAACAAGACATATTGCGTGTTTTTGTTGTTGTTGTTTCTTTATTTTATTTTTATTTTTTATCATGTGTTAGACGTGAAGGACTGCTTTGTTATTTGCTTATTTATTATAGCATGAAGGCCTTCTAATAATTAGAAAGAGTAATGTTTCCCTTTGGCATTAAATTCTGTTAACTAGATCTGATTCCTTCTCCTTGCGAATGTTTGCCATCTGTGTGCCACCGAACAATAAATATTTCCCGGAAGTTGAGGTCATCGAAAAGAAGCCGGACATGGTGAAGACTGGAGACACTTAAAAAGCACACCTCCCTTTCATTGTCTATGTCTACCTGATTCCAATTCATTTCAAGTGATTGTGGCAGCTGAGCTATTCTGACGCCGGTCTGTTTAATGAAACTGCCCCACCCCCCCCACCCCCATCCCCCTTTCCCCCCCCCCCCCAAAAAAACCCCCAAAAATCCTGAAAAAAAACACACACACACACACACACACACACACACACACACACACACACACACCCCACAAAACACACACACACACACACACCCAACACACACACACAAAAACCCAAATAAAAATAACACAAAACACACACACACACACACACACACACACACACACACACACACACACACACACACACACACACACACACCCCCAACACACACACCCCACAATCCCAAATAAAAATAACACAAAACACACCCCACACACACCCCCACACACCCCACACACACACACACACACACACACAAAAATCGCCGTATCCGTTCTACCCCCCTGTTACCGCAGTAGCACGTAAAAGACGAAAGTCATGCTGCCAAACATGTAGGTGGCAGGTTACAGCTAAACACGCATGCCGCGGCACCCTACGTATGTGGCTTTGCATGAAGTGATATGACATGGTGCATGGTTGTACGGTCTACACGGAAAGGCAGCAGTTTCACGTGGCCCCAGCCATGCAACAGTCAAATAGCGCTGCAAGTACACCACTTGGGTGGATATTCAAAAACGTGCTATAAAAAGCTACAGTCTCTCATTTAGAATCACATATGCGACGTTACGAGAGCAGTGAGTCTGCTCGAGAGAGATGAGAATAGCACTACACAAAAAAACGATCAATAACAACACACACACACGCGCACAGTTATATATGGTAGATTGCTTACTTGTATATCAAAATCTGCAGGATTTAGTGAAGGCGGCATTTGAACCCTGAAATAAACAAACAGTACAATCGAAGGCTTTGACTGCTGTTACATAAAACAGATGACACTGACGATGATCAAAGCACATGGTCACATATGCCTACAAACCCACACGTGGGTGGGGGGGAGGGGGGGGGGAATTTAAAAAAAGAGAGAGAGAGAGAGGGGGAGAGAGAGAGAGAGAATTGTGTTGTGTCTGTGTGGGTGTTGTTGTTGTTTTGTTTTTGTTGGTGGTGGTGGGGGTGGTGGTGTGTGTGTGTGTGTGTGTGTGTGTGGGGTGTGTGTGGTGTGTAGTTGTGTTTTGTTTGAAACCATGATGGTGGTAATATCCAGACCAATAACATATAATTTATTCTCTCTCTCTCTCTCTCTCTCTCTGCTAGAGACATTACAAAAGGAAGGTGTATCTGGCAAGTTTGCAGGGGCCATAAAGGCTATGTACAACTCTTTGTTATCCTGTGTTAGAGAGAAAAAAGAGTATATAGACTTTTTCGAATGTCCAAATGGGGTGCGTGCTAAGTCCTACATTGTTTTGTCTGTTTATTAATCAACTGGCAGAACATCTTCAAAGCACTGGCAAACATAGAGTTCAGATGTTATCAGGTCTCATAGAATTATTCATTTTGTTGTTTGCGGATGATGTAACCCTCCTGGCAACAACACCAAGTGGACTGCAAAGTCAGCTAAATTTTGGAGACTGCTTTTGTGGGGGGAAAAGGAAAGAAGGCCAAAATTTTTTTGGAAAGTGCGGCTTTGGAAACAGAAAGGGGTTTTTTAAATTTAAATTTAAATTCAAATATTTGGGTTATTAACAAAGTAAGGGTAAAAGAAAAGGGACTGATGGCTTGTAAGCGTTTTTTAGGAGTTCCTCTGAGAACACCGAACAAGATGTGTACGGTGAACTCGGTCGATACCCATTTTTTTGTGAATAGTACATTAAGGTGTTTGAAATATTGGCTGCGTGTTTTAAAGATGGACGACATCAGGATCCCTAAGCAAGCATATAAAATGATGATTTTAACGGATGAAAGCGAGAAATGTTTCACTAGGTGAAGAATGTATTAAGCAAAAACGGCTTTTACTGTGTTTGGTTACAACAAGGGGTTGGAGACGAAAAGATTGTTTTATGTGAATTGAAACAGAGACGTACAGACAATTTTATTCACGCAACTATTCGAGATAAAGACAGATACGAAAAGATTGTTTTATGTGAATTGAAACAGAGACGTACAGACAATTTTATTCACGGAACTATTCGAGATAAAGACAGATACTTTCCATACCGCAATGTTAAGTCAATATTTGAACCAGAACAATACCTTTCTGCCCTTGAAATATATTGCTTAGAGTTGGATTGTGCCAACTGCGACTTGGTGTGCTACCAATTAACAACAATCTTTATCGCTACAGTGTTGTGCGATCCAGAGAAAATTTTGTATTTTGTGTAAATGCGATAGAGAACGAAGAGACTTGTTGTTCGCTTGTCCCCCGTATAATGAATTCGGGAGAAACTTCTGAACGAAAAACGCTCAAACGCAGTCACGGCTTCACTGGAAAATTTCTTTCCCGGAAAAGCAAAACAATATGTTTCGATTGGCCAAGTTTGTTTTCAGTGCGATTAGGGGAAGAAAAAAGTTTACGGGGTCAAACTATTTTACGATATAGCATTGTACACAACAGACTGGTTTTACGGGGTTTTTTTTCTTTTATTTTTTCATGTTTTTGTATTTTATTTTAAGATTAATGTGTATATGTACTGATTTTAAACTTTATTTTAATTTGTAGGGGGCCCCCAAGCAAAAAAACAAACCACCCTTTTTCCCCCCGCCCCGCACACACACCCCAACAAACACACACACACCCCCACACACACACACACACACACACACACACACACACACACACACACACACACACACACACCAGCACAATCCAACAGTACAAACGCGCGCACGCACTCCCTCTAAATGAAAGTAAAAACACAAATATAATAATTAGCAAATTTCACTTTCTTTCCGACCTTTTCAATACCATTTGTTACTTACCTAACATGTATATCGCCTTTTCGGAATTGTTCGATTGTGTCATTAGCTTGTGCTTCCCAGCTTGTGCCTTCTGGCACTTCTGTCAGCGACACATCATCCAGTAGATAGTTGATGACACTGTCTGGGCCCTGGTGACCTAAGTCTGCCGATCTCAAAGCTGTAGCGCAAGGATGGCTTTGAATATCAGAGCAAACGGAGAGCAATGGCTAACGACAATGGACACAAGTGCTCACAAATAATTTTAATAACAAAGATAATTAAGACAAAGAGACGAACATGCTGTCTGAAATAGAGCGCAAAAACAACAATAGTAATAATAACAATAATAACGATAAAAAAAATTAAGCTCTGCGTTCTTTACAAAGAACATGATAGGAGACTGGGGATGGGTTAAAAATTTTATCATGTACAAAAATTAAAAAAGGTATTTTTCATTTTAGTTACACACACACACACAAAACACACACACACACACACACACACACAAACCCCACACACCCCACACCACACACGCACGCACGCCCCACGCACGCACGCACGCACGCCCCACACTCCCAACACACACACAAACAAACACAAGCGCCCCCCGCACACACACAAAAAACCCCCCCCCCCTTTCCCCCCCCAACACCACACACGCACGCACGCACGCACGCCCCCGCACGCACGCACGCCGCAGCACCACCACACACCCCCAACACGCCAGAGCCCTAAGTCCCCGTGCAGAAAGCCACAGCCACAAGACAGCTACCATCAACTGTGGACATGCATCTTCGGTCTGAGAACTGGGCACTATCGGCTGGACCAGCACGTGTCTTTAAGCGATACCGCCTCATGTCATCCCCTACGTGCACTGTAAAGAAGCAGAACAGACCACAAAGCACATCCCCCGGCACTGCAGGAATCACCAGTTGCTGACTGAGGGGGCAGATCTGGTCCGCGCCCGCCCCGTTCTTACAAGGAAAGCTGTATGGGCCTGTGGATGCTCTGTAAAAACAACAACAAAACAAAAACACAAATTTCGTCTCAAGCGCAATCCCGGTCGAACAAAAAGAAGACCACACGACAGATGTACGTTACCATATGTGTACAAACCTATGTTCGGCCAGTCATAGCGAGGCAGCTGTCAGCAGACTGCACGACAGGGTGTTACTGACGTACATGAGGAACCATAATTATTCAAACAAACCTCTATTGGGCACCTTGAAGAAGCCAGTCATAGAAAAACACCCATCAACAGACCGCACGCTTGAGTGATACACTATAAGTCTCACCGGCTGGGCTTGATCTGACAGGAACAGAAAGAGCACGCGCACACGCCATAAATCAAAAGCAATACAAAACAGTACGGAACACATAGCGGTCTGTTGAAACAAATAGTTTGTTGTTGTTGTTTATTTTTATTCATTGCTTACTTTTAACTAGACAGAGCTATTAGATTTTAGCATCATTGTGTCTTTTGGTCATAATCCAGACTGTTGTAGTACATGAACTGAATTGAGTAAGTTTGTTGTCTTCTAAATGTGTGGAGTACATATACGTATACAGATAACTTTATTGCACATAAGGCAGACAAAACCTAACCAAACACGCAAGGAAAAGAACCCACACATACGCGCGCGCCCATCCACACACAAACCCGCTCGCGCTTGTTTGTATGTGCGTGTGTGTGCGCGCGCGCCGGTTTGCGGGTGCATGCACGCGCGCGCGCGCTCGCACACACACACACACACACACACACACACGCACGCACGCACGCACGCACTCACGCACGCACGCACGCACGCACACACACACGGACACACACGCACGTACGCACACGTGCTCAATTGAACACACACGAGCGCACGCACGCATGCACGCACACATACACACTGATAACATGGTTCACAGACTGACATGCTGTATCAGTGGGTCTTACTATGGCCAGACCAATGATACGTGATCTTGATCGTGTGTTCCTGAAACAGTTTGGTTGTGACGTCATTCAACTGTTTGACGTAAACCTGGACGCGGTAACGTGCTCCCGACTTGAGGTGCACAGTCCGTCTGGGACCGCTGAACAGACCGTGCCTGGAACACCACCCAGTAGCATTATTATGCAAAAGAAATGGGGCTCTGTTAGACTAGTTGGGTTGGCGGGTGGATGGGGAGGGTAGGGGGGGGGGGGAGGGTCTACAGATGGGTGTTGGATGTGAGATAGCTGGCAGGCAATGCTTCAAACACACAGCAATAGGAATCAGAGGCAGAAATTCTTCTTTTGACATGTTCTCATCAAACAGGCCGTGCAGACAAACAGACTACAGTGACCATAATATGGTATAGTATAATATAATATAATCAATAATTATAGTCAATATAATATATTCCTACAACACGATTTTCATAGTGCGAGGGCCGGTTTGGCCCAGCGGTAAGGCTTATCTCTCTACAAAACGTTTGAAACGCAAATAATTTGTTATACTTTTCCGACACAGTCATGCCAACATTATTCCGGGCATTTCAGGCGTTCCATCAACCGTAACCGGATAAGCATAATATTTCCATGGATCATCGTTTAACTATCGTTTTGTCGCTTTCAAAAGAAAAAAGAAAAAGAAAAAGAAAAAAAGAATTAACCCCAAAATTTTGCACACGTTTTGTATTGTTACATTAATATTAACGTTCTTTTTAACCATTTGTTTGTTTGGATCTTGTTTTAGAGCGCTAGTAGTCAATTTTGTTTCAATTTTTAATTGTTGATTCAGCTTTGTGCGTAAAGTCACGTGGTATGTATGTATGTATGTAGTATGTTGTGGTTTGTGTTGTGTGTGTGTGTGTGTGTTGTGGTGGTGTGTGTGTGGTGTGTGTGTGTATGTTATATCGGTGTGGTGTTGTGTGGGTGTGGTGTGTGTGTGTGTGGTGGGTGTGTGTGTGGTCGGCTGTGTGTGTGTGTTGTGTAGTGTGTTTTCGAATTCTCTCTCAAAACGCTTGTACCTGTACGTCGGCTCACGGACTAAAATGGTCACGCTGCTTGTACTAAATTCCTTGGATGTGACTTCCCAGAGTTGTACTTTATTTGTGATTTGATCAACTCTGTGTTTTCAGCCTCTACATTTAAAGCACATGTGACACTTGAACGCCTCCTGAAGAACTATCGTGTTTTGCATCAGGTGTAAATAAATGAAATGCGGGATTAATTGATGTATATCTTTATTATGGGCTATTTTGTCTTCTTTGTAATTTTGACAGTAGTGTTCCAGACATAGAAACGTTTTGCTTGTGTGTCGATTACGATGTTTTTTGTTCATCCTGATATCTGATGACCCCGGCCGCGAGCGTGCCTCAAATGTTTGGTAATTTTATATGAATGTGATTCCCCTTTGCATATATATATGTATAGTAACTGTGTTCTCATGTCTCCACTTTGGGGTTTTAGGCAGAGTTCCTGTGGCTTGTATTGTTTTGTAAACGTGTATTTAGCTTGCTGAAGACAGACATCAACCGTCAGGACGTGAGGACAGATATATCAACCGTCAGTACACGAAGACAGACACTAAACCAGAACTGTTTACTTTCAGTGCTCTACGTTCACTTTTAGCGAAGCGCCAGTCTGAAGTACGGACCACACGGTGTTGATACAGGAGATCCTAACTGCAGTACGGACCACACGGTGTTGATACAGGAGATCCTAACTGCAGTACGGACCACACGGTGTTGATACAGGAGATCCTAAATGCAGTACGGACCACACGGTGTTGATACGGGAGATCCTAACTGCAGTACGGACCACACGGTGTTGATACAGGAGATCCTAAATGCAGTACGGACCACACGGTGTTGATACAGGAGATCCTAACTGCAGTACGGACCACACGGTGTTGATACAGGAGATCCTAACTGCAGTACGGACCACACGGTGTTGATACAGGAGATCCTAACTGCAGTACGGACCACACGGTGTTGATACAGGAGATCCTAACTGCAGTACGGACCACACGGTGTTGATACAGGAGATCCTAACTGCAGCTGCTCTGACTCTTGCGTTCCTCAGCCTCACAGAGTCCTTGTTAGTCCTGCAGCTGGCCTGGCTGATCAGTGACGTAACGTTTGGCGTCGTCACCACTCACCTTCCGCTCACTTTCAAAGCACTGTGTCCGCTGTGGGAACCAGAGGACACCAACTCCATGCTGCAGCCACTACACGTCCACTGCTGGGACAGCGGCGGAGATTCGAACCCACCGTTGCGTACCAGCTGCCGCTGGGCACGGACCCGAGCCACCACTGTGACAAAAAACAACGCAGCACACAACCGGACCCACATTGTCCAGAGGACCATGTCTGCTACAAATTTTCACCCCTACACTATCACGCAAGGTTTATGAAAAACAAGGGTTTGGAATTTATTTATTTTTTCCGCTCTGATTTAACCGTCCTGGCTGACTGGAGTTAATCAAGTTGATTACTTGGAATGTAATTTTTACTACACGGTATTTAAACAACTAATTGTTTTAAAACGCTTAATATCCTACAAACATTGGCTGTTACCGGCTACACAGTTCTGCCCTTGCCAAGTCTGGCATGCTGCCGACAGTGCTCAGGTCAGTGTCACCCCTATCTACTGGTACCCCGTGTCCTTATAAGCCCAGTGAACCATGCCTTAATTATCTCTTGTGATAAAACGGGACGCCAGTGATCTTCATACCACTCGTTCGATCATTCATTTCATCTGTTGCCGGGTTCTGTAATTCGCTTCTTGTAAACGGTAGGCGGCTAACTGTAAGTAACCATCTGCTATAAATTAATATTGGGGGGAAATAGAAATAACTAGTGCTATCTTTGTCAGTGTCAGTGCCTGGTTTCTCCGTGTTACACGGAATATTATGTGAATGTAATGTTGCAGTTCTAATAAAAATGAGTAAACCAAAGGCCACCATAGCCATCTAGCAGCAGCAAGTCTCAGGTGTTTATATTGACGTCTTTCGATAGCTCAACTTCAAATGGACGTTAATCGGCTTGTTAAAACAAAACAAAAACAAAAACAAACTATAATATATGACGTCCGGCCACGCCGCAACTTATTAAAAACTGAAAGATTCAAACACAAATACGTTCAAACGAACGCTTATTTATTTTGACACGGACACACAGTATGCAAATTTTCGGAGAAATGCCCTTTGTCAAGCCACAAAACGACACTTTATCAACAACAATAACAACAACAAAGAAACAATATCCACACCACTGACTTTGCCGGAACTGAGGCACACTGCAAAATGCAAAAGCCGACAAAACTGATTTGAACAAAAGCCGGGTTTGTGGAGGGGGGGGTGGGGGGGGGGGGGGGGGGGCTCGGAAAAAAGAGAGAGAGAGAGATCGAGAGAGAGAGAGAGAAACTCGAAAACTTAACTTTAATCTCAAGGATTAGTAGAGTCTCCCAGGGTCCATTTGGACCTATAACAGCCAGTCCCTACAAACACAAACATGCACGACTATACCACAAACAGATATAAGTACGAATAAGCAATTGATTATTGCAGTTTCACAGTTCTATAAATGTGCAGAACATCGGAATTAAATTTCTTGAGGGACAGACATGGTTTGAATAATTATCATTAAAAAAAAAAAGGCAAACATGTGATATTCAAACAAGTCTGTCCAGAGGTTAATCTCTGAAATATATTTTGTGCAGATTACGTTTGAAACAAGGAAAGAGAAATACAGGATTTATGTTTTGAGGCAGGAGTTCCAGAGGATGCTCCAGCGAAGGATTGTAGTCAAGTTGTAAACAAGTCAAGTCTGGCCTTGGCAGGTAGAGGTATTCCTGGAGTTCGGTAGTAGGAAGGTGACTAGTGAAGAGTTGTGCAAGGTAGTTTGGGGAATATTAAAAACTTTATGCAATAAAAACTTTATTATTATTAAAAACTTTTATTCTAAGTGAGCTGTTGCGGTAGGTTAAAAATTCCAAATGTACTCATCTTTTTTTGCTCTGTAGATAGGGAAGGATCAGGAAGGACATGATTAATTTGCCTGCCCTTCGATGTAGGGAGTTCAGTTTTTTTAAGTGTACTTCGCCACAGCCATCCCACACTACTGACGCATAATCGATGTGAGGTTTTATGTGAGCGTTGTAGAAGAGTTTTCTTTCCCCCAGTGTCCCTGCAGTAGCAGGTCGTCAGTTAGTTTGAGCTGCTGCCTATGTGTCTGATTCAGGGGAGAGCCTGTAAGTAGTTATTTTTCTATGGCTTGATATTCTATTGTTTCTTATTGATGTAAATGATGTATGTTTATAATGTTACCATGTTCACAACGTGCCTTGAATTTTGGTTCTTGAACACGTGGGTAATTTCGGCGTGAGATTGCCGCCTGGTTGCAGCCGCCATGGCGTCAGTGTACATTGTTTGTGCGTTCAAATGTTAAGCCTTTATGCCACAGGATGACCGGTGTTTCCAAAATGTATGCAGCTAACCTTGGTTAGCTCATATGTAGCTAGTATGTTATGCTGCCATTGTTGGGATGTTCAGTTGGAGTGATGCTTTGCCGATGTAAACGGTTATCCCTCAGTAGGGTATGGTTCCTTTGTGCGACCGTGCAGATCTCTGTGCGGCATAACTTATTTGTTTAGTTTCCTACCGATCTATTTTTCTACATGAAATCGGTAGTATATTATGGCTAACACTTTGAAGATGTTGAGGTCTGTACATTGTGACTTTGTCCCTCACAATTATGAAACATTAAAATGGCTCTCATCGCTGCCCATCTTAATGCAGAAGTCATTCTGGTGGTGACAGCCTTTTCTTTCTTGGTGCTTTACGTCCACGGAGGCGAGATGGCCTATTAGGGACGGGGACAGAGTGGGAAGGGGACGACAAGAGTGAAGGTTCGACCGCGGAAAACCGCCCGAAAAAGACAGGGAGAGACCGTGGACCGCCGCAAGAACAATGGAAGTGGTAAGGGGGGTCCCCTCGCCATTGCCCAGCTACTGTGCACTGCGCAATTGCTGTTTCAAACTGCTGTACTTGGCCAGAGCACAAAGACAATGTCCGTGCACTGCTGTTGACGAACAACTTGGACAACTCAAGCAAACGAACGCCGCTTTCTTAGCCCAGCTCCACCTCCCCTACTCATGATCTCTTCTGGGCTAAGTTGAGGGCCAGTCCACCTCCCTCCTCTAAGATCTCTTGATTTTTTTTTTTTTTTTTCTTTATGTTATTCTGTAGGTAGTTTTGCTAATGTCCTCAGATGTCAGTGACATATAGGGACAAGCTGAGACCAATGGGACAGGTTCAATATAGCTTTACGTCACGGAAACCAAAAGGCTCGCCGTTAGAACGGACAGCCCAGGACGGGCCACCTCGACTCTCACACAGCTCCTGAACTATGTATTATGTTCGGGTTGTTGTTGAGTTTTGTTTAATGTCCTCAGATCTAAAGAGCAAATTAGGGACAATCTATAAAGTAAGCTGGACTTGGATATATCATAGTTAGATCATGGGGGAGACGGGGGGGTGGGGAGCGAAGAAAGCTTGGTACACTTGCGGATCAATATTTGGATCGGGATATGAGGTCGCTGGAACAAAGGGGGAATGAGGGGTGAGGGGAGAGATGAGATGTGTCCACATGCGGATCAATACTGGGGTCAGGGTGCTGGGTCGTCTTGGCTGTACTGGGGCATTCACTCGTAGAACTGGGCAGCACACTTGGGCAGCACGCTAGGGGTCCGGTTAAAAAGATCGTCGTCCACTATTTACAGTTAAAAACTGGGCTGCAGATGAAAAACCTTGTAAGGTTATGTCGGCGGGCTGCACCAACATGTAATATGTACAATCGGCACACACAGTATTTACAGTTAAAAACGTCGAAGACGCACATGGTAGTTTTTAAATACACTTGTAGTAAAATCGAGGCCGTAGTCAGGTGGCTAAAAACACTTGGGTATGCAAGCATACATTTATGGCGGTTCGGCTGAATCAGGTCAGCAGACTAGAACTGGTGCGGGAAACACGGGGACGTTCGCCCTTCCTCCGCCGCCGGGAACCCGAGCTGCGGAAAAGCGTTGAACGTAGCCGGTTGTCCCACATACTTACAGGTAGGCTGCCAGTGGACAGGTGTAGACCAGTCTGGCTGTAGCCCGTAAGAGGCTCCATCCTTCACGCTGATCGCACACTGCCAGGCTTTTTGTACACAGGGGCAGTCCCACGCTGCGTAGTTCCCAGTCAGAGGCTGGAAATGGTCTGAACATGAGGTGCAGTAGAACATCACGTGGTGAAACGAGACGCTCATCTCACACTCACATTTCGTCGGTACGCACATGCATCTCCAGACGCCTACGTGCAGACGATGCATGATGCGAGCTATGTAGGTCGGCTCTCCAGGGAAGAAGACTCCTGCCCTGCAGGGGGGAGAGGTATCGTCCCACTCCTTGGCCGTGGCCATTGAGTGGAACTCCTTTTCCCACTGCTTCCACGCCTGCTTGTTTAGTTCCGCATATACGTCGGCCAGGCCGATTTTCATCGTCACAGTCGAGGAGTCAAACTCCCTTGGCTCCTCTTTTTGCTGCTCTATCCGCCTTCTCGTTTCCAGAGAGGCAGACGTGCGCTGGACCCACTGAAAGCGAAACTTCCTACCGCGGGTGATCAGTGATGGGGTGGTTGTCGCCCCCGACTCACGCACAAGAGCCTCCCGTGCGTTTTGAAGAGTCGGACTTGATGGCTGCCAGCGCCGCTGTGGAGTCGCTGCAGATAACGATGGCGAAGGGGGTGACTGGTATCGCGCTGATGTGTTGCAGGGCCATGGAGATAGCCAACAGCTCAGCGGTGAAGACCGACACTGTGGGTAGTGAATAGGAGTGTGTGAGGTTGTTGAACTCTGGGATCACAAAGGCAGCTTCAGCTGCACCATCCTCCATCACAGAACCATCAGTGAAGATCTTCAGGTGGTGTTGGTATTTTCTTCCAGGCATAGCCTAGCTGTGACTGCTAGAACGAGTGGATTCTGGTCCTTCTTCAGCCCTTCCATGTCCACCTCAACGTGCGCTCGTTCCAGGAGCCAAGGTGGATAGGGATGCATCGGCCTCGTCGCCACCTCAACACCATCCAGTCCCGCGCCTCCCGGACCAGGTCGCAGACCAGGTCACAGATGAGGAGTAGGACTGGAGTTGGGAGGGGTTTCGGAAGGCAGTAGTTATCTCGTCGACGGTGGAGTTGTCGACAGTCTGGCATCTAAAAACATACTTACTACAGATGAGTTGGATGTGGCGACGGAACGGGAGGAGCCCGGCCTCTCTGTACACCAGGCACTGTGGCACGGACTGCGGCAGCCCGAGGGCCAGTCGCAGACCGCGCACCTCTATGGCGGTGAGGCGGGCTAGGCCCGTTTTCGATAGGTGGGGCATGGCTTCCCGTCCGTACGACAGGCGTGAGCGCACCAGGGCCCGCACCACGTTCACGAGGATCTTGGGGGTGTTGGCCCAGGGCTGAGCAGATAGCACCTTGATCACGTTGAGGGCTCTGGAGGCGTTCCGCGCGTTGTGCGCGACCTGCTTGTTCGTACGCCCCCAGCGAGTGAAGTGTACACCCAGGTACTTAACTTCTTTTGATGCAAAGATGCTCTGCCCGTTCACCCTGACGTGCACCTCCGTGTTCTGAGAGGTGTTGGTGTGGAATGGGACGAACACTGTTTTCTGGGAAGAAAGAGCGAATCCATTTACTTGCATAAAGTGGACCACCCCGTCCACAGCTTCCTGGAACAGTTTCATGCTGTGTTTCACACACGAGCTGGTTGTGTGGAGACGTCTGATATGGGTGTCCCGTCCATATCGCCAAGTCGTCGGCGTACATGGTCAGCACTACCTTCCCCTTCACTGCTGTGTCCACGTCGTGGACCATGATGTTGAACAACAGGGGGGCGATCCCTGATCCCTGGGAACGCCCATACTTACTCCTTTGGTGGTCGATCGACGTGGCTCCCTTCCAACTGACCTGCATCGATCTGTCGCTCAGGAAGGATCTGATGTAGTTGTACATGTTGCCGGAAATTCGGATCTTGTCGAGTTTCTGTAGTAGCTTGGCGTGCCAGGCCTGGTCGTAGGCACGGGAGATGTCAAAGAAGCACGTCAGTAGGACCTTTCTCCTCCCTAGTGCCCTCCCGGCGTGCTCACCCAGTTTCACCAGGTGGTCTGTGACACCCCGGCCCCGTCGGAAGCCGGCCTGCACACGGGAACACGTTCTTTGACTCCAGTGGATTTAGTCGGTTTCTTGATCACGCCTCGTACACTTTCCCTATGTTGGTGTCAGGAGATGGGTCTGTAACTGACCAGCTCCTTCCTCGGTTTGCCGTGTTTGTGGATGGGGACGACAATGGCGTGTTTCCACCCAGCGGGGATTGTGCCCCCATCCCAGCATCTTTGGAAGAAATCCAGCAGGATCTTCAGAAACGACTCGGGGGCCGCTTTCAGCATCCGATACGAGACGGTGTCCACACCGGTGGAGACTTTGACTTTCTTGATGGAAGCCAAGGCTCGTCTTAGCTCGTGCAGGTCAGTGGGCTGTTAACCGCCAAACTGTCGTCTGGCACCGGGTGCGTGAAGGTAGCCTCCATCTCTCGTCGGAATTGTTGCCTGTCCGCCGGGAGACTGTCGGTGTCACTGGCCTTCAGCGAAAGCTTTCGCGAGAGCGTCCGCTTTGCTCTGGGCCGTGGTGTACTTTGTGCTGCCGTGTTGCAGGTCACAATCAGGAACAACGCACTGCTGCTTCATTCTTCTGATCTTCTTCCACACAGATCCTAAGTCCGCCTTCCCAGCCGAAATAGAATCCGCGAAGGCTATCCAGTGATCCTTCTTGGCCTGTGCTATGATCTTGTTGCAGTCTCTGTTGGCTGCTTTCATTCGTTCGTGAGTCTCGGCGTTCTGGTCTTTGGAGTAGTGCCTGTACATTACCCGTTTGACTCTGACAGGCTCCTCGCATTCTTTGTTCCACCAAGGGTTGCTATTCGACCGTGACAGCCCACCACCGGTCATCGGTATAGCTTCCCTGGCGGCTTCAAGAATGGAGGAGACTATTCGTCGGTTCACTTCGTCGAGGTCAGCATCGCCTACGTTTATCTCTGCGGTTCCCAGAAGACACCTGAACAAGTCCCAGTTGGCCAGGTCGTAGTTGTACTTGCTGGTGGTAGCAGGAGTCTCCTTCTCTGCTGAGGAAACGAAGCTGACTGTGATGGGCAGGTGGTCGGACGACAAAGAATCCGCACCTACTTCCCACTCCGCCCCGCTGGCTGTGTCGGGAGTCACGAGGGTCAGGTCGATAGCCGACGGCCTCTGATCCGAGCGGTCAGGTATGCGGGTGAAAGATCCATCGTTCAACACGATGAAGTCACTGTTGTCTATCTGGGCGGTAAGTGAGGGCGATGAGGACTCGTAATCCCGCTCCCAGCTTCTGTCCCGGACGTTGAAGTCTCCAGTGACCAGCGGTATCGAAACGAGGTCCTTCCGCCTTACCAATCCTAACGCCTTACCGCTAGGGCCAACCGGCGCACGGTAACAGTAACATGTTTGTACACGCGTTGAGTAACGGGGCTGGAGCCGGTCAGTTATGACTGACTTCCTCCCGCTCACGGCGGGGTCCCAAGTGCCACCCGTGTCACTGTCCGTCTCGTTGTGTGCTTAAGTGGAACAGTTATTTCACTCTTCCTGTTTAGTTAAGAATCCGTCCCTAATAAGCCTTATGGTTTCTGTGGACGTTAAGCACCATGTTTACTTAGTTAAGAATGAGCTTGGTAATCCGTATTTTTCACTTACTTTATTGTATACTATTATATACTGGGAGGTGGGGGAAGATGAGGTTAGTTAATTGACTGGCCGTTTCTTGTATACTCACCGCAATACTGTGAGATACGGGTTTTAAGTGCAAGTCATGCACATAATTTATGTTCGTGATTATTAATAATTTTGTCAGTTACCATCATGTATTATAGTAACCTACAGGTAAACTACATGGTTACTGTATTTATTAGATAATTGCTGTTGTTTAGGCGGCTTTACATTTGCTTTCATGTTCTAAGTGTTTTGTTTGCTTGTGTCTTTTCCAACACAGACACTGTTTCCTGGTTGGTGCAAATAAAAGTTATGTTATAGCAACCTCTGACTTGTGACTTTTCTTTCATGCTTCCAACCTGATTGAGTGATTCCCTCACTCCCTACACCGCTCCCCTACAAATATAACTAGTTCCGGTCGAGTCACTGCCGAGTCAGTTGAAATTGTTCCGCCGGTCTATGTTTACACACACACACACACCACATAGGATATATATATATATATTATATATATATATAGATATAATATATATATAATATATAGTACATGGTGTGAACGTCCACAGAAACCGCTAAGGCTCGTTAGGGGACGGGGAGAAGGTGGACTGAGAAGGGGGTAGGAGGTGGGGGAAATGATGATGATGATTATGAAGTGATGCTTAATGCCTCAGATGTCGGCTGGACATATTAGGGACAAGCGTTTTCCGAAGCATGGTTTAAACTTTACTCCCAAGGAACCAAAGGGCCTTTAACACAGCCCCCGCCACCCGTCCCACACAGTTTAACATTTTGAAAGGGGAATAAAATAGTCCTCAATGTAGTTGCTAAGGGCATTTGAACCCAAGGGCCCAAACACGGTTCAAAAATTTAGGCCAAGAAAGGGTGTTGGGGGTGGGACGAGAGAACAGTCCGAAACCCATAGGGGGGTGGAAAATTTAATAAATAATGTCCCCGATCCCTGCTACCAAGCAATGGACCCGGAAAAAATGTTCTCCCTTTTTTCCTCCCCCCCTTTTTTACCAAAAAGGTTTAAATAATTAAAAACAGCTCTAAACCAGAGGAAAATAAGGTTATAAAGGGGGGGAAAAGTTGTTCCCCAAAAGTATTTTACATTAAAAAGTGTACCATGCCAAGGATAAAATTAACTTTCGTTTGGGAAAAAGGCGGGTTGTTGAAAAGCCCGGGCGGAACTGGGTTCAAAGCTTTTGATTGGGTTTATTAATAGGACATGCAGTGTCTTTAAGTTCTCAGATGTCATTGACAATTTGGGCAACTGAACCCATGCGAAGGGGCCCTCTTGCTTGGCCATGGAAACCGACGTTTGGCCCCACCCAAAAAACCGGGGGGCCCCGCCCACACCCTAATATGTAAGGGGGGGGGTGGGAATTTTTCAATTTACCTTGGAAAGACAGCACAAAAACCCGTGGAAGCCTGGGAAAAGGGCAGCCGGGGAGGGATTTTTTTTGGGGGAAATTTAAATTAAAGTTAGAGCAGTTTCTTTAACAGGGGACCAATGCCAACACGGCAATAATTTTTTAGGGCCACGGAAACCAGGGCTGTTTGGAAAGGGGCAAGGGGGCCCCCCACTCAAATCCTAACCTTGAGGGGGAAAAAAAGGGGTAAACTTTTTCCCAGATTCGGGTACATTTAAAAAAGGGAAACCAAAATTTTAAAAAAAACTCCCGGAAACCAAAGGCTGTTGGCGGGGGGCCCGGGCGCCCCCCCCCACAAGCTCCGAAATAAGGGAAATGATGTGTGGTGTGTTGTGGTTCCCCGAGAGGAAAAGGGGGAAAAAGGGGGGCAATTTTTAAAAATTTTTTCCCCGGAAAACCCGGCAAGGGGGCCCTTAACACGCCCCCCCTGTCCCCCTCCTCTTTGGGTTTTAAATTTGGGGAAGTGTTGTTTTAAGTCCCAGATTAAAAATTGGGACGGAAATGGAACCGGATTTTTTAGCTTTTCTAGGAAACCCAAAAACCCAAAAAAACCCCGGACGGCCCCTTTTTACCCTTGGTTTTTAAGGGGGGGGGGGGAGGGGGGGAATTTTCATTTTTCCATGTTCCCCTCATACCCTACCGAAAGGAAAAAAAGGGCGGCGTAGCTTTTTTTTTTGGGGGGATGGACAATCCGAAGTTCCTGGTGGGTGGAATGCCTAGTTCATTTAATTTGGGGGGCCGCCGAAGTTTTAAATTGTTTGTGGCACGGAAACCCAAATGTTTGGGACACTCAGGACCCACCCGCTAACAGTTTTTAAAGGAGTTCCCCTGAGGGGGGGGGTTCTTCCCCCGGAGGGGGGCTTTAAAAAGACTAACCCCTTTTGTTGTTTTTCTTTGTCCTAGATGAAAATTTAGGGGCAATTATGTAGCTTGTCTGTTACAGTAGTTCTTGAATGAGCATAGCTCGATGGGAAATGCACTGGGATGCCCTGTGACAAAAAACCGGCAGGGGGATAGGTGAAGGATGGAGGTCACGTGCGCACCAGACGGTCAACTGCCCGGGCCTCCCTTGTTTTGGGGCCCCCCTCGTTAAAAGGGCCCCCCCGCTGGGGTTTTCCCGGGGGAGGAACGCGTCCCCTTTTCCCCCCCCCAATTTTGGGCTGCTGGAAACCCGATTTCGGGGCCACCACAAGTTATGTTCATACCCAAGTTTTTTACCTTAAAACCTCGAAACCAAGTGTATTTAAATACCCCTTTGGGTTTGAGGTTTTAACGGTAAAAACTTTGGGATTTTAAATTTCATTTTTGGGCCCCTAAATTCAGGTCCCCGCAGCCCAAAATTTTCGGGGGAAAGGGGACGCGCCCCTTTTCCCCCGGGCCCAGCGGGGCCGTTCTACGGTGTCCCCATACAGCAAGGCCCAGGACCCTGACCCCGATTGATCCGCAGGGGGCAAACTCATCCTCCGCCCCATTCCCCCTTTTTTTTCCAAGGGGCCTCACCCGTCAATATTGTCCGCAAAGGCCAAGTGGTCCCAACCCCCCCGTTCCCCCGAAACTAGTTTAAACAAGCTTATTTAAATTTTCCCCTTGTTTTGGTACGGGGGATTAACCCAACCAACAACAACGAACCCGAAGGGGGAAATGTCCCAAAAGTCCCCCAGGGGGGGAAGGACCCCACTCCTTGGCCTCCATTGGTGGACTTTAGTCCAGGCCGTCCCAGCTGTCCGTTACGAAACTGGTTCGTTCCACAAACTAATTAACTGCTTCGGGGCCCCCCGCCCCCCAAATTTTAAAGGAAAGGGGGGCTAACCCATTTTTTCCACCAAAAGCTTGGCCCTTGTTTACTTCCACAAAGGAAAAAGGCTCCGGAATGCCCCTTTATCCCCGGTTGCCATTTGGGGGTGATTACGTAACGATGGGAAAATGAAAATCTCCCCCTCCCTTCTCATGGTTAAACCAAAAGCCAAGGGGG
Source organism: Alviniconcha marisindica (assembly GCA_018857735.1). NCBI lineage: Eukaryota > Metazoa > Mollusca > Gastropoda > Provannidae > Alviniconcha > Alviniconcha marisindica. The sequence continues at coordinate 19,837 of JABMCL010001630.1, forward strand.
CCCCGGGGTCCGGGTTTAAATTCTGGTTTCCTGACTTGGCAAAACTAAAATGGCCCTCGCATGGGGCCAACTTTCCCTAATAAGCCTTTGGTCTGGGACTTAAGCAACAGGTTTTCTTACCTTCACACCCCTTATAGTTAGGACGGGGAGAAAAAGGGGGGGCCGGGGGGTCCGTTAACTCGGGTTTCCTTGACGTAAAGGGATATTTAAATTTTTCTCCTTTCAAGTTTTCCCAAAATTAATGTTGCTGCACTTTTTTCCTTTCCACAAACCCCCAGTAAATTTAAACCCCCAACCCGGGGGGGAGGAAAAAAATTGGGGCAATATCCAAATACACTTTTTCGGTCCCATCCTCCGCCCCCTGCAAATGAAAGCAGTATTTTTGGTTCCAAAAAGGCTTGCCCTGAGGGGGAGAACCCCACCCTTTCCGTCCATTGGGGGAATCCTTTTCCCACCTTTCCCCGCCTGGCATTTTTCATGCCCTAAACAGGTGTTAACAGGTCCCCCACCCTTCATAAGGCCTTTGGGCCCCCCGGGCCCCCCACCCCCCAAGGCTTTTAAAATGGGGGCATCGTCGTTTCCTAAGCCCAAATGACTTGGAATTTTTTAAGCCACAAATCACTACTGCGGGGAAATGTCAACAATTTACCACGTTAATGGGGTCCCATCATTTCCCTTAATGCGGGGAAAAATGCAAAATGTATGAACCCACGATTTGTATTGATAACCCCCAATCTCCACCAAGTCGGTTTAGACGGTTCCGCTGGAAATCCTTTAAGCCTCGTTTTCGTTACAACCTTTTACCCCCCCCAATGCCGGTTTTGGGGGGTGCCCAGTTTCTTATTTTTACAACCCTTTTAAAATTAAACAAAAGGGGAAAAAAAAACAAAACAAAGTAGAGTGTTTTAATCGGGGTTTCCCGTCTTTAGGGGTCGGTTCAAACCTTTCGTTCCGCAAAGCCATATTATGTTGCCGTCACCTTTTCCTTTCCCCAAAAAACAACACCAAAAAACCAACATTCAATTCTTTTATTTTTTGAGCTTGTTTCGCCCGGGGGCCCCTGGGTGCATTCCAAAAGACTTTGGGCTCCTGAGTTTATTTTTTAAAACTGGAAATTTAAAAAATTGCGTTTTTTACCCGACAATTGGACTTGGGGGGGGTTTTATCTTTGGTGCAATTTAGAGGGTTGAGGTTTAAATCCCTCCGCTGTTTTAAAGCCTTGTCGACTAAAAATGGAGTGCTTGGGCCCGTCACAAAATTGTCCTTAAATGTACCCCATTGGACTTTTTTAAAACACCTTCTCAAAAAATTTTCCAAAAGGGGTAAAATAAAACCGCCGTTTGTTTTAAAATCCCCCCTGGGGTTATTAAATTATGAACCCTGGTCTTGCTTGGTACACTTGTTCCCCTTTTGTACCGACACCCCGGGGCATAAGGAATTAAAATTTACATTTCCAAAAACATCCAGTTGTTTTTCACTTTTTCCCCCGATTACCTTTTGGGTTTTTTTGGCTTCAGCCCCGTTAATTATATATATTTCATTATTTAATATTTTAACTAATAATATTTTTCTAGTTAAATTTGAAGTAAACAAACCCACATTTCCTGACTCGGAGGACTCGACGGAATTTGTTATATTTTGGGAAAGGGAATTAAATATAATATTTTGGAAAAATATTTCCCCCTAAGTGCTAAAAATAACTTTTTGCACCCAAAACATGCTGTGGGAAAAAACAGGAAAAAAAAAAAAAAAATGCAGATTGCATTCAGTACTTGTAGTTGTATAAGGAAGCATTCCCTAGTTAAAGATGCAATGGTGAGAGCATTACATGTGTGACCATTTTTCATTACCTCTCCACATGGGCAGTCACACACCATCTTTGGAGGATTTATCTCCATTTCTGGAGGGTGGATGCTGTTTTTTAAGGAGTTTATCATAGCTGAAATTGTCCCACATAACGTGGACTAAAAATTTATTTTTTTGTTTTTGCTGGGGTTAAATTTGTTTCCGGAAAGGGAAAAAACCCCTTTTTTTTCATGGATTTTTTTTTCTATACAGTTTCATATTCTATTTGTTATGTCATTTTAACCTTCCTAATGTAGTTTTATGTAAGTTTTATCACATTTGATATTCTTTAAATTATAATAATTTTAATAACAACAACAACAATAATAATAATAAAAGATAGTGTATGTGTAGCACTATTCTCTGGTGTGCTTTACAACATTCTCCAGCACTGATTTTCTACATGAGAATTTTTTTTTTAAGTAACATGTTTATGAAAGTAGTACATATATGACAACTAACAATGTATATATACATAGAAAATAGAAAATACACATGCCCTATGAGAAGCAACAATATATAAAGAGAAACAAATCATGATGTTACTACCTACCCTTTAAATTCCAGTCCCTGCCCTGCGTTAGCAACCACCCCACACACACACACACCCCACACACCCCACACACACACCCCCCACACCACACAACACACACACAACACCACCCAAACCCCCCCCCTCCCCTTTAATCCCAATACCGATCCGTGGGGGAAAACAACAACTGACATCACCCTGCACCTCCCAAACCCACCACTCACACACACACACCGGTGTTACACCAACACACAAACACACACACACACACACCCCCAAAACCCCACACCACAAATGAAAAAAACATTTGGAGGAAAATCTAAAAAAACTTTGCAGGAAAGATCCTTTTTAATTATTTAATGTTTGGAGGGAAGGTGAAGCTCTCAGGTCGGTGGGCAGTGAGTTCCAGACAGTTGGAGCAATGTAACCAAAAGAATGTCTGCCAAAGGTTTTCAAGTGTGTCTTTGGAATTTTGAGCAGTCATCCTGTCAAAGAACGAAGGGAGCACGATGGTTGATATGTGCAAAGAGAAGAAGACAGGTATGGCGGAAGAGTGCAGTCAAAGTGATGGAAAGCGAGTGTTGTGAGCTTGCACTGAATGCAGTATTTTACTGGGAGCCAATGGAGTTCCGTCAAAAGTGGTGTGGCATGATCACGCTTTGATTTTTTCAAGATGAGCCGCATCCAATGTTTTGGATCATTTGCATGCACGCAATTTATTCATCGGCTACACTTGCAAAAAAAACCCTTCATGAATTTATCATGGAAAAAGCTTTTCTGTGGAACTGTTAGAAGGAATGGATGGATAGACGTGATTCTCCTGAGTGCAAGAAATGTAGTGCAGCAGAGGCAGCAGATGTCTTATTTCATTGACAGTGTTTTGTCAAGATGCACTCCAAGGTACATAACAGTGGTCTAAAAAGGAATGCTATTTCTACCTATATCTGCAGACTCAAAGCCAACCAAATTGATATGCACTGATGAACCTACAAGCATCATCTCAGTTTTTTCCGTGTTAAGCTTCAGTTTGTTGCTTTGCATCCATGACAAAATATCACTTATACAGGATTGAATGTTTGGACTGAGCAGAAGTGAAATCACTAGGTGGTGCACTGTCAGAGATTTTTGTGTCATCAACGTACTTATGGTAGTCACAGCTGTGACATAACATCAGACAGGGGTTGTAAATACAGGGTGAATAGTACTCTGTGTCAGCTATTATATTTTATTGGCACAAATTTGTTGATATGCGAGATATGCTTTGAAGCCATGCTAAGTACAACAAGGATGCTGACTCATCAAAGAAAAGGTTTTGAGTAGGGCAGTCCCCTTAGTAACACACAATCCATAATGGGTTGTGCTGTAGTCAGCACATTTTGTGGAGAGCATTCATTAAAATTGGAACAGTTATGGTGTTGTTGGTTCTTTTTGTTGTTGGTGGTGGTGGCGTGTGTGTGTGTGTGTTATTCATTTACATTGTTTTTATTCTTGCACCTGCCTGCCTTCTTGCTACTCATTTTTTACAATTGTTTATGCACATTTTCATGGTTAATGAAACACAGGGCAGAATAATTATAGCAGGTGATTGATTTTTTCCAGACATTGAAAGCAGTCTCTTCGGCCTCCCATCCTTCAGAGAGGTCACCTGTACATTCATCCAAAGGTTCTTCACATACAGGCTTGGAGTTGAAACTGGAGCAATTGGAAAAAGAGGTTTGAAACCCCCAAACAGAGATATATATATATATATATATGCAAGCAGCCTACACACGGCCAGCGCTAGGTGAGAGGTCAGAGGGGTCAAAGACTGAGGTCGTCTGTCAAATAGTTCATTGTTTAAAGGTGCTAGCCTTCAGCAGTGTTGCTGGTGGTATTAGTGACTGTTCTGACTGTCAAATAGTTCATTGTTTAACAGATCTAGCCTTCTCAAGAGAACAGGTAGAAGAAATCAGAATAAAAACTTAAATTCAAGGATTTTGCTGTGAATAAATACTTCCGTTATTTTATTTATGTGGGAACCAAACTGAAGAAGCACCAAAGACCCTATTTATAGGAATAAAATAAAGAATACACACATGACAGTACTTTTTAAATTTTTTTTTTTACTCGGGTTATATCATGTAAGTGAAAAACTGAAGTCTCAAAAACCTGACTGTGAATGCTGCCATGTTGTGCCCAGCAGTTTGTATGTTACAGTACAACCAAGGCCAGAATGTGTGGCAAAAGTATCAGAAGATACATCCTTCCTAGTCAGGAGCCAGCTATTTTCTGCTCTTCATTGGTAAAGAGTGAACTAAAATGTCTGCACCATGAGCAGCTCAAATTAAAAGCAAAAAACAACAAACAAAAACTTATTTTGTATAAATATTGATAGGACAACTGAATGAAGCATGCAGATAAATATTTGCATATTTTCTACATTTTGAGGCCAGCTTGAGTCTGGTTCGGTTTTCCCCTTTAACTTTCTAAGTTAGTTTCATTAGTGACAGATAGTGGCATGGCTGCAACAACAGCAATTAAATGTTCTATTTCTGGCTCACCTGTGTTGCACACACTGCCTCTTTGACATCAGGCATGAAAGCTGTGTGTTCACCTCATCTGAAGAACAAGATCAAAAATACCATATGTAGCTGTTAGGCCACCTAGCTGTGACACTTGACAGCATTTTCAACAGGTGAGCCCTGCTGACCATCAGTAGTCACTGATGCAAGAAATAAAATCAACAGGGTCATTCTAAAACAAAACCCTCATGTTAAGTTTTTATTTTGGTCTGGTCTACCAGTTGGAGAAAGGGCAGTCTTAATGGAAATTTTGTCTGAGAACTATACTGAAAGATATAAAACAGAAATTACTAAGGTTTTGTGATGCTTGTTGTTCATCTTTCTTCTTTTCAAGCTACATGCAGATGATTTTGAACATGGCATTATATATACTAATAACAGTAATATAGCTCTAAAGCTTTGTCAGACCATAGCCCTTGATATGTTCTGTTTTAAATACAGACACCAATCCAAAACAAAACCCCAAAAAATCTGAAACAAGAATGACTGCTAGCATTCTAAAACAAGATCCAAACACATAAAAGGTTCCAAAGAACCCTATTTATTAGAACAGGTTGTGTTTTTGTCCTAATAAATAGTGTTCTTTTGAATCTTTTATGTGTTTGGCAGATTGTGTTTTTGTCCTAATAATAGTGTTCTTTTGAACCTTTTATGTGTTTGGATCCTGACACCAATCCATTTATCTCCTTATAAAACTGCACAAACATAAAGATGCAGTCATGTCATAAGTCTAGACTGTGATTTCTGGCTCTAAAACAAATGTTTATTGTACTGTAGCATATATTACGTAAAATAAACCTCTGTGGTTAGTTGAAAACACTTGTTTGTTGTTCCAAGTGGGAACTCTCCCACTAGGAACAACAAACAAGTGTTTTCAACTAACCACAGAGGTTTATTTTACGTAATATATGCTACAGTACAATAAACATTTGTTTTAGAGCCAGAAATCACAGTCTAGACTTATGACATGACTGCATCTTTATGTTTGTGCAGTTTTATAAGGAGATAAATGGATTGGTGTCAGGATCCAAACACATAAAAGGTTCAAAAGAACACTATTATTAGGACAAAAACACAATCTGCCAAACACATAAAAGATTCAAAAGAACACTATTTATTAGGACAAAAACACAACCTGTTCTAATAATAAAGATTCAAAAGAACCCTATTTATTAGGACAAAAACACAACCTGTTCTAATAAATGGGTTCTTTGGAACCTTTTATTGTTTTTGGAAAAAAAAATCCTTTTTTTGGGGTTTTAGAATGCAGCAGTCATTCTTGTTGTTCAGATTTTTGGGGTTTTGTTTTGGATTGGTGTCTGTATTTAAAACAGAACATATCAAGGGCTATGGTCTGACAAAGCTTTAGAGCTATATTACTGTTATTAGTATATATAATGCCATGTTCAAAATCATCTGCATGTAGCTTGAAAAGAAGAAAGATGAACAACAAGCATCACAAAACCTTAGTAATTTCTGTTTTATATCTTTCAGTATAGTTCTCAGACAAAATTTCCATTAAGACTGCCCTTTCTCCAACTGGTAGACCAGACCAAAATAAAAACTTAACATGAGGGTTTTGTTTTAGAATGACCCTGTTGATTTTATTTCTTGCATCAGTGACTACTGATGGTCAGCAGGGCTCACCTGTTGAAAATGCTGTCAAGTGTCACAGCTAGGTGGCCTAACAGCTACATATGGTATTTTTGATCTTGTTCTTCAGATGAGGTGAACACACAGCTTTCATGCCTGATGTCAAAGAGGCAGTGTGTGCAACACAGGTGAGCCAGAAATAGAACATTTAATTGCTGTTGTTGCAGCCATGCCACTATCTGTCACTAATGAAACTAACTTAGAAAGTTAAAGGGGAAAACCGAACCAGACTCAAGCTGGCCTCAAAATGTAGAAAATATGCAAATATTTATCTGCATGCTTCATTCAGTTGTCCTATCAATATTTATACAAAATAAGTTTTTGTTTGTTGTTTTTTGCTTTTAATTTGAGCTGCTCATGGTGCAGACATTTTAGTTCACTCTTTACCAATGAAGAGCAGAAAATAGCTGGCTCCTGACTAGGAAGGATGTATCTTCTGATACTTTTGCCACACATTCTGGCCTTGGTTGTACTGTAACATACAAACTGCTGGGCACAACATGGCAGCATTCACAGTCAGGTTTTTGAGACTTCAGTTTTTCACTTACATGATATAACCCGAGTAAAAAAAAAAATTTAAAAAGTACTGTCATGTGTGTATTCTTTATTTTATTCCTATAAATAGGGTCTTTGGTGCTTCTTCAGTTTGGTTCCCACATAAATAAAATAACGGAAGTATTTATTCACAGCAAAATCCTTGAATTTAAGTTTTTATTCTGATTTCTTCTACCTGTTCTCTTGAGAAGGCTAGATCTGTTAAACAATGAACTATTTGACAGTCAGAACAGTCACTAATACCACCAGCAACACTGCTGAAGGCTAGCACCTTTAAACAATGAACTATTTGACAGTCAGAACAGTCACTAGTACTACCAGTGACCTTTAAACAGTGAATTATTTGAGAGAATAGAAACTGTAATCACTTGCTTGCATATATATATATATATATATCTCTGTTTGGGGGTTTCAAACCTCTTTTTCCAATTGCTCCAGTTTCAACTCCAAGCCTGTATGTGAAGAACCTTTGGATGAATGTACAGGTGACCTCTCTGAAGGATGGGAGGCCGAAGAGACTGCTTTCAATGTCTGGAAAAAATCAATCACCTGCTATAATTATTCTGCCCTGTGTTTCATTAACCATGAAAATGTGCATAAACAATTGTAAAAAATGAGTAGCAAGAAGGCAGGCAGGTGCAAGAATAAAAACAATGTAAATGAATAACACACACACACACACGCCACCACCACCAACAACAAAAAGAACCAACAACACCATAACTGTTTCTTTTTCCCGGGGGTTTTTTTTTAAGGGGTTTTTTTTTTTTCCCAATTTTTTTTTTGGGGAAAAATTTTTTTTTTCCCCCCCCCAAAAGGGGGAAAAAATTTTTTTTTTTTTTAAAAAAGGTTTTTGGGGGGAAAAAAAATTTTTAAAAAGGGGGCCCCCCCCCGGGGTTTTGGGGTTTTTTTTTTTTTCCCCCCAAAAAAAAAAAAAAGGGGCCTTTTTCCCTTTTTTTTTGGGCCCCCTTTTTTTTTTTTGGTTTTTAAAAAAAAAAGGGAAAAAAAAAATTTTTAAAAATTCTTATTTTTTTTAATTTTTTTTTTTTTTTGGGGGGGGGGGCGGGTTTTTTCCCCCCTTGGGGCCCCTTTTTTAAAAAAAAAAAAGGGGGGGCCGGGGCCCTTTTCCAAAAAAAAAATTTTTTTTTGGGGGGGCCCCGGGTTTTTTTTAAAAAATTTTTTTTCCCCCCCCCCTTTTTTTTCCCGGGAAAAAAAGGGGGTTTTGGGTTTTAAACCCCCCCCCCCTTTTTTAGGGGAAGGGCTGGAAAAAAAATTTTTTTTTTTTTTAAAAGGGGGGTTTTTTTTTCCCCCAAAAAAGGGGGGGGTTTTAAAAAAAGGAAAAAAAGGGGGGGTTTTTAAAAAAAAAGGGGTTTTTCCCCCCCCCCCGGGGCCCCCCCCCCAAAAAAGAAAAAAAACCGGGCCTTTTAAAAAAATTTTTTTTTAAAACCCCAAAAAACCCCTTTTGGGGGGGGGGGGGGGCCCCCCCCCCTTTTTTTTTTGGCCGGGGGGCCCCGGGGGGGCCCCCCCAAAAATTTAACAAAAATTTGGCCCCTTTAATTTTGGCCCCCGGGGAAACCCCAAAACAACCCCCTGTTTTTTTTTTTCCCCCGAAAAACCCCCCCAAAAGGGAAAAAATTTTTTTAAAATTTTTTTTGGGGAAAAATTTTTCCCTTCCCTTTTTTTCCCCCGGGGCCCTTTGGTTTTAAGGTTTTTTAAATTCCCTTTTAATTTTCCCCCCCCCAAAAAATTTTTTGGGGGGGGAAAAAAAAAACCCCCCAAACCCCTTTTGGGTTTTTTTGGGGGCCCCTTTTTGGGGGGGGGGCCCCAAAAAAAACCCCCAACAAAAGGGCCCCCGGCCCCCCCCCCAAAAAAAAACCCCCCCCTTTTTTTTCCCCTTAAAACCAAAAACCTTTCCTTTTGGGGGCCTTTTTTCCCCCCCCCCGGGGCCCGGGGGGGCCAAAAAAAATTTAAAATTTTCCCCCCAAAAAACCTTTTTAAAGTTTTTTTAAAAAAAATTTTTTTTTTTGGGGGGGTGGGGGGGGGGTTTTTTGGGGGGTTTTTTTTGGGGGGGGGTTTTTTGGGGTTTGGGGGGGGGGGTTTTTAAAAAAAGGGGGGGTTTTAAAAAGGGGGGGGGGGGGGTTTTTGGGGGGGGGGGGGGTTGGGGTTTTTTGGTTTTTGGGGGGGTTGGGGGGTGTGGGGGTCCCCCCCGGGCCCCTTTTTTTTTTAATTTTGTTTTTTTATTTTTCCCCCCTTTTTTTTTTTTTTTTTGGTTTTTTTTTGGGATTTTTTTTTTTTAAAAAAAAAAAAAAACCATTTTAAAAAAAATTTTTTTTTTTTTTAAAAAGGGGGGGGAAAAAAAATTTTTTTTTTAAAAAAGGGGGAAAAAAAAAATTTAAATTTTGAAAAAAAAAAATTTTAAAAAAAAAATTTTTTTTTCCCCTTTAAAAAAGAAAAAAAAGAAAAAACCTTTAAAAAAAATTTTTTTTTGGGGGGGGCCCCCCTTTTTTTCCCCCCCCTTTTTTTTTTTTAAAAAATTTTCCGGTTTTAAAAAAAATTTTTTAAAAAATTAAAAACCTTTTTTTTTTTTTTTTGGTTTTCCCCCCCCCCCAAAAAAAAAAAAAAAAGGGGGGGTCCACCCCCCTTTTTTTTAAAAACCCAAAAACCCAAAAAGGGGAAAAAATTTAAAAATTTTTTTTTTTTTTTAAATTTTTTTTTAAATTTTGTTAAAAAAACCAAAAACCTTTTTTGGGGGGAAAAAAAAAAGGGGGGGTTTAAAAAAAAATTTTTTTTTTAAAAAAAAAATGGGCCCCCAAAAAGGGGGGTTTTTTAAAAAAGGGGGGGGGGCCCCCCAAAAAAAAGGGGGGGGGGGGGGGGGGCCCCCCCTTAAAAAGCCCCGGGGAAAATGAAAGGGGGGGGAAAAAAAAATGTTCCCCAAAAAAAAGGGGGAAAATTTTTAAAAATTTAAAAAAAACCAAAGGAAAATTTTCGGGGAAAAAACCCCCCCCAACGGGGGGGGTTTTTTTTAAAAAACCCCAAAAAAGGGGGGGGTTAAATTTTTCCCAAAGGGGGGGGTTTTAAAAAAATTTTTTAAAAAAATTTTTTTTTTTTTGGGGAAAAGGAAAAAATTTTTAAAAAAAACCCCCCTTCCCCAAAAAATTTTTGGGGGGGAAAAAAAGGGGGGTTTTTTAAAAATTTTAAAAAAGGGGGAAAAAAAAAACCCCCTTTTTTCCAAAAAAAATTTTGGGGGGGGGGGGAAAAAGGGAAAAAAAAAAATTTTTTAAAAAAAAGGGGGGGGCCCCTTTTTAACCCCAAATTTCCCCAAAAACCCCCCCCCCCAAAAAAGGGAAAAAAACCTTTTTGGGGGGGGGTTTTGGGGGACAAAGGGGGGTTAACCCCAAAAAAAACCCCCTTTTTTGGGGGGGGGGGGAAAGGGTTTTTTTTTCCCCCCCCCGTCCGGGAAACCCCCAAAAAAGGGGCCTTTCCCCTTTTTTTTCCCCCCCCCCCCCTTTTTTTACCCTTTTTTGGGGGGGGAAAAAAAAAGTCCAAAAAAAGGTTTTTTTAAAAAAAAAAGGGAAAAATTTTTTTCCAAATTTCCCCAAAAAATTTCCCCCCAAAAAAAGGGGGGGTTTTTTTTTTTGGGGGGGGGGCCCCCCCCCCAAATTTTAAAGGGGGTTTCCCTTTTTGGGGGGGGGGGGGCCCCCTTTTTAAATTTTTTGGGCCCGGGGGTTTTTTTTTTTGGGGTTAAAAAAAATTTGGGAAAAAAAGGGGGGGAAAAAAATTTTTGGGGGAAAAAAAGGGGGGGGGGGGGGGGGCCCCCCTTTTTTTTTTTAATTTAAAAAAAATTTTAAAAAAAAGGGGGGGGCCCCGGGGGGAAAAAAAAAGGGGGGGGGGGGCTTTCCCCCCCCGGGGGGGCCCCGGGGGGGGTTTAAAAAACCCCCCCAAAACCGGGGGGGGGAAAAAAAAAAAAAATTTGCGGGGGGAAAATTTTTTAAAAAAACCCCCCCCATTTAATTTAAAAAACCCCCGGGGGTTTTGGGGAAATACCCGGGGGGGCCCGGGGAAAAAAAAAAAAAAGGGGGGGGGGGGGGGGGGGGAAAAGGGGCAAAAAGGGGGGGCCGGGGTTTTTCCCCCCCCCCGGGGTTTCCCCAGCTGGGGAAACCCGGGGGGGGGGCCCAAAATCCCCGGTTTCCCCCCCCCGGGGGGGGGCCCCCTTTTTTGCCCAAAAATTTTCCGCAACCCCTTTTTTTCCCCCCTTTTTTTGGTTTTCCCCCGGGGGGGTTTTAAAAAAAAAATTTTTTTTAAAAATTTTTTCCCCCCCCCTTTTAAATTTTTTCCCCCCCCGGGGTTTTTTGTTTTAAAAATTTTTTTAAAAAAGGGGCCCCCGGGGAAGGGGGGCCCCCCCGGCCCCCCCCCCCCCCCCCCCTTATTTTTCCCCCCAAAACCCCCTTTTTCCGGGCCCAAACCCAACCAAAATTTTCCGCCGGGCCCCGGGGCCCCCCCCCCCCCCCCCTAAATTTTTCCCGCCCAAACCAAAAATTTCCCTTTTTTTAAAGAGGCCAAAAAAAAAAAACCAAAAAAAAAAATTTTTTTTTTTTCCCCCCCCCAAAAAAAAAACCCCCCCCCCCCGGGGGGGGGGTTCCCCCCCCCCCCAAATTTTTTCTGGGGAAAAAAATTTTTCCAAAAATTTTTTTTCCCCCCTTATTTCCCCCTTAAAAACCTTTGGGGTTTTTTTTTTTTTTTTTTCCCAACCCTTTAAAAAAAAAAAAGGGGAAAAGGGGGGCCCCCCAAAAAAATTTTTAATTTTGGGGGGTTTATTTTTGGGGGGGGGTTTTTTTTTTTCCCCCCCCCCCTTTTTTTTAAAAAAAAGGGGGGTTTTAAAACCCTTTTTTTGTCCCCCAAAAACCCCCCCCAAAAAAAAATTTTTAAAATTTTTTTTAAAGGGGCCGCCGGGCCCCCAAAATTTAAAAACCCCCAAAAAACAAAACCCACCGTTTTCCCCCCCTTTTTTTTTTTAAAAACCGGGGGGGGGGGGCCCCCCCCTTTTTTTTTGGGGAAAATTTTTTTTTAAAAAAATTTCCTTTTTAAAAAATTTCCCCCCCCAAAAATTTTTTTCCCCCTTTCCCCCAAATTTTGGGTTTGGGGGGGGGGCCCCGGGTTTTGGAAACCCCCCTTTTGGCCAAAATTTGGGGGGGGAAAAAAAAAAAATTTTTTTTAAAACCCCTGAAATTTTTATTTTTCCCCCCTTGGGTTTTTGGGGGAAAGGGGCCCCCAATTCCCCCCCCGGGGGGGGGCCAAAAAAAACCCCGGGTTTTTTTAAAAATTTTTTTAAAAATTACATTTTTTAAAATTTTGGGTCATTTTTTTTTTTCCTTTTTTTTAATTTTGGGGGGGTTTTCCTTCCCCCCCACCTTTGGCTTTTTGGAAAAAAATTTTTAAAATTTTTTATTTTGGGGGGGTTTTTTTTTTTTTAAAATTTTTTTTTAAAAATTTTTTTTAAAAAATTTTTTTTCCCCCCCCCCCCCAAAAAATTTCTTTTTTCCCCCCCCTTTTTTTTAAATTTAAAAAAAAAAAAAAAAAAAAAAATTTTTAAAATTTTATTTTTTGGGGGTTTTTAAAAAACCCGGGGAAAAAACCCGGGGGGTTTTCCCCCCCGGGGGGGGGAAAAATTTTTTGGGGGGCCCCCTTTTAAAAGGGGGGGGGCAAAAAAAAAAAAAAAAAAACTTTTTTGCACCCCCAAAAAAAATTTTTTGGGGGCCCCCAAAAAAAAAAAAAAGGGAAAAAAATTTTTTTTTAAAAAAATTTTTTTTTTAATTTTTTTTATTAAATTTTTTTCCCAAAAATTTTTTAAAAACAAAATTTTTTTCTTTTTTTTTAAAATTTTTTCCCAAAAAAATTTTTAAAAAAAAGAAAGGGTTAAAAACCCCCTTTTTTTACCCCCTTTAAAAGTTTTTAAAAAAAAATTTTTTGGGGGTTTTTTTTTAAAAAAAAAAAAGTTAAAAAAAAAAAAAAAGGGGTTTTTTAAAAAAAAAAAAAAAACTTTTTTTTAAAAAAAAAAAGGGGGGGGGGCCTTTCCCCCCCCCAAAAAAAAAAAACCCCCCCCCCCCCAAAAAAACCCCAAAAAAACCCCTTTTTTCCAAAAATTTTCCGAAGGGGGGGCAAAACCGAACCCCCCCAAACTTCCCCCCCACCAAACCCAAAATTTTCCCCCAAACCCCCCCACCCCCAAAAAACAAACCCAAAAAAAAATTGGTTTTAAAAATTAAAAATTTTCCCCCTTTTAAACCCCCTTTTTTAAAAACCCGGGGGGGGGAAAGGTTCCGGGGTTTTTTTTGGGCCCCCAAAAAACCGCCCCCTTTTTTTTTGGGGGGTTTTGGGCCCCCAAAAAAAAAGGGGGGTGGGTTTTTTTTGGGGGGGGGAAGGGGAAAAAGGGGGGTTGGGGGGGGGGTTTTTTTTTTTTCCCGGGGGGGGGGGGGGGGGGCCCCCCTTTTTTTTTTAAAAAAAAGGGGGTTTTTAACAAACCGGGGAAATTTTTTTTCCCCCCCCCCAAAAAAAAAGTACCAAAAAGGAAACCCGCCCCCAAAAATTAAAAGGAAAAAGGCCCCCAAAAAGGGGGTTTTTTGGGGGGGGGGGGTTTTTTCTTTTGGGGGGAAAAAAAACCCCCCCCTTTTTTTTTTTTCCCCCCCAAATTTCCCCCC